>CM038147.1:572502211-573049711 GCA_021437245.1 Aegilops speltoides
CAACTCACTTGTGTTCTACTCGTGCATATAACATCAACGCATAAAACCTAGGCTCGGATGCCACTGTTGGGGAACGTAGTAATTTCAAAAAAATTCCTACGCACACGCAAGATCATGGTGATGATATAGCAACGAGGGGAGAGTGTTGTCTACGTACCCTCGTAGACCGAAGCGGAAGCGTTGACGCAACGTAGAGGAAGTAGTCGTACGTCCTCCCGGTCCAACCGATCCAAGCACCGTTACTCCGGCACCTCCGAGTTCTTGACACGCGTGCATGGAAAAAAAAGAGAGGCAGTCAGCTCACAAAATCCTTCGATAATTTTCCTACCACCATTTCAACTTAGGAAAAACACATGGGGGGCATGGTCATATCAAGGAGAGACTGTTTCAAAAAAAGAATTTCACACTAAACCCAGTTGCCTGATTCCATAAGTGGATTGCTTGTAAACACAGTTTGAATTGCCTAGATAACATGATAGACCTTGCCTGGGGGAAAGTGCATTGCGCAGAAGCTGACAAAAAAGAAATGAAGTAATATACTGTCATACCTGGTATCCACATCTGGTGATTCTTCTTCATTAATTCTTCCATGCAAAATAACTGATGCATACAATCTATTTGCTTCGGGTTTGGGCATGTAGACTTTCTTCTCATTATAGTCAATGAATGGTGACCTCTTGCAAGGAGGTGGCTAGATTATCCTTCTCTCGAATTGATATGGATGCATCTCTCCTGAGCTACTGCTGCTGTAAATCTTGCTGCCTGACCCCACTTCTCCTTGGTTAGAACTTTTTTCAGGTGTTTGGTACGCATTTCCTTCTTCTTGCACACATGGTTCCATGCCTTCAACGTCCAACAGATAATCATCATCGGTTATATCAATGATTGGCTGGTTATGTACTGGGAGTTCCTTGAACTCATGCTCTGCAAATGTGCTTGACCCAACATGTTGATGTGCTGTGTTGTCTGCAGATCTTGTGGGCAAATCATCTATTCCTAGGTCGAAACTTGGTGCTGGGCAGTACTCTTTGAAAAAATCATTAGATCTTTCGGTGTCCCTTTGCTCAAAATGTTGTTTATCTTCATTTGCTAAGCTGTGATTTGTGGAGTTGGATTGGGCATTCTTGCTGTTTGGATCAACACACCTTGCAAACAGCTCACTCACAGTTAGAACATTGATTTCTAGTGCATTGGTTGCCTTCCCACAAACACGCATGAATTCGTGGTACCACTCCTCCATATTAGAGAAATGGTAAGGTTTCCCCTGGCCAGTTGCTTCTACTGCTTCTGGAACACTTGTGGTCTCAGGTTGGGCAAGTACAGTTGAGCAGACAGGCAATTTCCCTAGGGCTCTTAGCAACTTTTGTTCCGGACTTTTTCCCATGGTTACAGCTTCGGGCAGGTCTTGTATCCTATTGATCTCTGTACATAGCACTGGAGGGATGTTCTCTTTCTCCTTTTTGTGTCCTGCATGATTTAATGCTCGAGCCTCAGGTGATGCCTTGAAGTCTTGCACCTTGGCCCTCTGGATACCATTGGCTGACTGCATCACATTTCACCGAGACGGGAAAGGCACTTGACCATTTAAGTCACCTAGTGGTTGTGTTCCGCTGTGGTTTCTTGTGCTTACTAGCATTGTGGGTCCCTCTCTTGAGTTGTACTGGCCTTACTTTTCTGGGGTCCAGTGTTTCCTCTGTAGAACTTGCCTGAAAAGCAGCTGGTCTTGCTTCCTCCTTAGACTGAGTTGCCAGAATATGTGATCCACTTGCTTGACATTGGGAATAAAAAATTACCTGACTGCTTTGGATCTACTCCTGTAGGTACTGCCTCATCTCCAACTTTGCTGCACGGGGGTGCTGCTGAGCTTGATGGTGTACTCTTTACCACCTGTGTTTTGGCATTCCCATGAATTGCCTCTTTTGTTTCAGAATTTGCCTGTTGTTGCTGCTGAGAAGGACCAGATTTTTTCATGGCTGACTGCCTTGGCTTTCCCCCTTGGCCGTAACCGGGATTTTCGGCATGATATGCTTGCGGATGCATTGCTGTTTCGTTCATCACAGATGGATCCAATACGAAACTGACAGTTTTCTTCATCTTCTTTGATGGAGGGAGTGGTTGTAGTTGGTTTCGACAAGCAATCTTCTGTTCTGTAGCTTCATTTAGAGCGGCAAATTGTCTCATTATTTTCTGCCAAGTCACCTTTGGGCATATTTCCTTGGGGTTGAATGTGAAGCCCAAATCCAAGTCTTCCCCCCTCAACAAATCTTCGAACATGCTCTTCGCTTCGGTTGCCATGGTTATGTCATCAATATCCCACATTTCTGTCACTTCAAAAAAAGGGAAGCGTGGTTCCTGGGAAACAGCAGTTTTGAATTCTGTCATCACAAGGTCTCTCATACAGATCCTATCTGCCTCATCCAATCCTTTTGCCTTTCTGTCCCTCTTCTTTTCAATCAGAAATTGCAGCGTGCATTGTTCATCATCATCACTGCTTGGGTTTTCAGCTGCGGGATCCTCGTCCTGATCGGAGCCACCATTGCTGCCTGAACCACCGTTACCACCTCCGCTGTCATCTTCATCATCTTCATCCTGCTTCCCCTGCCCATCATCTTCCTTGTCTTTGTCATCCCCATCGCCTTCTTCATCGTCATCGTCCTCCTTTCCTTCATCATCTTCTTTTTCTTCATCCTCTTCTTCTCCATCATCATCATTGTCCTTGTTCCCCTCAGTTCCGTCTTCCCTCCCCATGTCAGCACTTACCCCCCCCCCCACCCCCCCATGGTGATCAACTGTTTGTCGTGCTCCCTGGCTACTTGATTTCCCTTGAACTCCACTTGATCCATCATGACCATCATCGCTGTCTAAACTGTCATCGCTGTCGCTTTCATCACTACCTTTATCTCTGCCATCTCCCTCGCTTTCACTGTCGGCTGCCTCGCTGTCATCGTTGTCTGAATTAAACGACTCCTCCTCACTTGGTATGCTGTCTCTTCCGGCTGGTACTCGCTTGCTCCTTCTATTAGACTGCCGCCTGCTTGTCTCCGCAGTAGTAGGATCTGCCTCCTTTGTCCCCCATTCATCATCATCTATCTTCCCAACCCCAGTCACGAGCTTCCCCACTTCATGAGAAATTACGGAACACATTTCGTGCACCAACCCTGTGAGCTTCTTTTGCTTCTGTAAACATAAAAGTGGATGGTAGAGAACATGATAAGTACATATCTTCTATTGAAGATCCTGAAGAAAATGGTTGAATGTACAAATGGCGATAAAAAAGGGAACAACAGTGAGAGGAAAAAACAAGTGCTAGATAACTTACTGATTTGTCATATGACTCGGGCAATCTTGCGGCAACAAATTTGGTGATGTGGTCCATACTGCCAAACATGCTATCATCCGCACACCGAGAAAACTCCGTCTTGAGCTGGTGGTTTATAGCAAAAGAAGATTAAGAAAACCTATGAGTGACAACAATTCTGGCACTCCCATACCAAAAAAGAACTGAGAAATGAAGAAAAATAGTACTACTAATAGTCTTTAAATTCCTGCAACCATTATGACACTTCCCCCCTGTTGCCTACTTTTAGTGGATACTGTAATCAACAAAAATGAAGAACTAGTATGCAAGTTGCTAGTTTTCAGAACATAAGTTGCTTTGTGTGGTTGTATAAATTTGCTACTTTTCAACATGTAAATTGCACAAACAAAAAAAAGCGCTAAAAGATGTACTACAACAGCTACTATTAGAATACAACAACCCAACAAATCCTTCCTGTGAACATAATCCAACTGTGTGCATGGCAAACGAAAAAGGTTCGAATAAGTCTGATAACTACTTGGACCTACTTGAAATATATGTATGGCACTTGCCCAAAAAGATACATTACCTTGCATGCTCTTTCAAAGTGAATTGCCTACTCTAAAAATGGTAGTGTTGCCTAAAAACAATATGACAATAAATATATATCCTAAAACAGAAAAATTGAGTTACCAGCAATTGGCCATATTCTCCTGGAGCCTTCCTGTCCTTGTTGATAACTCTGGAGATTAAATCTGAATTCCAAACTGAAACCCTTGGTACCAAGTTCGGGATTGGCTCATCAACATCCAGAGAGTCTAGGTACAACAGCTGCGTAGAGACAAGGAAAAAGAACAGAAATGTTTAAGTTACCTAATGATTGCAAAAAGAAAAGAAAAGATAAGTAAACAATTGATGCTTAAAAAACAAAACAGCTTGAAGCACTTACAACAAGGTGGAAAACACAACAACAAACAACCTTCTTGTTGGCACGCCCCGAAGTGAACGCATGCTTTAATTGATCAACAATAAACTAGCATATATTGGTTTCCTTTATTCCATTGACATCCATGACCGCCGGGAAACTCTTTGGGGAAATGCTCAAACTAGTTGAAGGGGCAAGGAAGCACGAAAAAACAAGAGCTAGCACTACTAGGGAAAAGCCTAGCAGCAGCGCGGGTTTTGGGCCTATTAGTAGCGCGGGGGTCGGCGCTACTAATAAGGCGCTTCTGACTAACTTATAGCGATGGCGCTGGTGCCACCAGCCTACAGTTAACGATAGCAAGATAGCGTGGGTAAAAACACGCGCTACTACTAATCTGTAATCTCTGAATTTTTTTAAAAAAAATTCGATTTTTTTTGATTTTTCCCTAATTTTTAATTTTCTGAATTATTTTAAACTCAAATCTCTAATCACCCCTCATCGCTGCTCAATTTAATCTCTAATCACCCCCTCATCATTCCAAATCATCTAACTTCCCGCACGGTCACCCATCCTCTCACTACTCCAGCCTGAGCACGCTTACCTTCCAGGTTCTATTCTCCCTGTAGGGGATGCCCTGTTCCTACGACCCTATTGCACATAAGGAAAAAACAAAAAAGGGAATTAGCAAAAGGGAAGGGAAAAAGGTTCATCACAACATAGGCAACTTATGCATCATTGCTGGGCAATTGCTCAGTGAAACTGAGGCAACTATGCAAAATACCTCAGTCCCGTCTTCTGGCGTTTTGCTTTTGGAGATTGGTCGACGTATGTACATTCGACATTTTTATTCCCAGCATCTGCAGCTTGGCTCTCGTTACTATTCTCGTTACTAATGATATCATCAGGGCGCTTCCCCCTTGCAGCAGCTGCTTTAGTTCTCATACGCTTGTACCCAGTTATTGGTGCACTGCTCCGTGGCTAGAAGATAGAAACCACATAAATAAATAAAAAATGGAAAACAAAATCTGTTATGTACAGGAAGAACATAAAAACTTCCTGAGCATGTGCGCACCTGTGTTTGATGCTCTTCATTCCCATGACATGCAAAGTCGTCATGGCTTGATCCAGCAGGTCCATCCTGTTTTGACTTATGACTTGTCCCAGCCATCTAATTTCTGCTGCATATTTAAAGGAACAGCAATTTAAAAAAAGTGGGCAATGAAAAGCGTCGTAAACTATCTGATTTTCAATATATTACAAAACTATCCTATAATTGGCCCTATTACCCTCCCTCTACATTTCTTATAGAATCAGAAACAAATCAAGGCACCTAGAACAAAAAATCACAGAATGAATTCGCGTGAAATGCTTAAAACTGTCCTACAGAATAGGGCCAATTATAGGGCCACCCTATTAACCTCCCTCTACTGAATTAATTCCTACCTCACGCACACACGAAAAAATCACATGTTGTTCTAAAAAAAATGTATATCATGCAACAAATTCATTTTGACTAAAATTATTACTAAACTAAGCAAATAACAGTTTACAAAAAAAGTGGACCCTGGAAAGGGTTGTAGGGTTGTAAACTATCTGATTTTCACTATGTTACAACATTAATACAAAAGTACATACAAAAAACCTAAGTAAAACATGACTACAAGGAGCAACAAACAACTATTGCACATCAATCACCAGGAAACATATGTTGGCATTTCAGGCAAATGGCTAAGAAAGCTTGAGCAAGTTTGAGATTACACAAATGCAGTACATATGGTGGCTGCTAGGCAACACATGTTGGCATTACAGGCAAATGGCTAAGAAAGCTTGAGCAAAAGCCAGGCATTGCACAAAGACACTAGGCAAAAAATGGTTGAGGGCATGTCAGGGCAACTGACTAACAAAACTTGAGCAAGCCAGGCACACTAGGCAACAGTTGAGGGCAATTCAGGCAACTGACTAGCAAAACTCCAGCAAAAAAGCCTGACAACTCAGTCACAAAACTTAAGCAAACTGACATACATATCTACAACTCAGTCGAAACAAACACGAGCGTTGAACCACAGCACATAAACCTGATACACAAACATTTCAACAACAGGAACCTATAGCATAGTTCCATTTGTTGCATGAAAAAAAGTGCTAGGCAACTACATGAGCATCCTATGAGCAGTTGTTGCGCAAGTCAGTAGATCAACAAACTAGGACACAAACTATGCATGAGAACATCTCCCTCCCTCTCCCTCCACACGGCACAACATCCTATTGAGCATCACCAAGCCTTGAATGCACCCCAAATCCTATCTCACCAGCACCAAAACCAAATCTAACGAGTGCTTAATCCGTTTCAAATCAGTTAACCTATGCATAATCTCTTCCTAATCTCTTACAATGGCAAAGGTACTCAGTGATTTCGGCCAAAACTCACGAGATCTGACAAGCCTACACAAAATGGGATCGAGATGAACTGACCTGCGATTCTGCCCTCCGCCAAGCAGCAAGGTGATTCTGCTCCTCCGCGCGAACCACACGGCGAAGATGCGCGTGTCGTCCCTCCTCGCCCGCGTCTCCGGCGCTGCAGCGCCTTCCGCCTCCAACTGCTGATGTATGCTGCGGGTGTAGACGAACAGTCCCGGTCGCCGCACCGACGCGCGCGTCGACCCTCCTCGCCCGCGTCTCCGGTGCTGCAGCGCCTTCCGCCTCAGACGACTGCACCGATGTACGCCTGGCCGATTAACCACTTCCTGCACGCCGCGCACGCTGTCCCTTCCTCAGTACGCCTGAAGACGACCGCCGAATCGCCGCACAGCCACCGGCTGCTCCGGATTTGGTGGATTTGGGAGGAGCGCTCGGGGACGGTTTCGAAATGGGGGGACGGGGAGGAGACGGAAGTGCGGAGGGACGGGGAGAACTGCCAGGACCCACAACCGCTTCTCCACCCAACGGGCCTCTTCGCACGACGCCACGACCAGGTGCCACCTGGCGCACACGACGAGGCAAACCGCTTCTCCACCCAATCGCGCGATGCCGATCCGACGGCGCGCGAGAGCATGTGCTCGCGCGAGCAAACGAGCACTTGACCACTTTTTAGGATTTAGGCTTTTTCTTTCCGTTTTGTTTTCGTTGTTCATTTTAGTTAGTTCAGTTTCATCACGGCTTTCTTCACTTTTTCTTATTTTCTGTGCATTATTCATTGTTTTATCTTTCTTCACTTGTATCCTAGGCCTTTGATATATATCGGGCGTAGATACACGATATAACCCATGCCAACATAATAGCACAGTCACGCGGGGGTGTCGGTGGCATGTGCGGGCGGCCGGGGTGCGGTATTATAGCGGTGTCATGGGGAGGAGCGCCCGTAGTCAGGCCCCGGGATGTAGCCATGATGGTGATCCTCGTTGACAAATCTCGGTGTTGTGCTCGTGTAATTGCTTGATCCTCGGTAGGTCGACGGTGACCTCGGATTTATTCTAACAAACGATGGTGAGCATCTCTGCATGGCCATCGGAGCAGCGTTTGAGCATCGTGTGGGGCTCCTTGAGCTGCAATGGAGCGCGCGGCTCTACGAAGGTGACCGCGGGAGTGGCCGACGGGGGGCGATGCAACTCCGGCGATGTTGCTTTTAATATATTGCCGGGACGCCGAAAGCATAGCCAGCGCTGCAGGGAAGCTTCGCCGGTGTTGCAATGGAGCAACGTCGGGCCGCCGGAAGCATAGTCGGCGGTGCAATGAAGCTTCACTGGAGTTGCAATGGACTTCCCGCCCGCTGTCGGTGCTGCATTGGAGCTCTGCCGGAGCTGCAATGGAGTTTCACCGGATTCTATCGGTGCTGCGTTGGAGCTATGGTCACGCCGCACTGTGTTGCAGTGGAACTTTATAGGTTGCCAACCGCGGTGCACTGAAGTTGTCGTGTCGCTCTGGTGCGGCCGTGGTGTGGTTGCATCTAACGGCCACCAGCGTTGTGATCCAACGGATGGCTAGGCATCTGGTTGATTCGTAGCAGGCCCTATATATCTTCTGTTTTTTCTCGAATATGCACGAGTGTGCATATCATATATTAAAGAAGAAAGGCAAAGAAGGCCTCCGCTACAATTTACATTTACATGTCCGTGCGGCTTTTAGCGCGCACCCACTCCACCCACGACACCACTACCCTACTCCTCCCTCATAGTCCACCTATGCAATCTACCTAAGAAAACCTCCAAATCCGTCTTGATTAGCCCGGCCGTAGCCCACACTTTGGCCTCCGTATTCACCTTGTTGATGAGTCTCGCAATCAACGGGGAATCACCGTCAAAGACAATGGCATTACGGTGCTTCCATAGCGTCCACACGACCAGTAGCAACACCGCACGCAAGTCCTTAGTGCACGTAGTATTGCCCACACATCTGGTACATAGCCAGTCCGCAAGTGTGTCCTCCTGATTCGGCAGTCAGTCCTCCCTGCCAAGTGCCTCTCCAACTACCATCCATGCCGTCTTGGCGAACATGCACATGAGGAATATATGGCGTATTGTTTCCTCTTCCTGATCACAAAAAGGGCATGCGTCTTGGTGCGGTAGACCCCTCCTGGCTAGACTATCCGAGGTCCAACAGCGATTCTTTATGGCCAACCACGCAAAGAAGCGGCATTCCAACGGTACCCTCGATTTCCACATCAGCTTCGATGTTGGAACCTCCTCACATCCCCAGAATCTGCTTGCATACACCAATCTCACCGTGAATTGGCCATGCGTATCCCAGGACCAACGCACCTCGTCCTGCTCCCCCTCTGTGGGCACCCATGCAGCCACCCTACTCCACAACTCCAAGAACTGCCGTAGCATATTCTCATCAAGGTCCGGTCCAACTGCCTGTGCCCATTCGCCACTTACTACAACCTGACCAACCATGGCCCGTCATCTGATCCTTGTTGGGATCCTATTATACAAGTCCGATGCCAACTCCTGCACCCTCATGCCATCTAACAACCTGTCCTCCCGAAACAAGGTTGTCCTTCTGTCTCTAGCATCGGCTCTAGTTGCAGCCCGGAAGAGCTGCATAGACTCCTTTGGCACTTTGATAGAGAATTCACTCCACGGTCTGGAAGCATCAACTCGTTTCAACCATGGCCATCTCGCTTGCATGGCCACATTCAGCCAGTGGAGGTTAGGAATGCCTAGTCCTCCTACCCATTTCGGTGCACACACTAACTCCCAGGCTACCGCACAATTGCCTCCATTTGCCGCGGCCCTCTTGCACCATAGGAAACCCCTACACACTATGTTCATTGCTGGAATTGTCTTCGTTGGTAGGTCTAGCGCCATCATCGCATGTATTGGCATAGTAGCCAGTACCGACTGAACAAGTGTCAACCTCCCGCTCTTTGGCATTAGCGCTGCCCTCCACCTTGGTAAACGGTTTGCCAAATTGTCCACCAAGTATTGTAACTGTCATGCCGTCGGCTTCCTTAGTGAGAGTGGTAGTCTGAGGTACTTGATCAGGAACGATGCCACCGGGCATCCCAATTCTTGGTTTACCCAAGCTACGGTCTGCTCATCACATCTGATTGGCAGAGCAGCTAATTTGCCCATGTTGATGCGTAATCTTGAAGCTTCGCCAAACATTTCAAACATTGCTCTACAGGCTGCCAACTCCACATGCCTCTGCATATATTGACATTCTTTGCCTCACAGCCGACCGAGCCAGCGGCTCCAACACTTGCTTTAGCACCGCAGCCTCAAACATAGGATGCAACGGCTCCATTGTGAGAATGAACATCATGGGTGACAGCGAGTCTCCTTGAAGCATACCTTTGCAGTTGAATATTCTTTCACCGGGCTCTCCATTGACCATCACCTTAGTAGTTGATGTGGCAAGGATCCCACAAATCCACGCTCTCCATTGTGCCCAAACCCGAACAGTTGCAGGACTTCCAACAAAAAAGGTCATTGAACCGAATCGAACGCCGTCGAAATATAAAGCTTGAGCAGCACCGCCAGGTTCCTCAAAGCGTGCAGCCGCCTCGCCGTTAGGGAGCTCCACGGCCAGCCAGGTCAAGAGGACCTTTTCGAAAATCTTGATGGCTCCATGCACCAGGTTTATGGGATGAAAATCGCCTACATCCAGCGCCCCTTCCTTCTTTGGCAATAGGGACACAAGCGATCTGTTGATTGCCACCATGCCCCGCATGTCCTCCCGATACATGCAGTCCATAGCCCTCATGAAATCGACCTTAATAATATGCCAGCATGTGGCATAGAACCTTCCTGTGAAGCCATCTGGCCCGGTCGCTTTGTCCATTGGCATCTCCTTGACGACCTTCTCCACTTTGCTTAGGTGTGAACGGTTCCTCTAGTCGCGCCAAGTCTCTCTGTGGTTTGTCGAACCCCTCCAGATTTAGCATGTGTTGTCTCGTCTCAAACCAGCCAAAAGCTCGGCCATCGTATGCATCCACCGCTGAGGCCACCTCATCTTGCCCCTAGTAAATTTTCCCATTGTACCTAACCAAACGCAGCACGTTCTTCCGCTGCCTGTGACTCGCCTGCTGATGAAACAATATAGTATTACCATCTTCCTCGCGCAACTGTAACAGCCGCAATCTCTGCCTCGCAATTGATCGTTCCAACGAGCATAACCCAAGCAGCTTGTGCTTTAAGCACTTCCGTAGCTCTCTTTCTGCGTCTGATAACACCAGAGCCTCCATAGCTATATCCAGACACGTAATCACCTCCAAAGCGGTGGCAATATGCAGTTTTACATTCCCAATCCACCGGTCGCTCCATTTCTGCAACGCCTTTGCCGCGGCCCATAGCCTACCGTGCAACGTGAGCTAGTCGTTTGAGGCTGGAGGCGTAGAGTCCCACGCCATCTGCATTGTCTCCATGAAACCTGCCGCCTTTGTCCAAAAGGCTTCGAACCGGAAGCGTTTGTGCGTTTTAATCTCCACATTCATGTCCAACATCAAAGGACAATGATCTGAAATTGCAGTGCCCAGCGCCGACAGCAAGCACGTTGGGAACGCCTGATCACACTCATTTGAGACAAAAACGTGGTCGATCTTCTCCAGCGTAGCAAGTTGCCCCTCATTGGACCATGTGTAAAGTCGGCCATTTAAGTACATCTCCTCTAACTCTAGCCTATTCAGCTTGGCCTGAAATCTGCCCAGCATCCTCCTGTTGATCAAGTCGTCGCTCTTATGTTCTTGCCGTGCAATTAGATTAAAATCACCCGCAACTAGCCAAGGGCCCACATGCAGCTCTCGAATGTCCACGAGTTCTTGCAGAAACTCCATCTTGTCCCTATCCTCTTGCGGTCCATACACACATGTAAGCCACCACTCCGGCGCACTGGCAGATTTCACAATTGCCGTTAATGAGTTACTCTGGTAGTGTGGGTTGGACAATTTGACGATCGTCTCGTCCCAAGCCAACAGGATCCCACCTCGCGAACCAGCCGCAGGGACGTAATAAAAGTTGTTAAATTTATTGCCGAGACAAAGTTGTACAACTTCTAATGAAAGTACTTGCAACTTGGTCTCCTGAAGGCAAACGATGGCTGGGTTCGCCCCGAGCACTACCTGCCTCACCGCATCTCTGCGTGCCGGGGCATTTAGCCCACGCACATTCCACACAAGCACTCTCAAATGCCGCGCATTCATGCTCACATCCTACCATGCCCACCGGCCCCTCCACTAGACCATGGCGGCGCCGGCCTGGATCGTGTCAATCAACGGCGCCGGCGGGGACTCCCATCCGAACAGAGCCAAAACAGCTGCAATGTGAGCCTCTAACAGTAGGCGGGTGAAAAGCTCGACGTACATCCTGAGCGCCTCGTCCGAGATGGCCTCTCCCTCGTGAGCCAAACACAACTTGCGGATAAGCACCTACTGTTGCTTGCTGGCCATGTTTCATGATGGACTATACTCTGACGAAACTGAAATCAGAACAAAATATCTATCTTCCATATTTCAAAACAACAGAGAAAGAATGGCAAGGATCGAACACTTCAATGTTAATGGTGGATATTAATCGACTAACCTGGACAAGCAATATCATTGAATCGGCTTAGCTTGCCAAAGGAGTCCAGAAATAGCACGCTCATGACCTATGTTCAGCCACCTGCATCCACAAATCCACGCAAGTCATCCCGTCTCTAGATCGACATATCCCAGTCGGAGCCGAAGGGCGCCGCCATGATCCGCCGTCGCGGTGGACAAAGACGACGACATGCTCCAGGAGATCCTCCTCGGCCTCCCTCCCCAGCCGTCCTCCCTCCCTCGCGCCTCAGCCGTCTGCAAGCGTTGGCGAGGCCTCCTCAGCGACCATGGATTCCTCCGCCGCTTCTGTACGAACCACCGGGAGCCACCCTGTTGACGCTCAAAAATGACACGATCGCAAAGAGTGACTTGAGTCTATAATGGAATGAGGTTAAAATTATGAGTTCATGTCACCATTTGATGGCCCTTGTCGACATGGTCGAAATAAATATGAAGATGGACCAAAAAGGAGCTCAAGTGCAAAAGATATGACAATTTCGGAGATACCCGTGTTGACACCTGATTAAAGAATGGCATGAAACCTAATTAAGAACACCTCGGATGGAAAAAGTTACAACTGCAAAGTTCTTCATCTCGTCGAAATGGACGATTTTGATATAAGGATCGTCCTCATCCGAGGTCGTATGCGAAAGTTATAGGCAAAATCGTGCGCTGCAGCAATGTTGGCCGGATCATCCGGACCGGGTCCGGATCATCCGGGTAATTAGAGCAGTAAGATTCCAGAAAGTTGGCGCTGAAGCCGGATGATCTGGGTCATGTCCCGGATGATCCGGGTAAAGGCCGGGCAATCCAGGCAATCGTCCGGACAAGTTTTTCTGCTGCAGACTTTAGAAAACGGCCCGAAACCCCCTCAAGATGAGCTCAAATCGAAAAGTGTTCAACATGAAATTTGTGCGTCTCGTCGAGGCGGTTGATTTTGATATAAAAAACGTCCAAATCCGAGGCTGTATGCAGATTCTAGAGCCAAAACAGTAAGCTGCTGTCAGAAAACTGGGCTAGGCCGGATCATCCGGGCCGGAAGTCGTGAGAAGTCCGAATTTGGCTAAATTTTGATGATTTGGGCGACAAGGCAAGTCTTTTTCTTGTACGGGAAGTCCATCCACCTTTTATATTGATAAGAGGTGACGGCTGATTGAACAACAATACACAATCGAACAAATTTATCTACATCTTTTACCTTTACTTTTCTTCTCCTTGTTCTTCTTCTTCCTCGTTCTTGGTTCGTTCTTCTTCATTGCAGGACGGCGAACCTCGAGGCCCTAGGGGCGATCAGGTCGACCTAGGGCAGCCCATAGCCGCCGCGCGCCCTGACGGGGTCCCTCCCGGGCGTGTGGGGTTTCGGGTCCTCAAAAGCGCCCGCCGGATTGTCTTGCGTACTGCGCTTCCGGCGGGTCTCCTTCGACGTGAGCTGCGGTGCATCACCCCCGGCGTCGAGGGTACATGGTGACGTGTTCGTGTGCGAACACACTTTTTGGCGACTCCGCTGGGGACGAAGCTTTGAACGGTCTCCGGCCCGTTCTTGCTACGAAGAGATCGTCATCTAGGGTTTGCAATCTACAAAGGTAACATGAATACCCAATTCACTTATGTAGATGCAAATAATGCATATGTTGTTGCTAGATTGTCTAATGAGCATATTGTATCGGCTAGCCCTAGTTTTATCAATCATGCATCTAATTATGTGCAACAGCCGATTCAGAATAATCTTCATGCTTCAACTTCATAAAATTTTAGCAACATGCAACATATGTATCCCAACTCCCATGCATCGGCAACCCCACAAATCTATATGCCGATGAACAACATGATGAGTTCGGTTAATCATGTTGAGACACCCCATGTAGGAACTTCCAATAGTATGCAACAAAGTGTTTCAACTTTTTATTCATCGTCAAATAACTTGCAGTATGTTAATCCAAACGTGCTGGTGGATAGGGGAATTGGCCATGCTAATACTAGTTATTCAGCCAATTACCCTCAAACATCATATGCTACACCTCATGCTGCGAATTTTTCGGCACCATACGCAATTGTAGATATTCGTGATTCGGCTCCGCACCTTCATGCTCATGGCTGAATAAGTGAGAATTCTACCAGAGTGCATGTGTCTTTACCTAGTAACGTAGCATATCATGTTGCCCCTGCACAATTACAGAATTTCGGCAACACACCATTGCCGAAAGCGTCTCAAAATATTGGGGGGCAATCCGATGAAGATTGGGCTGAAATTGGTCGAAAAAAGCTTAAAGATAGACTAGCTGCAATGTTTGCTGAATTTAGACAAGAACAAGCAACCTTGTGAATCAAAGAAAGAAAGAGTGGTGAGTCGGATAACGAAGTTAATTCGGTTATTAAAAAGCCGAATCAAATAGTATGTGTACCGAATCTATCAAAGAAAAAGAGGATGCCAAGTCATTGGAGAGTCATTCAAAAATGGAACAAAGTATTATTCAAGTGATACAACCATGCTCTCCCAACGTAATTGAAGAGGTATGTCTAGCAAGTGACTTGCCTATCTTCCGATTTGGTCACAACTTTATTGTCGATGCTTCTATAAGAAAAATTCTCATAAGTAATTTTGAAAGACCAATGAAGAAGGGTAGTAATTTACTTGTTAGCAACAAAATTGTTATAGACTATATCGGTCAACCCATTGCACCATTTATGAAGACCGATAATGACTTATTATTGCAGCCAAAGCTTTCCCCGTTGCTTTATCTAAAGTTCATATCTATTTGGATAGCTTTGCTTATTTCGTACTTGGCTTGCACTTGGTCTCAATTGAGACATGTATGTTCTAACTATTTTTATTTTAGAAATTTAAAGCCAAGGTTAAATTCTGTTGAGAAAACTAATGCTAGTATAATATCTTACCCAAAGACATCGGAGATAGAGTGGAAAACACAATGTATAGCCGAATGGGAAGATTCCAAATCTGAACCATTCGTTTGCTTATCTTCAAAGCCGTTCACACAGCAAGATCAGCTAGAAAGCAAGAAGTTTACCTTCAATTCAAGCATGTGTGACCAAATATGTGATTTATTGCTGAAAAATAATTACATAAGAATTCTTTATCACCATGTTAAGCCATCAATCCTAGGACGAATGTATTGTAAGTTGCATGATTCGTCCAAGCATAATTTTGAGGATTGCAACATGTTTCGTCAAATAGTTAAATCGGCCATTGAAAAAGGACGATTGAAGTTTGTTGAAACACCAAGAGATGACCAGTCTATTCCGATTGGTCCCGATGGCAGAAAGTTTTTGCATCGGCTGCTTCAAGCCGATCCATTTAAAGAGAAGGTAAAAACTGCAGGTGATGGGATCAAGCTTTCAAGTAAAGAAGTTGTTGAAGAGCATAATGAACATAATCTTGAGGGCGAAAATTCCATCAAAGCTACAATGGAGACGCCAAGGACTGTGGGGCGGCAAGAAAATCCAATGATCGATGAAAGCAAACCAAAAGAAAACAAAGGCCGAAGTAAGCGCAAGTGTAAGAGATCAAAAATTATCTTCGTTGAACTATTGGATAAATATCAAAAGAAGAGTGAAGAGAAGAATGCTTATCGGCCAAATCATGCAAAGAAACCAAGATCACCCCCAAGGCGCAAATATGAGGATTGGTATTGGCAAAGTGATAATTTTAATGCAACATATTCATATTCTTATTTTGGGCCGCCAATGCCAATGTCGTGGATGCTTCCCTATGCTCATATAGATACATATTCATCATGGGACAGGTATGATACAAGGGCACATTCTCCATCATATTCTAGACCATCTCACCAATACTATGCAGCTCCAAGAAGATCAACATTTGAACAATCACGCTTCAAAGACTGTTTCAATCATAAGGAATCGGTCCAGAGCTCAAGTAAGAAAGAAGAGGTGGTAAAGCAAGTTTACCGCGTGAAAAGAGATGGTCGTAAGTGTGCTACTTCAGATTTGATCTTAGATAATAAAGAGCCAATTAAAGTGTTGACATTGGCTACCAAAGGTAAAGAAGTGAAGCAATCAATTGATAAAAATCATAGTGCCAAATCTGAAGAAAAGAAGTTGAGGGTGCACAAGGCCCAAAAAGAGTTGCCATTGGTTGAAACAAAATCGCAGCCGAGGTGCATACTCGGCTTATCATATTGGCACAAAAAGAAATTAACAAAACTTAGTGCACAAGAACTTGAAGATAGGAACATGGCATGAGTTCCCAAAGGAAGTGCTCAAAATAAAAATTATGCGGAAGCTTCCATTACAAGAAGTGCGGCAAAGGTGAAGAATGAAAAGAGTGAAAACTATGAAGGACCAAGCCGAAGGTTTCAGCATCTTCGGTCTACACATTATCCATATTCTTCAACTATGCCATTAACGCTTATGCCATGGAATTCATCACCAGATATGGTTGGTAACCCTCAATGGCCTTATTTTGATCCATTGATGCAATATAATTTCTTGCATCATGAAAGGGTATTACCAAGTCAATATACATTTGGTTAGCTACAAGTTTGTTGCTGATCCAAAGGGCCGAAATACTTGATTTGATATTTCATTTGTTTGTTTCGGCTATATGTGCTTTGAACTAAGTTTACATGGTGATGGCCGATATTTACCTATCGTCCTAAGAGTATGTCAATGCATGGCCGGTGTAATATTCTTACATCGTCCTTAGTTCGAATGGAGAGCGAGACAAGTACTATGGAGATTATGTTTTGATAGTTGAATTCATAACAATGGCCATGGTGTTGGTGTTGTTTATATATCTCCATATGGTGTTGTTATGTGAAACCTCATGCCTCTTAAAATATTTATTGCACAATAATCAAAGCCGAATATGCAATGTTATTCAGTTTGGAACTTTTGCCATATGTGCTAAACATATTGAGGCTTTTGGTGATTCGTTATGAGTAGTGCAACAAATATCCAAGGGTTGTGAATGTTTTGACGAATCACTTGTAGTTTATCTTGAGGTATGCCTAGATGCAAAATTTACCTTGGTTGCTTTAAAACTGTTCATATTTCTAGGCATGACAATTCAAAAGAGTTGGCACAACAAGCATCCGGCTACTATGTTAATCATGGTGTATTGTATTTCATTCAATAGCCGATGCTTAGTCTCGTCAACATAGGTAAGGCTGAACCGAAGTCCATCGCTTCGGCCATTAATGTTTTTTTATGCAGGCAAAAAGTAAGGATTGAAGAAAGTTTATTGTTGATTATTTGCAAAATCCTAGCAAAAGGGTGAGCAATATGGTTTGGAGGATGACCTTGAGATACATATCTATGGGATTGTTAATGAAGTTGAGAAGGTTTCGCCCAAGCTTGCATCAACGATTCAAAAAGAATGGTGGCTGATATATAATTATCGCCCTAAGCACATGCAAAGTGGCCGATGGAGTGTTGACATCGTCCTTAGAACCAACATGATACAAGTTATTTTTCGGCATACTACCTTTGCCGAAAAACACACCCCTCATCGGTGTCTTTCATCAGCTCGAGTTCACTCTAGTACTGGCCACTCCTGACTGCATCCCTATTGGGCGCCTTGACCTGCCAAGCCGCGACTTGTGGGGCTGGTTGCTCGATTGCCGCCATGGCCGAGTCCTCATCTTACACATGTTCCGCCCAGAGGTCCTTGTGTGTGACCCCATCATGGGCGACCAACAATGTGTGCCAACTTCGCCTGAGTTCAAGAGGGGCTACCTCAACGGGACAATGCTCTGTGCTGCACGCGACCAGGGCCATGTGCACGGTGATTGCCACTCCACACCATTTAAGGTGGTCTTGCTGCTTAGTAATGATAGGCGTCCTCTCGCCTCTGTTTATTCTTCTGATACCGGCACATGGGGCGGTCTAATCTCGACATAGGTTCCATGTCTGGATAGTTGTAACGCTTAGATTAGCACGCTTGTTGGTAATGTTATTTACTGTTCATTTATGTATGCGAAGGTGTGCATACTTGGGTTTGATTTGGAAAGGCAGAGCATTGATGTGATCAAGGGGCATCCCGGTATGAATCAAACACAAAGCCACCGGGTCATCCAGGCAGAGGACGACAATGTTGCTCTCGTCATGTTGTCTCACCGTTACCAAAACATTCAAATATGGCACATGAAGGTCAGTTGCCATGTGCTACATCTTGAGCTTGCGTTGGTTTTCCTTGAAGAGGAAAGGGTGATGCAGCAATAGCAGCGTAAGTATTTCCCTCAGTTTTCGAGAACCAAGGTATCAATCCAGTAGGAGGCTCCTCAAAAGTCCCACGCACCTACAGAAACAAACAAAGAACTCGCAACCAACGCAATAAAGGGGTTGTCAATCCCTTCACGGCCACTTGCGAAAGTGAGATCTAATAAAGATAGTAAGATAAGATAAATATATTTTTGGTATTTTATAATATAGATGCAAAAAGTAAAGATGCAAATAAATGTAGATTGGAAGCAAATATGATAAGAGATAGACCCGGGGGCCATAGGTTTCACTAGTGGCTTCTCTCAAGATAGCATAAGTATTACGGTGGATGAACAAATTACTGTCGAGCACTTGATACAAAAGCGAATAATTATGAGATTATCTAGGCATGATCATGCATATAAGCATCACGTCCGTAACAAGTAGACCGACTCCTGCCTGCATCTACTACTATTACTCCACACATCGACCGACTCCTGCCTGCATCTAGAGTATTAAGTTCATAAGAACAGAGTAACGCATTAAGCAAGATGACATGATGTAGAGGGATAAACTCAAGCAATATGATATAAACCCCATCTTGTTATCCTCGATGGCAACAATACAATACGTGCCTTGCAACCCTTTCTGTCACTGGGTAAGGACACTGCAAGATTGAACCCAAAGCTAAGCACTTCTTCCATGACAAGAAAGATCAATCTAGTTGGCCAAACAAAACTGATAATTCGAAGAGACTTGCAAAGATAACTCAATCATACATAAAAGAATTCAGAGAAGATTCAAATATTATTCATATATAAACTTAATCATAAACCCACAATTCATCGGATCTCGACAAACACACCGCAAAAAGAGTTTACATCGAATAGATCTCCACAAGAGAGGGGGAGAACATTGTATTGAGATCCAAAAAGAGAGAAGAAGCCATCTAGCTAATAATTATGGACCCGTAGGTCTGTGGTAAACTACTCACAACTCATCGGAGGGGCAAGGATGTTGATGTAGAAGCCCTCTGTGGTCGATTCCCCCTCCGGCAGAGTGCCGGCGAAGGCTCCAAGATGAGATCTCACGGATACAGAAGGTTACGGTGGTAGAAATTGTGTTTCGTCTGCTCCCTGGATGTCTTCGGGGTACGTAGGCTTATATAGGAGGAAGAAGTATGTCGGTGGACGCCCGAGGGGCCCATGAGACAGGGGGCGCGCCCTATATGGGGGCGCGCCCTCCTATCTCATGGAGGCCTCGGCTCCTTCTTGACTTGCACTCCAAGTCCTCTGGATCACATTCGTTTCAAAAATCACGCTCCCAAAGGTTTAATTCCGTTTGGACTCACTACAAGAAATATGTCAACTTATGACCTTCTGTCAGTGACCCTCGAAGAATTGGTCATAAATCTATGACCATTTTAGACCAATTGGTCAAAAGCTGTTCAGGGGGCTCCAAACCCTGAACCATTGCGACCATTTTGGTCAGAAAGGTCGTAATTTCCTTACACGAAATGGTCACAAAGCAAATAGTGCTAGTCCGCTGCCTTATTTCTAGTTGTTAACGACCAATATAGATGGTCATAGCCTTGTAAATTGTGGTGGGTTGCTATGACTAGGCGCCACCTCATCGGGCTTTGCCTATGTGTCATGTCCATGTGGTAGTTTTGCCCTAGGTTGTGAAGCAACCTATATTTCTGTCATTCCCAAAATTCCCAAAAAAATCTCATAAATTCTTTGGGTCATATCTTCGTCAAATATGTAAAAACCTTCGTTGACTAGTTCAAAAATAATTCAAAAATATTCATTTTCCTATTTTGTTCAGAGTAACAGTTTGTGAAGGAAGTACCACTTTGGCATGTCCAAATAGTATCCATTTTCTCTGATGCTTTCCTATGCCCAAATAACCATCCTCCACCAAATGCCAGCTCAATCCATTCATTATTTTGAGCCGAGCTTCAACATTCGTATTTATGTCCAAAGGTGGTGGTTTGCAAAGCAAGTACAACCTAGGCTCCTCCTTTTGAGCTGAAAATTTGTGAAAACGGTCTTCTTAGTAACTGATCATCCTCAGCCAAAACTCACGCCCATTATCCATGTACATTTCCGTACCACTAATCAAACACTTGGCTGCTAATTCATGTTTGAGCATCGATTGGTCTCCTCATGAGAATCTTATGTTGTAATTTTCTTCCTAGAACCAACCTGGGAGTGCCCAACCCACTAGACATGCCTAGGCCGCCCAGAACACATGGCAACGCCACGGTCACGCTGGTGACCACGCCAAGAGCATCTTGAGTTCTGGCAGCTCTAGAGTTGGGGCCCTCGGCCACCGCCCAAACCTCGACGTATCGCCACCAAACCATGTATTTATGATTAAATAGGTCCTTATGTAACTAGAAATGGTTTTTGGAAAAATACATAGCAAACTATGAGGCAGCTGCAGTTCAAATTTGACCCGCTTCAGTGAGAATCGGCAGAAATTTGTCTTTTTCACGAGAGGTGGATCAAAATTTTTACACCAGACCATTTTGTCAATTGTGCATTAAATATGGCCTAGTATTTTATAAAAATGATTTGGTCCAATTTTGCAACAATTATTTGGTAGTTCCTTCACAAAAAACCTCCTTTCGGGCTTTCGAAAAATGGAAAATGGTTTTTCAGTCCAACGAAAATGAAAACTTCCTTAGGCAACATTGTTTGCTATTACAATATGCACCCTTGTGCACATTATGAGATCATTTGGACAAACTATGCCATGAATGTGGCCATAAGATTGATCATTTGGCTTGAAAGCCATGAATCTTCACACTTGATAGCTCATTTACGAGAACACTTTTTAAAATAATTACCGTATTAGTAGTTTAGTATTTTTCCTGGAAACTTGGTCACATATAATGACACAATGCGAAGGTTTTCCAATTTTTGATTTTTTGAATTTTTATGCCTGTTTCAAAATGCGGTCAAAGCGGCGGGCTTGACCGTTCCTAGCTAGTGGTTGAATCTTGGAATTTTTTGTGTTTCTATGATTAAATAGATACTTATGTACCTAGAAATGATTTTTTGAAAAAATAAGGAGCAAACTATGAGGCAGCTACAGTTCAAATTTGACCCGTTTCCAACTGAATCGACGACAATTTGTCTTTTTCATCAGAGGTGGATCAAAACTTTTGACACCCAACCGATTTGTCAATTGTGCATTATATATGGCCTAGTATTTTATAAAATTGCTTTGGTCCATTTCTGCAACAATTATTTGGTAGTTCCTTCACAAAAAAACCTCCTTTCGGGCACTCGAAAAATGGAAAATGGTTTTTTCGTCCAACGAAAATGAAAACTTCCTTAGGCAAAATTGTTTGCTATTCCAATATGCACCCTTGTGCACATTATGAGATCATTTGGACAAACTATGCCATGAATGTGGCCATAAGATTGATCATTTGGCTTGAAAGCCATGAATCTTCACTCATGACAGCTCATTTTTGAGAACACTTATCTAAAATAATTTCCGTATTACAAGTTTATTATTTTTCCTGAAAACTTGGTCACATATAATGACACAATGCGGAGGTTTTACAATTTTTTGATTTTTTTGAATTTTTTATGCCTGTTTCAAAATGCGGTCAAAATGGCGGGCTTGACCGTTCCTAGCTAGTGGTTGAATCTTGGAATTTTTTTGGTGTTTCTCTTATTAAATAGATACTTATGTACCTAGAAATGATTTTTGGAAAAAATAAAGAGCAAACTATGAGGCAGCTGCAGTTCAAATTTGACCTGCTTCCAGCTGAACCGTCGGTAATTTGTCTTTTTCACAAGAGGTGGATCAAAACTTTTGCACCCAACCATTTGGTCAATTGTGCATTTAATATGGCCTAATAGATACTTCTTTACCTAAAATGATTTTAGTAAAAATAAATAGGAAACTATGAGGAAGTCATGATTCAAATTTGACCCGCTTCTCTTTGAATCGGCGGCTAGTCAATGCGCAGATCGGGCGGCTAGCTAGGAGGATGATTTCTAGACAATATCATCTGGCTGACTCGTAGTTCTTTGCTTATTGTTAATCGATTAAGACCAATTTACATGGTCATAACATCATCAAAGCCTATACTTCCTTCTGATTGGTCTATGGACATGTCACGCGGATCAAGCATCACAGACCGTCGGATACTCCCAGATCCAACGGCCCACACCCCACACCCCACTCACCTCTCACCCCTCGTCCCATCCGCAGCCCAACCACCCTAACCCTAACTCCCCTCCCCCTCCAGCCGCCACTGCGCCCTTCTCCCTCCCACACACGCCCCGCGCCCACGCCCCGTTCTCCTTCCCTCAGATCTCGATCTGCCGCCGCCCCCAACTCCACCCCCACCGCCACCATCGACGACACTCACCATAGACGAGGTCGAGCCCATGCCTAGACTCGCGATGTGCACAGCGGGGATTCGTAGGCAACCCCACGCCAATCGGGACCTCGATCTGGATCGAGCAGGCGCTCTCCACCGACGGGGCTTGGGCAGGCCGGCGTCCCACGTTGACGTCCTCCTCCCTCCCGCTCCCAGCAACGCGCTCGGTCTCCGCAGCCGGCCTCACCGCCCTAGTCACAGGTAGCTCACCCTTCTCCCTTTCTCGGTCCTCTCCTCTCTGCTCTCTCTCCCCCGTTTGCCTTTGACTCACTGGATTCGCTTCTGCTGGGAGGTGCATCGAGCGGGATCTGCATGGAGATGGCG
Source organism: Aegilops speltoides (assembly GCA_021437245.1). Classification (NCBI taxonomy): domain Eukaryota; kingdom Viridiplantae; phylum Streptophyta; class Magnoliopsida; order Poales; family Poaceae; genus Aegilops; species Aegilops speltoides. The sequence continues at coordinate 572,525,364 of CM038147.1, forward strand.
CAGGTGCTGGCGGCACGCGGGGTGCGGCACCCACGTTGTCATAGCCGCCTGGAACCTTGCCGCCGCCCAGACCATGCGCCAGGCCGTCCTGGCCGAGACCCCAGGCGCGAGCGTGGACGTGATGGAGCCTCCGTCCGCAACTTCTTATTCCTCGCCGTGATGGAGCGGGATGTTGAGCGGGATCCATCCACAGAGCCATCCCTTTCCCTCCTTCGTCGCCTCCGTCTGCAACTTCGCTGACAGGGGCCTACCGCTCAACATGCTCCTGTCGTACTCCTACTCCCAATCATGCGCATCTGATAGTTCAGGTTCTGTCAGGGATTGCCAAGACCATTCAGGTTCAGGTTCATGTTCAGCGAGATGGCTCTTTGAACCATGAGTACGTAGCACAACGCATGTCTTGCCGGCTGATAGTAGTTGTGCTGCGGATCTACTACTGTACCATGTGTTCCTACTACTAGCTCTAGTCGTGGATGCTGGGTAGCTCCCTGTTTTCTCTGTTTTTATGTAATCCTAGATAGAACCATACAACTGTGGATGACAAACACTGCAATTTAATCTAAAATTGTCATCATGATCCTAGCAAATACTCCTCAAATTCCTTTAAATTGATGCACGATTAGGGGCTAGTGTAGATGCAAAATAAGGTTGCACTTTTAGAGGAGATAAGCCACTGATGTTGGATAATTGGTAGTTGTCTTGTGTTGTGTGCATGTTGCTGATTGACCAGGACTATAGCTTATTCCTTCAGTGTACTATCGCTTTCTCAAGTCAACTCAAGCAACAATTCATGTGGCTCGCTCAATCGGTTGGGCGGCGTATTTATTCAGTATATTCTCTGAAATTGCAAGTTCTGAAGTGTATCATTTTTTTGTGCAGTAAGAGAGCTGAACGGGGCGAGGCTGGAGGCGTCGGTGAGGGCATACGGCGGCGCCGGCCAGAGCAAGGTGTCCAACAAATGGTTAGGATGTTAGCTCCGCCCGTGGGTTTGCGATTCCCCTCGGTACGGGGGCGGTTTCTATCTTACCTCTGCCCGCGGGTTTGCGATTGGCGTGCCTAGGCTGTTTAGGATGTTAGTTTAGTAGTAGATTTTGGCTTGGTGGTTCCTTAATTGCCTGTCCGGTGTAGATTGCGTGGTTAGCCTCTCTGTTCTGGTATTGGATTTAGATGTTGTAGTATGTTTTGATTTGAACCCATCTACTGTGTTACGCACCACATGTATTTTGTCGTGGGTGTCACCTTCTGTCCAAGGTCAATTCGAATTTTCAGCCCAATCCGTTTGGGTTAAGTAGAATTAGCATTTTGTACTAGCCATCCCTGTTTCCTGCTTTTATATGTAGACAAACTCGAACCTAAGTTAGGCCTTTGCATTGTCATGGTGGTCTCTGTGTGTGATTCCGCATGGTAATACTGATGCATAAAACTTGGTTTGGTATGGAATTGGCAACCTGGTTAAGTTGTTAGCTTACTTGTGGATTTTGACATAGTGATCCCTTAATCCATGTAGAGCATTTTTGTTTGTTCTGAACCTGACTGTTATGTCAGTTTTCATGTGACAACCTTGCTATGCTAGTTTATTTTATTGCAAAGCTTGCCGTGCTAGGTGTAGAGCATAAGGTGCCCTGCTTGGCTCGTGCTGAATCTAGTTAGGCAGAGGAATCCTTGCTAATTCTGTCAAGTTTTTTGCTTTCACATCCGAGTTAAAGAAAACTGGAATTGATCTTACAAGTGGCTCAAAACGTGAGACTGCCTGATTCCATTTTAAGGTTGTCACTAACCTGGTAGTTTTATTTGGTGATGCAGTTTGTAAGTTAAAATGATGCCCAGGGTTCAGGACATGTGTGATTTCTCTTGACATAGGTGCTCCTCCCATGCTATGTCTCTCTGTTGAATAGATAGGTTCTGCTTTCCTTTTTCTATTTCTAGTTTAAGTATAAGCAGGTTCTAGTAAGTGTCTATGCATGTGGCTCATGAGTCGGAATATCTAATCTAATTAGGGACTGCAGACCTGCTGTGTCATGTGCAAACTTGCTTGCATTCAGTTCAGAAATTTCTGAATTCTTTGATGTTCTCCATCTCCACCTTCAGTTCAGTTCAGTTCTGCTGGGTGTGAAAATCACTCTGTACCTTCATTTTCGCCTGACTGTTTAATACTTGATTCATTCGACTGCTAGGACTTGAGCACCCATCAACATCTTAGATCGATGAATGTGGGCGTCCTATAATCTGATCGAAACCCCGGTCGATAATTAGTTAAGCATCTCGTGATTAAAATGCCTGCTCTTCATTGGCAGCGTATATGCATCCAACTTTGTTTCAAGCTAATATGTGCTATGATGTGCTATTAGACTGATCGATACTGCTTTGCACCTGCATTTTCGCCCCAATCGCTTCAATTACATGGTGTATCTAATTGAGCACCCTCTACTTTTTGTGTCCTTCAGGAATGCGTATCCTTCAGGACAACTCAAGCCCCTCCTCCTCTCCTGTACATGAATGTGAGATGCTGCGCATGCAAGATCTAAGCCAAATGGCATATTGTAATTTTTTATTGCTGGTTTTTATGTACGATGTCATGAATATGTACGTTTGAAATGTTGCTTTGATAGCAAAATTGTATTCCTGTGTGTACATGCTGCTTTGACAGCAAAATTATGAAAATTTCTTAACAATATATATGGGCAAAACTGTATTCCTGTGTACTGCATCTGAAAATGCTACAGCCAACTAATGATGTTGTTGTGGAATTGTTTATTTTATTTTAAATAGAGAAAATAATAATTCTGCCAAAAAGTTACAAAAAACAAAATGAAAAGGCCAGCAAAGAACAAAATGAAAAGGCCAAAAAGAAAAAGAATTTTACAAGAAAAAGTAAAGGGCCTGAAAAAGAAAAGGCCTGCAAAATTGGGCTCGGCCCATTTAGTTGACCATAAAAAAACATAAATCTGTTGGAATTAGTGGGCTTGGCCCATGTAAAACGCCGAATCGGACCGGGCTGATTCTTGTGCCACATCAGCTTGCCACGCTGGATGCCTACGTGGCCTGAGGAAGTTGCTAGTGACCAAAAATTTGGTCAAAGAACCAACGACCTTTTACATATCACAGAGAAGGTCGCTATAATCAGTTAATGACCCTCAGCTTTTGACCTTCTGTTTTTGGTCACAAAAAGGTCGCAAATGAAAAACTATGACCTTTCAGCGACCAATGTGAGGGTCACAAGTTGACATATTTCTTGTAGTGACTCCGTTTGATATTCCTTTTCTTCGAAATACTGAAATAGGCAAAAAAAAACAGCAATATGTGCTGGGCCTCCGGTTAGTAGGTTAGTCCCAAAAATGATATAAATGTGTAAAATAAAGCCCATAAACATCCAAAAGGGGTAATATAATAGCATGGAACAATAAAAAATTATAGATACGTTGGAGACGTATCAAGCATCCCCAAGCTTAATTCCTGCTCGTCCTTGAGTAGGTAAATGATAAAAAGAGATTTTTTGATGTGGAATGCTACCTAGCATAATTCTCAATGTAATTTTCTTTATTGGGGCATGAATGTTCAGATCTAAATGATTCGAAATAAAAGTTCATATTGATAAAAGAAATAGTAGCACTTCAAGCATACGAATCAAAGTAATCATGTCTTCTCAAAATAACATGGCAAAAGAAAGTTCATCCCTACAAAATCATATAGTTAGGCTATGCTTCATTTTCGTCACACAAAGATGCTCCCAACTTCTATACCCCCGATGACAAGCCAAGCAATTGTTTCATACTTAAATAATCTCAAAAAATTTCAACCTTCATGCAATACATGAGCATGAGCCATGGATATAACACTATGGGTGGAATAGAATATGATGATGGGGATTGTCTGGAGAAGACAAAAAAGGAGAAAGTCTCGGATTGACGAGGATAATCAACGGTCTATGGAGATGGCCATCACTTGATGTCAACATGAGGAGTAGGGATTGCCATGCAACGGATGCACTAGAGCTATCAATGAATGCTCAACAAAAAAAAACTAGTGGGTGTGCATCTAACTTGCTTGCTCACGAAGACCTAGGGCATTTGAGGAAGCCCATCGTAGGAATATAGGAATATACAAGCCAAGTTCTATAATGAAAACTTCCCAGTAGTATGAAAAAGACAACTTATGAGACTCACTATATGAAAAACATGGTGCTATTTTGAAGCACAAGTGTGGAAAAAAGATAGTAACATTGCCCTTTTTATTATTTTTATTATTTTTCTTTTTTTTCTTTTTTCTTTTTCTTTTGGGCCTTTCGTTTTTTTCTTTTGGCCTTTTTTCTTCTTTTTTTTCTTTCTTTTTTTCTTTGGGCAATGCTCTAATAATGATGATCATCACACTTTTATTGATTACAACATATGAATTACAACTCAAAACTAGAACAAGATATGACTCTATATGAATGCCTCCGGCGGAGTACCGGGATGGTGCAATGAATCAAGAGTGACATGTATCAAAAATAATGCACGGTGGCTTTGCCACAACTACGATGTCAACTACATGATCATGCAATGACAATATGGCAAAAGTAAACTATGTCATGATGATGATGAATGGAACGGTGGAAAGTTGCATGGCAATATATCTCGGAATGGCTATGTAAATGCCATAATAGGTAGGTATGGTGGCTGTTTTGAGGAAGATATAAGGAGGTTTATGTGTGATAGAGCGTATCGTATCACGGGTTTGGATGCACCGCCAAGTTTGCACCAACTCTCAAGGTGAGAAAGGGCAATGCACGGTACCGAAGAGGCTAGCAATGGCGGAAAGGTAAAAGTGCGTATAATCCATGGACTCAACATTAGTCAAAAGAACTTATATACTTATTGCAAAAATTTAGAAGTCATCAAGAATCAAGTACTACACGCATGCTCCTAGGGGGATAGATTGGTAGGAAAAGACCATCGCTCGTCCCCGACCGCCACTCATAAGGATGCACAAGCCAGGTACACTTCATATTTCAAATTTGTTACACAACTTTAACCATACGTGCATGCTACGGGACTTGCTAACTTCAACACAAGCATTATTTAAATTCATAATAACCAAACTAGCATGACTTTAATATCACTACCTCCCTATCTCAAAACAGTTATCAAGTATCAAATTGATCATAGCATCCAATTCACTTCATATGATAGTTTTTATTATACCCAACTTGGATGCCTACCATTCTAGGACCAATTTTATAACCATAGCAAATACCATGCTGTTCCAAAAGACTCTCAAAATAATATAAGTGAATCATGAGATACTAGTAATTTCTACAAAAATAAGTCAGCACCGTGCTCTAAAAGATATAAGTGAAGCACTAGAGCAAAAACTATCAAGCTCAAAAGATATAAGTGAAGCACATAGAGTATTCTAGCAAATTCTAATCAAATAGGCTTCTCCCAAAATGTGTGTACAGCAAGGATGATTGTGGTAAACTAAAAAGCAAAGACTGATACAATACACGACGCTCCAAGCAAAACACATATCATGTGGCGAATAGAAATATAGCTCCAAGTAAAGTTACCAATGAACGAAGACGAAAGAGGGGATGCCTTCCCGAGGCATCCCCAAGCTTAGGCTTTTGGCTATTCTTGAATATATTGGGGTGCCTTGGGCATCCCAAAGCTTAGGCTCTTGCCACTCCTTATTCCATAGTCCATAAAAGCTTTACCCAAAACTTGAAAACTTCACAACACAAAACTCAACAGGAAATCTTATAAGCTCCGTTAGTGAAAGAAAACAAAACCACCACATAAGGTAATGTAATGAACTCATTCTTTATTTATTTTGGTGTTAAACCTACTGTATTCCAACTTCCCTATGGTTTACAAACTATTTTACTAGCCATAGATGCATCGAAATAAGCAAACAACACACGAAAAACAGAATCTGTCAAAAACAGAACAGTCAGTAGCAATCTGTAACTAACGCAAACTTATCGAACTCTAAAACTCCTACAAAAATAGGAAGTCCTGGAAAAATTTGTTTATTGATCAGCTGCAAAAAGAATCAACGCAAAAGCACGTTTCTGTGATTTAACAAAAGTAAATTCATGTGTGCAAAGTTTCTGTATTTCAGCAGGCTCAAATCAACTATCATCATAGGTTATCCTATAGGTTCTACTTGGCACAAACACTAATTAAAAGATGAAAACACATCTAAACAGAAGTTAGATGCAAGATTTATTACTAAACAGGAGCAAAAACAAAAAACACAAAGAAAATTGGGTTGCCTCCCAACTAGCGCTATCGTTTAATGCCCCAAGCTAGGCATAAAAGCGAAGATAGATCTAAGTAGTGCCATCGTCGATTTTCATTTTTTAGCGGAGTCTTGCTCGAATCCGGAAGGTTCTTTCCGCTTTCCTTCATATCAGAAATTTTAGTTCTAAAGAATCCAACCGCTTATTGCAAAGAATAATCAACATATTCATGCGGTGAAGATTTCCGCTAACACTTTTAAGAGGCTCAAGAGACTTTTGTAATATTTTTGTTACTTCGCAAATCCTTCCAAACACTTGTGTTTCTTCTTCGGTAGGATGCGATCCTCCCTTTTGAGGTAGTGTTCTCACTATTCCCTCTATAATTTCATGCGCAATACTAGGATCAATTTCAATAAAATTTCCCTTAGCAATGCAATCCAAGAGTTGTCTATGCGTCATATTTAACCCAACATAAATATTGCGAAGAATAATTCTAAATTTCACCTCTAGGGTGCATTTGCGATAAGATTCCATCATCCTATACCAAGCATCTTTTAAGTTTTCTCCTTGCCTTTGCTTGAAGTGAATAACTTCAAACTCGGGAGACATAGGAGCGGATAAGGAACTAGACATAATGACAAGCAAACAAAAGGCAAGCGAAAGAAAAAGAGAGGAGGAGATTGGGAAAGAGAGGGCGAATAAAACGGCAAGGGTGAAGTGGGAGAGAGGAAAACGAGAGCCAAATGGCAAATAATGTAAATGCGAGGGAGACGAGTTTGTGATGGGTACTTGGTATGTCTTGACTTGAGCGAAAACCTCCCCGGCAACGGCGCGAGAAATCCTTCTTGCTACATCTTGAGCTTGCATTGGTTTTCCTTGAAGAGGAAAGGGTGATGCAGCAATAGTAGCATAAGTATTTCCCTCAGTTTTTGAGAACCAAGGTATCAATCCAGTACGAGGCTCCTCAAAAGTCCCACGCACCTACACAAACAAACAAAGAGCTCGCAACCAACGCAATAAAGGGGTTGTCAATCCCTTCACGGCCACTTGCGAAAGTGAGATCTAATAAAGATAGTAAGATAAGATAAATATATTTTTGGTATTTTATAATATAGATGCAAAAGTAAAGATGCAAATAAAAGTAGATTGGAAGCAAATATGATAAGAGATAGACCCGGGGGCCATAGGTTTCACAAGTGGCTTCTCTCAAGATAGCATAAGTATTACGGTGGGTGAACAAATTACTGTTGAGCACTTGATAGAAAAGTGAATAATTATGAGATTATCTAGGCATGATCATGTATATAGGCATCACGTCCGTAACAAGTAGACCGACTCTTGCCTGCATCTACTACTATTACTCCACACATCGACCGACTCCTGCCTGCATCTAGAAAAGTTAATAATTATGAGTATTAAGTTCATAAGAACAGAGTAACGCATTAAGCAAGATGACATGATGTAGAGGGATAAACTCAAGCAATATGATATAAACCCCATCTTGTTATCCTCGATGGCAACAATACAATCTGTGCCTTGCAACCCTTTCTGTCACTGGGTAAGGACACCGCAAGATTGAACCCAAAGCTAAGCACTTCTCCCATGGCAAGAAAGATAAATCTAGCAGGCCAAACCAAACTGATAATTCGAAGAGACTTGCAAAGATAACTCAATCATACATAAAAAAATTCAGAGAAGATTCAAATATTATTCATAGTTAAACTTGATCATAAACCCACAATTCATCGGATCTCGACAAACACACCGCAAAAAGAGTTTACATCAAATAGATCTCCACAAGAGAGGGGGAGAACATTGTATTGAGATCCAAAAAGAGAGAAGAAGCCATCTAGCTAATAACTATGGACCCGTAGGTCTGTGGTAAACTACTCAGAACTCATCGGAGGGGCAAGGATGTTGATGAAGAAGCCCTCCGTGGTCGATTCCCCCTCCGGCAGAGTGCCAACGAAGGCTCCAAGATGAGATCTCGCGGATACAGAAGGTTACGCTGGTGGAAATTGTGTTTCGTCTGCTCCCTGGATGTTTTTGGGGTACGTAGGCTTATATAGGAGGAAGAAGTACGTCGGTGGACGCCCGAGGGGCCCATGAGACAGGGGGCGCGCCCTATAGGGGGCGCCCTCCTATCTCGTGGAGGCCTCGACTGCTTCTTGACTTGCACTCTAAGTCCTCTGGATCACGTTTGTTCCAAAAATCACGCTCCCGAAGGATTCATTCCGTTTGGACTCCGTTTGATATTCCTTTTCTTCGAAATACTAAAATAGGCAAAAAAACAGCAATATGGGTTGGGCCTCCGGTTAGTTGGTTAGTCCCAAAAATAATATAACTGTGTAAAATAAAGCCCATAAACATCCAAAACGGGTAATATAATACTCCCTCCGTCCCGAAATAAGTGACTCGACTTTGTACTAACTTTACACTAAAGCTAGTACAAAGTCGAGTCACTTATTTTGGGACGGAGGGAGTAGCATGGAACAATCAAAAATTATAGATACGTTGGAGACGTATCACCATGGTGTTCCCACATGAGTGCTGTGGAAGACCGTTGAAACTGATAATATTCTTGGACTCCCTCCTCAGGCTGGAGGCCAGAAGGAATTGCTGAAATATATACTAGGATATGTTGAGGACACCGATGGAATATTTATATGTGAACAACACTGTCTATATGGTTCAACTTAACTCGATGCAATTAAGGAAACTTTGTGAAACCCGTGTTATTACTTCCTATCATTCTTTCAGGAGTTTCTATGCGCCAGGTGATTGTTCATCCCTAATCCTCATACTATAGGAGTTACGGAATAATTTTATATTTTGTCCGTGGGTGCTCGAACACCTAAGCTAGATAGATCATCATAGTATTTTCATTATATGTTCTCATTCTATACAGTATGCTTGACTATGATGACTTATGGTAGACTATGTTGTATGCATGCATGCATAGTCGTATACAGTACGCATACTGTGTATACTCCTTCCATTCCAAAATTTAAGTCTTTCTAGAGAATTTAATATGAACCACATACATATGTATATAGATGTAGTTTATAGTGTAGATTCATTTATTTTTGCTCCATATATAATCCATATTGGAATCTCTAGAAAGACTTATATTTAGAAACGTAGGTAGTACTATGCATGCATGCAAAGTCATATATAGTATCTCATCCAATTTAAATCTTAATGTGAGCAGGTGCGGGAGACTAGCTAGCCAGCTCTGTTGGTATATCTTCATTATGCCGCTCTGCTTGGTAAGTGGTAACACCAAATCTTTAGACGTAGTTTACAGTGTAGATTCATTTATTTTTGCTCCATATATAATCCATATTGGAATCTCTAGAAAGACTTATATTTAGAAACAGAGGGAATACTATGCATGCATGCAAAGCCATATACAGTATCTCGTCCAATTTAAATCTTAATGTGAGCAGGTGTGAGGGAGACTAGCTAGCCTGCTTTGTTGGTAGATCTTCATTATGCTGCTCTGCCTTGTAAGTGGTCACACCAAATTGCATCAACGCAGGCACTTCAGTGCAATGAAAGGGCAACAAAAGGCTAAAATTTCTCGGTCATATATCAGATAAACACAAGTGTAGTGTGTGTTATACGGTTGGCAGTAGTAGGCTTTTGTGATCAAGGAAACCACTATTCGTGATTATATCTGCGTGTTGTAACCTGAAAGAAGAGTATGTCAACATAATAGCACCGAGGGACAGATTGAGTCATATATGGTCGGGTGTTTCTGGGCAGAGTGGATTCATTCTGTTGATTATTGCACTTGTTAGGATATGTATGGTAATTGATGTGTTGGCTGGCCATATCCCGCTGTGTTCATATTAATAGGAGGAGAGAAGAGCAGAGTGGGGACTGGGGAGATGATCAACTAACAAAGATTGGGCATTCACCTGGATGCAAGCAAGGAAGGAAATGCAGAGTTGAGTTGTATCAGCTCTTAGCATTCCGGAGGTGCCATATCGTTAGTTTAAATGGTGGTTGTCGTGTGCTGCATTTTTCATTTTGAGTAGTGTTCCAAGCACTTGGTGGGGTGCTGCAGCTTGCTCGAGCTAGCTGGAGGTAAATTGGGGCCCGTGCTCCTATATGCTACTCCCTCCATCCCATAATATAAGATAGTTTAATATGTCCTTTGCTCAGAGTGTAATATTGCTATTTTGTCGTGTTGATTCCTCTAAAGGTTAACTGGGACAAGTGCTTGTACGTTTTAATTTGTTCAGGCCAGGTTGCTCTGTTCAGTTAGCATCAGTAAGTTTTATATATTTCCTCACGCTGAGTCCATCTTCTGGGCCAGGGGAGGATTCCCTGCATCCTGCTCTGTATGGCATAATGTTAAGTAATTGTCTCCTTTCCCATTCCCTCGGAGTTGGGTCTTTACCGAAAAAGGCTCACGCCCCGCTTTATAGATAAAGCCAATGCCAAAGCCAACATCCATAAGGTTCACACCACCAAGGTCCACACACACACATAGTCCAGGGACAAACAAGCATCATGGGTTAGTGCTGAGGGCACAACTCAACAAGCCCAACACACACACAAAAACGGCACACACGCCGGGAGGAAGATATCCTCTAGTCGGGCTCCGGGGGAGGCGGCGGGAGCGGCGGTGCCAGGCGGAAGGCCAACGAACGAAGGTCGGAGAGGAGTCTGTCGATGGCGTCCCGGTCCGGAGGGCGGCTAAGCGGCCGCCAGAGCTGCAAGTAACCACACATTTTGAAGATGGAGTCAGTCGCACGTCGAAGAGGCACCTTCTGAATGACAAGCTTATTGCGAACCGTCCACAACGTCCAAGCCAGCACCCCGACGCACAGCCATCTAATATGTCTGTAGCGCGGAGGGGAGGCCTGAATTTCCGCAAGCAAGTCGGGGAAGTTGTTATTGCACCACTGTCCCCCAACCGTTTCGCGAAAACACGCCCATAGGAACTGTGCCGTGCAGCAGGAGAAGAAGATGTGATTAGCATCCTCTACCGTGTCACATAGGGGGCACATCCCATCCCCAGGACCATGGCGCTTAAGGACCTCCACGCCGGACGGGAGGCGGCCGCGGATCCATTGCCACAAGAAGATCTGAACCTTAAGTGGGAGGCGGATGTCCCAGATAAGGCCGAATGGCTCCGGAGCTGACGATGGGGCAATAGCCGCGTAGAGTGATTTGGTGGAAAAGCGGCCGGAGGGATCAAGGTGCCAGGAGATGGCATCCGGAGAGTCTGCCACGTCCATAGGTAGCAGGGCGATGTCCTGGAGGAGGGCATCCCAAGCAGCCACCTCGGCAGGGCCAAAAGGACGACGAAACGCGAGGCGCCCTAAGTCAATAAGGGCCGCCTCGACCGAGACCCGAGGGTCAACTACAATATCGAAGAGGATGGGGAACCGGGCGGCCAGAGGGGAGTCCCCGAGCCATCTATCCAGCCAAAACAAGGTCGAGGCGCCAGAGCCCACCGAGATGGAGGTGCCTATCCGCAGGACTGGAAGCAGCTGGACGACTACCTGCCAAAACTGGGAACCGCCCGAGCGTTGGCAGAACGCCAGCGGCTGGCCACGCAGGTACTTGTTCTGGATGATAGTCAGCCAAAGGCCTCCCTCCCCATTGGCAATGCGCCATAGCCAACGGGTGAGGAGGGCGATGTTCATGCGCCGAGACGACAGAATCCCAAGGCCACCCTGGTCTTTGGGTTTGCAGATGTCTGGCCAGCTGACCATGTGATATTTCTGCCTGCCTTCCTCGCCAGCCCAGAAAAGCTGGCCTGGTACTTGGCGATCTCCTGATGGAGCGTTTCATGAAGGCTGTAAAAGCTCATGAGGAACCACAAAAGGCTGGCAAGCGATGAGTTGATAAGGATCACGCGCGCCGCCTTCGACAGCCAACGCCCTTTCCAGGGCTCTACACGGTGCTGCATACGGGTCACCGTGGGGCGGAGGTCCGCCATGGTGAGGCGCGAGTCACTAATGGGGATCCCCAGATAGGTCGTGGGGAAAGATCCCAGCCGACAATTAAGCCGATCGGCTATGGACTGAGCGTCCTCAGCGGGGTAGCCGAGTATCATCACTTCGCTCTTGTCAAAGTTGATGGTAAGGCCCGACATTTGCTGGAAGCACAGAAGGAGGAACTTCAGGTTGGAAATCTCGAGGGCGGATCCCTCGGTCATAATAATGGTGTCGTCCGCGTATTGGAGAAGGGTCACCCCTCCCCCTCCAACAAGGTGCGGGACCAAGCCTCGAATATGCCCCGCAGCCGTAGCCTTATCTAGGATGGCGGCCAGGGCATCGACAACCATGTTGAACAAGAACGGCGAGAAGGGGTCCCCTTGCCGAACCCCACATAAGGTAGGGAAGAAGGGTCCAATCTCGCCGTTGATGTTCACCGCAGTCCGGCCACTGGAGACGAGCTGCATGACGCGGGTCACCCACCGATCGTCAAAGCCCTTGCGAAGCAGGACTTCCCTCAGGAACGGCCAGTGTACCGTGTCATAGGCTTTATGAAAGTCCAGCTTAAGGAAGACCGCCCTATGGCGCTTCAGACGAACCTCGTGGAGCACTTCGTGGAACACCAACAACCCATCCAGGATAAATCGGCCTTGAATGAAGGCGGATTGGTTCGGGTGGGTGATAGTGTCCGCCAGGAGGGTCACCCTATTGGCGTACCCCTTCGCCAGAATCCTAAAGATCACATTAATAACTGTGATGGGGCGGAACTGGCGGATATCGGCGGCACCCGGGACCTTGGGGATGAGGGTCACCACTCCATAGTTAAGGCGCCCCAAATCCATGGTACCAGAGTAGAATTCCTCAAAGAGAGCCATGACCTCATGCTTGATGGTAGGCCAGAACGTCTTGAAGAAAGCTACAGGTAGACCGTCAGGTCCCGGGGCCGAGGAGGGGTTCATCCCCTTAATGGCAGCGAGGACCTCGTCCTCACTGAAGGGAGCAACCAAGGCCGCATTGGCCTCAGCCAAGACTCCAAGCGCACCCGACCAAATATCGGGGGCGAGGCTAGCCCCACCGCGCGGGGTGGGGGTAAATAAGGCCCTATAGAAGCCATCCACATGGAGGCGGATGGCCGCGGGCTGCACTAACTGCACATCTCCATCCCACAGGCAGTGGATGGAGTTGCGGCGGCGCCGGCCGTTCGCAACCGCCTGGAAGTAGGCGGTGTTTGCGTCGCCCTGAAGCACCCATCTCTGGGTGCCCCGTAGGCGCCAGTAGGCCTCCTCGTCCATGTAGATGAGGGATAGCTGGTCCTCTAGGTCATAGCGAAGCAGCCACTCATCCGAGGAGAGCCCGGTCGAGTCCGCGCGCGCATCCAAGGCCTGAATCGCCACCAGGATGGACTTCTTGCGCTCTCTCAAGTCCCGGCCTAGATTAGCCCCCCAACCCTTCATGAACTGGCGGGCTAACTTGGCACAAAAGTTCCAAGAATCGACCGCGGACATGGCGCGATGGGGAGCCGTCCTAGCGTAGATCCAGCGGGCGACGACGGCCTCCCGGAAGCCCGCCTGGTTGAGCCAGAAGAGCTCGAACCGGAACCGCGGCGGGGAGGGGGGGCGCTCGTCCACCGTGGAGAGGAGGAGGGGAACATGGTCAGAACCAATCCGGGTGACCGCCCGGAGCGATGCCAAGGGGCATCGCAATTCCCACTCCGGGGAAACTAGGACACGGTCCAGCACGGATTGTGTCGGAATAGCTTGCCGGTTGGTCCAAGTAAATCTGGCACCAGTTCGGTCAAGCTCACGGAGCCCCAGCTCCGCGATCCAGTCGTTGAAAAGCTGCATCCGGGGGAGATTAACCCGGGAATTATTCTTCTCGTCCGGCGAACGGATGAGATTAAAGTCACCCCCCACCAAAACTAGATGTGGGGAGTTGGAGATCTTCAGCTGCAACTCGGCAAGGAAGGCCGGGGAGCGGCGGTGATCAGCCGGTCCGTAAACCGCAATGACCTCCCATTTGAAGTTCAAAGCCCGCTCGAAGATCTCCATGCTAACGAAAAACTCCCCTCTATCCATGCCGCCCACCTCGAAAGTGGCATCCTTAACCCCAAGAAGGATGCCACCCGAGTGGCCTGAGGTCCCACTAGAAGGGAGCCAGTGCCACGCGAAGAGGTGGGGGCTCAGATGTTCCAGCTCCTGTAGGGTGAACTCGACTCTAAGGGTTTCTTGGATGGCAACAATGTCAATATGCTCGTCCCGGATGTACTCGATGAGCTGGCGGCGATGGCCGTCATGGCCGAAGCCGCGGAGGTTCCAAAAAAGGGCCCTCATCTAAACCCCCATCGGGGGGCTGCTTGACCCCAAGACACGAGAGGCGCTTTGCGCGCGAAGGGCGGCCGTGCGAGACCGAGTGCGACCACGGATGATCCCGTCGGCCACCAGAGGGGTCGGAGCTGGAGGCCGAAGCAGGCGGGCGCGAGACTCGGCCAGCCTGCCGTCGAGGATCTCCCGGGACCTGATGGCCTCAATCTGATCTAAGGGGGGACCAACCTCCCCCCTGAAGACAATGGCCGAGTCATTGGCCACCTTAGCAAGGTGGCCAAGGGGAGCGGCCTCTAGAGCAGAAAAGGAGCAACGAGAAGAACTGGGAAGGGCGGGATCCACACCTGACTCAAGGTTCCGCACCGCGGCGCGGAGCTCCGCCCGTTCGGCGACGGAAGGGGCAGGAGAGTCGCCCGGCCGTGACGCCTCCAGGCGGGAGCTGCGGCGGGAGGACGTCACCGGCGTGAAGGTGGACCGGGGCCTCCTGGTGTACGCCACCGTCGGAGGAGGGTGCGCGGAGGCCGGGGAGGCGACGTCCACCGCCAGTGAGGCGAGCCGGCCCCAACGAGGGGGGGGTGCGGGCAACCCCAGGGACTCCCCCACCGCAGCTCCTGAGGGTGGAGAGGCCGGAGCAGCTGCGGAAGGGGCGACGAACTCCACAGCGTCACCAGCCGCGGGGGACAACAGGGAGGCCGAGCCGGCGGGGGTGGGCTCGGCCCCTGGTGTCGCAGGGCGGCGGGCCGAGGCGGTGTCGGGGGAGCGAGGGGACGAAGGCGGGGTGACGAGGAGGCTCACGCTGGAGATGACGCCGGAGGACTCCGACGCCGACGGGGAGGGAGCCAGAGGGGTGGCCAGGCAGAGGGCCACCGCGAGATCGGTGGCCGTCACCCGGGAACGCCCCGGCCCCGACCCACCCCTACCCGCGGGAGGGTTGGGGGAGTCCCGAGACGGGGAGCGAGAGTGCTCCGACTCATCCTCCACGGCAGGATCATCGAAGCGGGAGGAGCGCGAGCGGCGGCGGTGGGAGTCGTCATCATCAGCAGGCCCCCCCCAGGAGACTGCCCGCCAAGAGGCGAGGGCGGCCGACATGGGACGGGGGCTCGGGGCGGATCTTGAGGTCATAGCCGTCATCGTTGAAGAAGACCCGGATCGTGACGTGGAGTTTGGAGGAGTCCAGGCATTTCACCTTAACCCGAACCTCCTCCTCCTTGCGCAGGGAGAGCTCATCCACCACCACCACCCTGCCCAGGATCTTGGACATACTGCGGATGGTCCGCTCGGACCGGGCCACATCAGGGAGGCCAGAGATGAGGAGCCACGCCGTGTCCAGGGTGGCGACGGCTCTGGGATCCCATTGTGGCTCAGAGATGTTCACCACGATGTCGTTGAGCGCCAGGGTGATGTTGTTGCTGCGAGTACAGAAGCTCATGCTGATCGCGTCTGGGAACACCACGGAGAAGGAGCTGGGGGCCGTGGGGGTCACCTGCCAGTCCCATGTGCAGCGGCACAGGTGGTTGAGCTCAGCCTCAATCAGCTCCGGGGTGGCGACGGCGTCGCCCACCACCGTCACCAAAGCCAGCAGCGAGGGGGACGGTGGGGCGAGCTCGGGCACCTCGATGTGGAAGAAGGCCAAGTCCTCGATGCCGTGCCCATAGATCATGAGCTCCTCCGACACCGGGCGATCTGGGCAGAGAATCGCGGGGTGCCCGGACTCCTTGCACAAGTAGCACGAGGGTGGGTTGGGGCATGCCACCTGGAAGTGGCCGGAGAGGCCGCAGTTGAAGCACGACTGAGCCCCGGCCGCGGCGGTGGCACCCGGGGGAGAAGCCACGGGAGCGGAGGTGGTGGTGGCTTGGGGGCGCGGGGGCCCCTTCTTCTTCTTCTTCTTGATCTGGCGTCCCGGTTGCCGTTCGCCGCTGGGTCGGCGGAAACGCAGCTCGGGAGCAGGGGGGCTGGTAGCGGCGAGAGGTGGCGTCGGCTTCGGCGTTGGAGGGGAGCGGTCGGGGCGGCGAGGGGACGGTCGCGCGCTGGTCGGCGAGGGAGACCGCGCCGAGGGGCGGCCGAGTCTCCGGGCGGAGACCGGCCGCGATCACGGGTCCCCGCGGAGAGGAGCGGCGCGAGGGAGCGCGCGATGGGCGAAGCGGGGAGCGGGCTCGTCGCTGGCGAGGCCGCGCCGGCCGGGAGGACAGCTGCTGCCGCAAGTCCTCTTACCGGCGGCCATCGGGAGGGGCGGGGAGGGTCACGGCGATCGTCGGCCCGACGTTTGGGGCGACCCGCCTCATCCCCCCATTCCCGCGGCATTGGAGGCGCGGTGGGGAACGGGGGCGGAGGGGGGCCGGTGGCGTCGGTGAGGCGGACAGGCGGCGGGGCGGCGACCGAGGGGGCAGGAGCGAAGCGGCGTGGGGGTGGGGAGTAGTGGGGACGCGAAGCCCTAGCGGTAGCCATAGGGATGGCGCGGTGGGCATGATGGGCAGCGAGGCCCAGCCGGCCTGCCAAGCGGCCCGCCTGCCACCGCAGGCACCAGCCCACAGGCCGCTCCAGCCGCCGCCGTCCCAGGAGGGGGCCCAGGAACTGAGTCCGCGGGCCGGCCCAAAACAAGTGCGGCCCGAAACGACCGCCCGGGGGTTACCCGACGGGGCGCTAGGGTTTCCCCGAGCACCACCGCGGAGGCCGCCGGCGGGGGCGTACGGGGGCGGCGAGGGATAGGCGGGCCAGAGGAGCGGCCGAGGGGAAGGGGGCCGGCGGGCCGGCCGGAGGGGAGGAAGGGGCGGTAGGGATTGCGCCCGGAGGAGTCCGTAGCGCACGCGGGGAGTTGGGTCTTTCGATATGGCACTGATGGCAGTGAGAATCATACTGTTTCAACTCATTCAGAAAACAATTAGGCTGATAGAGCCTTGCTTCGGCACCCCCTCCCCCTCTCAAACGTATAACGGCAGTATGGTCATTTGAAAATGAGGTATACCCAACTTTGTATTTGGCACATACGAGCTGTACGTAGAGGTACACATCCGATACGCCAGCCCATCACATAAACTGGCGCACACCTGCCCATACTTTTAAGGACAACGTTTATTCCCGGCAAGCTGCAACGGCGATGTTCACGGCCGCGGGATGCTGTGACTACTCGCACCAGAAGCTGCAACCTCATCTTGGGGAGCTGCATCCGGAGACCCCGGGAGCTACAACCTCCTGTCGGCGGAGCATCAGGGCTCCCTGGCGACCACGGTCATCTAGTGAATTGCTAGAGCCGGTGTCGGAATTTGCTACAATCGGTGTCGCATTTTGCTACATTGCACAAGCCGGTGTCGGAAATTTTTGCTATAATCGGTGTCACGCTGTGCTACAACGTGCGCTTCAAATTGCTACAACCGGCACCTACGAAATCTACTACTTGTGAGAAAAAAAGCTCCAACCAGAGGTACAAGAAAGCTGAGGCAGGGCACCATAGATGCTGCAATCGGCACTTGAGCAGCTACAATTGTTGATGGGAAAGCTCCTACTGGCAAACAGAAAAGCTTCAACTGAGGTGACAGAAGCTATGAATGGACGACGAAAGTTGCAACCCCCTATTGCCGCCCACCCCCATGTTTGTGGGGAGGTGGTGGCTTGGTCTTCAGAAGAGCACCCTGCGTTGAGCTCTGCGCCCTCTATGCCATAATGACTTCCGCGAAAAATGTCGATCCAGGACCAGTCCCTTCTCTGATGATCTTCAACTTCACTGGGACATGATCAAATGGACGTAAGTTGTGGACAGGGTGTAAATCAGAGGGGGAGAAACACCCGGATCATGCGAGATATTTCCAGATCCATGCTAGGGTGGTGGTGGGGGAAACGATGGTTTTGGGCGGAAGTGAGGGACCGCGAGGGGAGAGAACTTCCAAGAGCTGCCCAAATACCCTAGCCACCACCTCACTATGGTCACTCTGGTGGGAAGGCGTAACACGAGAAGGCGTTTTCCTTGCAACAGAAACACACTTGATAAGAGGCAGAGGCCGTGGGGGCGGCATAGTGGGGTACATAGGTGGGCCCAAACACAGAACAAAGGAGGGATAAGCCTCCAGCAACACAGAGGAAAGGAAACTAGCCGGTGACGTAGAATCCGGCAAGATGGGGCCCAAGCACGTAGCACTGGAAAGAATTGAGATACCTGACAAACCTGAATCATAGGAACTCGATGCATCTCTACATCACGTTAAGCACATGTATATGTGGAACGAATACAACTTCTCTTCTTAATCAAAATTGAAGACAACCTATTCTTGCATTTAACGAAACTGCATCAGCCCGTTCGGTGCAGAAGTGACGAAAACATACATCGTCCATCAAGGAAGGATCCCTCTCTGGTTCAACTGCAAATTCATCGTCAACAAACGGAGTCAAACATCCATCGTGCATCAAGGAAGGAATCCATCTCTGCTTCCAAGTTTACTAAAAGATCAGACCCATTTCCCCCTTCCTCTGCTTTGGGAGAAATAGAGGAATAAGAGAGAAATACAAACTCCCCCATTGCTCCTTGTTTCATTACCCCATCTGAAAAAGAACATGCCAAACTGCAGCACAAGCTAGTTCCTGATTAGTGATGATACCCTTCATTCTGACTGTGCCCATGCTCCAACAGCAAGCGATGGGACTTCAAGAAAGCCGAGCAGCATCCTGTCATTCTGAAGAATTTAGATGCACACACCATCCTATCCCGTCGCCACCACCTTCGATCTTACATGTGCTGCCAAAGAGACCCACGAAAACATTATGAATAAGTGTCCACCACCATTCTTCCAGGGAATGGTGCACAATGAACAACAATGCTAGATAATTGTATTTTACAACACACACCTTGCATGTGAAGTATGTGAGTTGGAAATGATTAGCCCGGTTCTTGTTGGATTCTCATCACCACGATTCGTGATCAAGGAGTGGCTAGTGTAGTCTGAAGAATGAAGATGCATTTGGTTCACTGCAGCCAAGGGATAGAGGAATGAGGAAGAGGAATACATCAATAAGGATATCACAAGGTGATGGACTTCATAAATGCATCAAAATCCGAGGATACTCACGAGTGTGCACCATACAGTTCAAGAAATATTTTTTGACATTGGTAGAGTAGCACTTGGAAGTTGGAACAGTTTAAACTGCATCCAATGGGTTGAACAATTTTTGCAGCAGCATAAGATTGCCTGAATGAACCTTGTCTTACGCTTCCAAAGAGGTTGATCTACAAAATTAAGTAAGACCATAACCGGCATCAACTCTACTAACAGTTGCGCATATAAGAGAAACAAGGGAAATAGCAATAGCAGTGAGGCACTTGCAGACAATCACCAGTAAGGAAAGTTTCACATGAAAGCAATGGTGCATACATAACAAACTAATTACAAAGCTTAGTATAAGAAAAATATTGCTCAACTCAGCAAATGGAGATGTTCTGAAGTCTTAACTCTAAAGTGATACTGCACTAGATTGGGGGACAGTTTTTGCCCAACAATGTTTACTAGACTGAGGAAAGAACACAAAGATAATTACCATGTAATGTTATATGAAGATGCTGGGTCGACATAGTAAGTTAGTTTTGATTATTAAACGGTTCTGAAAATGGCAGACAGCTTATTACCTCCACTCTAATTTGAACAATTCACTATTTGAGCAAAGACTGCAGCTATACTAATGTGTTGTGCAGTTCCAAAGTTGTACACAAGGTCAATTCATATTCGTATTCTTACTTTTGCACATAAACACCAAAAATTTACAAAACCACCTTCTGTATAGAGATGCAAAGTAAGAACATACTGGAAAAACCTTCTGCTAATAGCATGACATCTGAACAAATGAAATAGGATGATCTAACCAGATGGTCGGTGGCTAACCAGCTGATCTACCAACTAAAGTAATATCATAGCCGACATGAGCTGTCGAAATTGTGTGTTAGTTGAAATAGGATGGGCTGAAAAGAGTGAACAACTGAAAACTGTTATACCATTCTTTCGATCCTCAACCTGAACTTTCTAAGTACACCGCTTTGTCTTTGTGAGTAGCGACCAAATGTAAACACGAAGTACCAGGAACCATAGCATAGCAAATATGAAAAATACCTGCACAGCAAGTAAAGAAAAAATGTGAATGATAGAACACCTGATATCAAGAGCAATATAGCAATGGGTGAGAAAATGGCGAACCTGAATTTGAGTAGGAAATCACATAGTCTCACTTAATTCAAAACTATAATATGGTGATATATTGATCCTCAGTTCCTCAAACCCAAACTTGCCACGTATAGCCACCAAGTCTTGATGAGTGATGCAAACCGGTGACATTTAAATGCAAAGTATGTATAAGCCTATGAGAACAAACATAAGAACACATGTGCAGTAAGCCAAGAAATATTCTATGCAAGGACACCTGGTAATGATATCAATATAGTAGTGGTGAGAAAATTGCAAACCTCGGTAGCAGAACACCGAAGGCTGACTTTTCCCAATCATTCTGTGGTGATATTTTGATCTCCACACTCAAACTAGTCATGGAAAGTTGCACAACACCATGTCCCGATGAGTGTTGGACACCAAATTTAAATGCATAGTATGTAGGAGCCTAGAAGAACAAACATAATGACATGTGCACATAAAACCAAAACAAATGCTGAATACTTGACCAATCATGACTTTGATCTGGGAAGTAAAACAAAAGACATCTGAAAAGGCATTAACTGATAATTATAGCGATTTTGTTAAGTTGTGAGTAAGAAGAAAATGTACATTGAGAAAAAAACTATTAAATAATGGTTTCATAAAAGAACCATTTCCACCGCATTGGGAAGAAAACTACAATCTGACATAGCAGCAGGAGTATCAATTTGTTAAGTTGTGGAAGTTGGTAGAATTGATGTACTAACCACATTTATAGAGGACAGAAGAAGATGGCCATGATATCATTAATGAAAACCAAGTGTATACAAGCATAATATTTAGAACCATATGACAATGGACATAAGAACACCTGCCCAGAAAACCAAAACAGATGGTCAACACATGACTGATTTCATGATTCTCGTGCAGCAAGAACAATGAAGAATTAAACCTCCAAAAGACATTAACTGATTTCTCAACAAGTGAGTGAGGAGACAAATGGAGTCGAGAACACATCTTAAATAATTGACAGGTGATGCACATGGGTTTTCCCCCCATTTATTTAGGATCAAGTTTGTTGTGTCGTGAAACCACTCACCAAAAAATATCTTGATACTCATTTAAAAAAATTCTGAGGACCATGTCTATCTTGGTACTCATACTAAAATGGTCGTATGCATCCCTAGATGGTGCAGAGGCCGGGGAAGTGAAATTCTCCCCCAATTTTAAAAGAGGTCGATCGAGCTAGTTATCAAGGTAACTCGTGACACATTTCCGTTCCCCGTGTCGCCCACCCCGCGGGCGACCCGGGCGGAACCCTAGCCACCGGGCGAACTCCCTCCTCACTAGATCATCCTCCACTCGCCGCCGCCAACAAGTGCCGCCGGGCGATGGCCACGCAGCATTGGCGGCAGCGGGGCACTCCGGTTCTCCCTCTCACGGTGCTTGGGCGTTGTGGGCATCCGCCATGGGAGCGTGTGGTCGTCGTGGCCAGCTTGCACTGGGGCTGCGCGGCGAGCGTGACGGTGAGCGGGAGCTTGTGCGGTGCGCGGACGCAGGCGTGGGGATCTGGTTCTCATGGCGTGGCGGCGGCTGGCAGATTGGATCTCGGGGCGGCGGCCTCGTTCGGTGGTGCGCGGTGCGGCCTGCCTGGTGAGCGACACCCGCTGGTGCAGATGGGGGTGTCGGTGTCAAAACCGGCGTATCTCTGCTAGGGGGTCCCGAACTATCCGTCTAAGGTTGATGGTAACAGGAGACAGGGGACACAATGTTTACCCAGGTTCGGGCCCTCTCTATGGAGGTAATACCCTACTTCCTGCTTGATTGATCTTGATGAATATGAGTATTACAAGAGTTGATCTACCATGAGATCGTAATGGCTAAACCCTAGAAGTCTAGCCTGTATGACTATGATAATGAATCTCCCTTTCCGGACTAAGTCCTCCGGTTTATATAGACACCGGGAGGATCTAGGGTTACACAAGGTCGGTTATAAAGAAGGGAATCTACATATTTGGTCGCCAAGCTTGCCTTCCACGCCAAGGGGAGTCCCATCCGGACACGGGTGCAGTCTTCGGTCTTCTCATCTTGACGGCCCATCAGTCCGACCCATGGCTAACAGGCCAGACGCCCGAGGACCCCTTAGTCTAGGACTCCCTCAGGAGGGCCTTTCACGGCTGCATGGGCGACTTGGAGGCGGTGGCACTGTGGCGGCACCTCGATGGCCGACCAGAGTTCCATGGGAGGCGTCGTCTCCGACTCGATCTACTCTGGTTCGTGCTGCCTATGGTACTTAGCGACTACGGTCGACGCCAGTGCTACCTAGATGGATCTGGCGGGCGGGCATGGATCCGGAGGAAACTCCAGGCCGGCATGGCGGCCGCATCAAAGTCGATGCCCTCGCGTCGATTCCCTTCCTGGAGGTTTCGGTGTGGATCCTACGGCCCCCACCTCTGCCATGAGCGTAGTCGAAAGCCTCTGTTCCTCTGTTTGGGTGACGATGGCAGTTTGGTGTCGTGTTCCTTCCTGAAGGTGTCGGCCGGGGACTGCTCAGGGTGGTGGAGTTGCTGGTAGTTCGGAGTCGACGCAAGATGGCATGTAGGTGGACGGTGTGGCATCAACTGAATCGTCGACTGTGGGTCTTGGCGGCATGGTGCAGCGGAGACTCGGCGTCCGATGCACGCGGATGGACTCACGTAGGAGGAGGAAAGATGTCTGGCGTCATGGTGGTGTTGATGGCAGAGAGGCCTGGCAAGGTCGGTGCATCAGTTCTGCTCTGAGGATGGACCGATGAAAGATGGAGGTGATGGCCCTTGCAGCATGCGGTGCTCACTGAGAGTGTGTCGGACCGATGTGTGTCCCAATCCAGGTAGTGGCTTGGATGGAACACCCGGCTTTAGATTTTTGACTTTGGTGCGATGTCTGTTTGGTTTTAGGCCCGGGCATTCAGCACACCTTCATCAAGGGGATAGGAGTAGCAACAGCGTTGCCAAGATGGTGGCTTCAGGCTTATTGATGTATCACCTTGTATGGTCTTTGCGAATAATTAATAATATGGCTGTATGCATCGTCTAGATGGAGAGGCCGGGGGATTATCCTCCTTTTCTAAAAAAAAATCTTAAATAATTGATATGGAATAGCAGGAGCAAAGTTGTAATTAGTTGGATGTACTTGCCAGATTTATGTATAAGAAGATGGGCACAAGACCCCCATGCCATGGGTGTGGCAAGTGTGCATCTGTACGTCTGAACCCTTGTACATCTGAAACCTCACCACAGATTTTTGGGATGGTTCCCCGTAAGTAGATGGACTGATATGGTTCAGACATACAGATGCACACTTGCCACACAATTGCCAGTCTGAACCCCTGCACTGTTGTACTAGCTCCTTGTTGTTGAGCCAATGGACATGCAATTTTTGCAGTGATTTTGGGAGGACATCCTTGGGTAGCGACCGGACGGCAGGGGCAGGACATCCTTCAATTCTTAATTTCCTGAGGTTGGCAAGCTTGTGCAGCCCTGCAGGGAGCCTCTGAAGGTTGTCGAAAACAGAAAAGTCTAGCTCTTGGAGGGAGGCGAGGAGGTGAAGGGCGTCCTCTTGAACGTCCTCTTGAACTTGGGTGAGGCACTCCATCACAATATTATAAAGTGTCAGCTTGGTGAGCGAGGTAGAGAGGAAGCTGCAGATAGGTGCAGCAAGGAGCCCCATGGCCTCATCCGTCCAGAGCTCCTGCAGTTTTGAACTTTGGATGAACTCTGGGGCGGAAAAAGCTGCAGCTGCACCCGCATGGGATTGGGATCCCATCCAACAAAAAATGTAGGCCATTCAAAGACCGTCAAGTCTCTGAGCTATCCCCCGGTATTAAGGAGAGGCTCCAAGCCCTTGCATCTTACATCCTCTCCACAATCTGATATACAATTTGTTTCAAGAGGGGCTCCAACATCCCCATGCCTTCCACAGCGACAAGAATGAGGTGTTGCAGGGAGGATGGGAAAAGGAAGTAGGAATGAGAGGAGAACGAGCAGTCCGATATAATCATGGGGCTGTGATAAATTTCTAACTCCTGGAGAGATCGTAATGCATGCAGCTCTCCTCTAGCAGGAAGAACAATTGAAGAAGGGTGCAACTGTTGGGAGACGGTAGCACAGGCTATCTTGAGCTGATTTGAATGGCGAGCTAATAATAGGCTAAGTGTATAGGCGTCGTAGCCTGCTCTATATCGCCGCATGTGGCACCTTTTTTATGTTTTCTTTCGTCTTTGCACTTTGATTATGGGCCTCTTGTGACCCAAAGACTTTGTTACTTTATTTTTAATAAAATGGCTGCATCCGTTGATTGATGCAGAGGCTGGGGGTATTTCCTCCTTTTCAAAAAAAGAAGATCATAACTGGCATCAGCTCCACAATTGAGGCCGTTGCAGACCCAGCAATAGGGCTTGACGCACGAGCAAGCATTTTGGCTCGGCCCGAAACTCGCTCCAGCTCGGCCTTACTCAGCTCGGCCCTACATGGAAATAGGCCGAGCCGAGCTGGGAATTTCGGCCCGTTAGCGACTGAGCCGACCCTGTTTCCGCTCGTTTGAAGACCATTTGTTTTTTTTAATAGCCTACACGAGCAGCCCAAGCCTACTATGAAGGCTACTATGAAGCCTACTATGAAGCACCCCGGGTAACCCTAGCGACTCGAAAAACCCTAGCGAGTGCGTACAGCCGCCGCCGGCCTCCAAGGCCGCTCTAGGATTTGTTTCTCCCCCGCGCCACCTCTCTCATCACCACCTGACCGTCGTCCTCCTCGACATGCACGACGCTGGACGACTCTCTCTCGACACCGTCGGCATACGTGCCGCGTCGGACACCGCCGTTCGTCGCTCCCGCGGTTCCTCACCAAGCATGCCGGCATCCCAAATGTCTGCCGCCCTGAGCACTAGCACACTGCATTGGCGCCGGCGGCGCGCACGCATTCATAGTACACGCACACACCAGCGGCTATCACGCGGACTGCATGCATGCATTGGCATAGGCCCTGTTTGGTTCATAAGTCCTAGGACTTTTTTTAGTCCCAACTTATAAGTCCCAAGTCCCTAAAAAGTCCCTACCTGTTTGGTTCCTGGGACTTATAAGTCCCTATAAGACCATATTACAACTATAAGTCCCTATAAGTCCCTCCTTGAGAGTCTTATTTCGTAAGTCCCAGACGACCACTTTAAGTCCCTATAAGTCCCTCCTGTTTGGTTTAGATGAGACTTATAGGGACTTTTTTAAGTCCCTAAGCCAATAAGTCCCTGAAAACAAACACCCTCTAATTGACGCTGGCAAGCACACACACTGCACCGGCGTCCACAAAAGCACAGATACGCTATACAGTAGGACGCACATGAGCCGCTCGGGCTGGACCGAGCGATAGGCAAGATGAGCCGAGCCTCCAAAAACAGGCTTGTTCAACGATGGCGAGCCCGAAAGCAGGCTCGGACCAAACTCGGCTCGGCTCGTCTCGTGTCCAGCCCTACCCAACAGTAGCCAGGCAAGATTCAGATGTAAGGAATCGTACAACAAGTAAATCCTAGGGAGAAGTGACATCCTAATTTAATGTTGACCAATCAGGATAAAAATGCACTACATTGTCACGAGCATGAAAAGGTAATCACCCAGATCAGTATAAATATAACCATAAGTGCTTGGAAAGAGGAGCACTTCGGAAGTCTTAAAACACACTATCCTGGGATGCAGCACAAACTTTTCAAAGGTAATTTGCATGTAATGTTATACCGAGATGGAATAACATAATTAGCTAGTGTAACATATTAATAGGTTTGTAATGCATGCATCTTGAAACTTCAATGGGCTTTTGCAATTTAAGTTGCACATCTCTGCTATGCATTACCTCCACTATAACACACTGCACACTTCACTACAAAGACAAATAGGCGCTATACCTTCAGACTGCTACCACTACATTGTTGATTTCCATGCAAATGGAGAAATGTTTGACATACCTTTTTAATGATAGCCATGATCTGAATTCGCTCCAAGGATGCACTGATATGGTATGACGATTGAGGGGTATTTTTGTGATGAACCTATATGCCATAAATTTCATTAAACAACTGCAGTCATGACAAATGCAAGAATAGTACCTACTAACGGTATAATGTAGGCTGAAAAAACTTCAAACCTGTTCAGTAGCAAAACAATGAATTGTTTTCATAATTATGCCATGATGATCTTTTGATCCTTAATCTGAACTTTCCAGGTACACCATCAAGTCTTCATGAGTTTTCAACAAAATGTAAACAGATGTGGCCAGAAGCCCACTAGAACAAACACAAGAACTGCTGCACAGTAAGCCAACAGAAATGATGAATGCAAAATCTCTTGGTACCAATAGCAGTGTAGCAGCGTGAATAAATCACCAATCTTATTGTGAATAAATCACTAACCTTAATTCCGTATTTCTGCCTGTAGTGATATGTTAATCCTGACACCCAAACTAGCGAAGTAGACTACCAAGTCTCAATGAATGACAAGAACCCATATTTGTTTAAATGCAAAATATGCAGAAGCCAAATTTTGATCCTGACAAAAACGAACAAACATCACAGACTTCGTGCTTCGTTTTGGAATATAAAAAAAGAGACTCCTAGAAAGCACTGGCAGATAACTATGTTGGTTTTTTTGACTTGTGAGAAAACAGGGGACAAAGAGAAACAAATCTTATATAATGCTTCAGTAGAACTATTTTCGCAACCGCTCGGAAGAAATGGATATCTGATATTGCAGGAAAATAAATGGAAGTTCTTTCTGTATGACAAGTATAAGTGGAAGTTGATATAACTGATATGCTACAGCAAGAGTTAAGTTCCAATTTGGATATACCATAATATTTGTAAGAAGAATGATGCATAGGAAGGAAGATGGCCATAATTATCTGTAGCATAGCACCGAAGTCTCATTCATTACTGAATTATGCCATGATGATATGATATGGCCCTCAACCCGAACTATCCAAGTACACCAGTGGGTCTTGAATCTCTTGATGGGTGAGGACCACCCAAATTAAAATGAAAAGTATGTAGAAGCTTACGAGAACAAACAAAAGAATACCTGCACAGAGAAGCAACACATAGAGTGAATAAGCAACATATTTCGTGATTTTCTTCCAGGAAAAGAAACAAAGAAACTCTCAAAAGGCATTGACTGAGTATCACATAGGTTTACTCGACTTGTGAGAAGACAAGGGGCATGAAGAAACAAATCACAAGTTAATGTTGTAGTACAACTACTTTCACAAACGTTGAGACATAAATGGTGATCTGATATAACAGCAGCATAAGTGGATGTTGTCATATAATTGATACGGTACATGAGTAAAGTTTCAGCTTATATGTACTTACCAGATTTATGTAGAGGAAAGAAGAAGTTGGCCACATAATGGTCCAGAGTAAACCATGCCATGCATGTGACAAGTGCACGTATGGCAAGAGTTGAGTTGTACAAGGCTAGAAGAATGTACAAGGGAACTCCAAGGCAGAGGCCTGCATGCATACTAGAGCGAAACAAACACTGATTAGATTATAATGCAAGAAAAGGGCGAGGCTGGAAAAAGCAAGGAAATATATTTGTGTTACCTTGGATTAGTAGTCTATATTATGATTTTTGGGATGGTTCCCACTAACCCCCTGCACTGTTGTTTTAGCTCCTTGTTGAGGCAACCGCTGACATCTAATACTTGCAGTGATTTGGGGAGGCCATCTTTGGGCAGTGACTGGATGGCCGAGCATGAGCAAACCTCTAATCGCTTCAGGCTGGTAAGCTTGTGGAGCCCTGTAGGGAGGCTCTTGAAATTCCAAAAATCAAGTTGTTGGATGGAGGAGAGGAGGTGAAGGGAATCCTCTTGCTTCTTGGTGAAACGCTTCATCTTGCAGTCTTTCCCAAAAAGTGTTAGGTGGGTTAGGGAGGAAGACAAGAAGCTGCAGATGGGTGCAGCAAGGAGTCCCATGACCTCACTCGTCCAGAGCTCCTGCAGTTTGGATGAACTGGGGTGCGGAGAAAGCTGCAGCTGCACTCGCCTGGGATTGGGATCCCATCCAGCAAAGAATCTAGGGCTGCCAAGGACTCTTAGATTTGTGAGCCCGTTGGTAATGAGAGGCCCCAGGCCCATGCACCTTAGATCATGTCCGCAATTATACAAATATAACTCGGTGAGAGAAGTGAGGTTTGAGAGGGGCTCCAGTGTTCCCATGCCTTTCACACGGGAAAGAGTAAGGTGTTGCAGAGAGGATGGGAAAAGCAAGCATGAAGGCGAGGACAATATTATGTGGCTATCATAAATTCTTAACTTCTGCAGGGATCGCAGTGCTTGCAACCCTCCTCTGGCAGGAACAAAAGTTGAAGGGGGGTCCACCAGCACCAGCTCTGAACAATTTGAAAGGACCAACTGTTGTAGTGAATCGGAGAGCTGGGCCGGGAAGAGCAGCAACCCATCTTCTTCTTTCTCCTGCACCGCCTCTGCTGCTGCTGCTGCTGACATTGTTTGCTGCACATCTAACCCCACTGCCAACTGTGTTATATTTCCACAATATCCGATTTCCAATTTGGAGAGTCTTGGGAGGTGGGTGAGAAGCTTTGTCAAGTCCTTCGCATGTGATTTCTGGACCGACAGATGCTCAACAGGGTGCTGCCATTCAACATCACCTTCACCTCCAAGTGGCCCAACCAGACCATCTATACTCTGTGTGTCCAATGTATTCAGTGAGGTTAGCATCAGAAAGTGCCTCAACTCCAGAGTTGGGCACTCTTCCAGTTTCAGATTCTCAAGACATGTCAGGTTATTGAATGCTAAAACCTGATCTAAGCTCTCTAGATCATCATTTCCAACAATTTCTAGACGTACTACGTAGTTGGATGATGTTGAGTATACAAATTTCTCTAGTAGCCCTACATCACTTATACTCACACTGCAAAGAGTTTCAGTCCAGGGGATATGAGCCACTAACAAGAGTTCTGGGCAGTTCACTATCTCAAGCTCTTGCAGTTTTGGGAACCAATCAATGTTCCACTCTTGATCTGGTGGGTATACAATGTGGTTTGAAAATGGCAACACCAGGAGTTTAGGGCAGTCTCTAATAATCAGTACTTGCAAAAGAGGAAACATGTGATGAGTGTCTTGTGATGGTACCCATCTTTCAAAATCACCCAAGCCAACAAGTTCAAGCCGAATAAGCCTGGAAAAGCTTTGCTCTATAACAAACTCCTTCATTGTAGCAATATGCTTCAATATTAATTTACCAAGACCCCATATCTTCCCAAAATGAGGGAGATATTCCCAAGAAACACGAGAGAGATCAATAGATCGAAGAGCTTGAACAACGAGCTTATCACCCAGCCATGTTGGACAAGAAGAGCCTCCGTGGCCTCTAATGCATAACTCTTGAAGATATATATGCGGTTGAAGGCTCTCAAGGACGACTGCTTCCACACCAGGCTCAACAGTAGATCGCATAATATCCCAATCTAATGTTAGCCTCTCCAAGTAGTTTTTCTCCATCAGCTTTGCTTCGGTTGCTTCTTCTTTTGTGTGTATATTCTCAAGATTATATATGCCAAGCTCCCTTAGCTCGGTCAAATGTTCTAACTGCTTTGGTTCAAACCCTTTACTTTTCTTTTTGACTCTGAATACCTTCAACTCTTCTAAGAGTGTCAGTTTCCCAACATTAACAATATCAGAATGCAACTCATCACTTGCGGTATATAAATGACACAATTTGGCAAGGTTGCTCAAGTCTTTGGGCAAAGCCCGACAACACCATGATCCTAGATCCAGAATCCTTAAATGATAAAATCTAGGAATTGTAGGTGGTAAATGCATCTCCCTCCCATATTTTTCTGTCCCCAGACATAGGTATCGTAGGTGGGCTAGTGCTGGAATTTTTTGTAACATGAACTCCACGGAAGACGACATAACCAAATGGAGAACGCGGAGAGCATTTCCTTCCCTAAAAAAAGCACCCATAATGTTGGCAATGCTTTCATCCATTTCACCAAATAACATCAAAGTATGCAACTGTTTAACCTTCAATCTTGTCTTCAACTTTCTCAATTGACTCGTAAAGTGTTCATGAGACATTGTATCATTGTCATCTATTATTATAGACAAGTGACGGATGGATGGTTGAATTTCTACTGACCCCACATTAGATCGATGTAAACAAATACAGTTATGAGATACAACTTGCAATGCCAAATCATGTAGTAGGTCATGCATTACATAATGCAGACGGCCATTAGTTTCCTCTTCTTTGAAAAAACCATGCGTGACCAAATCGTTTAAATTACTTAAACCAATTTCTTTAAAAGTGTGGTTTCGAGCACCAGGCTGTAAGATATCTAATCCTATCCACAGGTTGATCAGCTGGCTGCTGCTAAAATGGAAATCCTCGGGAAACAATGCAGAATAGGCAAAACATTGCTGTAGATAAAAAGGGAGATAGTCGTAGCTAAGCTTTAAGGCAGGCATAATGTTATTGACACCGGTCTGCCTCTCCCATTCTTTACTTTCTAGGATCCTTCTCCAATGATGCAAATTAAGATCCTTTCTCAGTAATCTACCAACAGTTTTTGCTGCAAGCGGGGATCCCTTTAGTTTGATCATTATCTCATCTCCGGTCTCAAGCAAATAAATGTGATCCCTTCTATGTTGGTCATCACCAAAAACAAACGCATGGAATAACTCCCTAAAATATTTAGACTCCAAACCTTCCAATTGTATTGAATGGTCACTTGTTCTAACCTTCTCTGCTACTGCTGGAAACCGAGTTGTGACTAGAATCATGCTACCCTTTTCTTGTGATGTTTTCAGTGGCCGCAATAACCTTTCCCAGTCATCCCCATTACTACACTCCCATATATCATCCAATACAAGCAAGAACCTTTTCGATTTTAATCTCTGTTCAATCATCTCTTCGGATCTACCCTCTTTCTCCCCTTCAACATGAGGGATATATGTTTTAATCTCCTCTAGCAACTTATTCAAATTGAAACTGAACGACACGCATACCCAAATAACTATTTGAAAATGACTCTGAACTTGTTGGTTTCTGTATATGTGTTGTAGCAGAGTTGTCTTCCCTATTCCTCCTGGACCAACAAACGGGAGCACACTTAGATAATTTCTGTGGTATTTGCCCTTGGTTATATCGTGTATGATGGTGTTCATGAGATGGTCCCTCCCATACAATTTTGGCTCTATACTGTAACCGGTGGTGATTGGACGACTCTGGGCAATATCTGGGACAGTCATACGGCCACAGCACTGCAGAATCTTAATAACTTCTTTACGCACAGGCTTCAGTTGTTCTACAAAGTGCTTCATTCTTTCAGAGACATCAACCCTATTAAACCTCGGCATTGGTATTTCTAATGTATGCTCTCTCTGTGGCGCACCACAAAGAGTTGATTGGCCAGAATTATCATCAAGAACATGTGGGGAAGATGAGCAAGGGGAGAGTTTACCAAGCTTGGGCATGCGTCTGCTGACCTCCTCCTCATCAGCCTGATTTGTGTTTGGTGTCGATGAGGAATTGCCACGTGACCTCTTCTTAGACGACCACGCGGACAAATCAAGCAGTTTGCCAACACCTTTGGCAGCATGACGAGAATTAAGGGCAAGGTCGTGGACGACACTCTTGGCATGGTGGTCCGCGGCGTCGCAAGTGCCGTGGAGCTCGTCGTGGATGCGGAAGTAGTCCAGCTCATCCAACAAGTCCTCAGCACAGCGTGACGAGTCCCGCAACATCCCCAACAACTCCTCCATGGCCTGGCCGTCGATCTGCTTGCGGCTGGCAGTTTCGAGCGTGGCCTTCACGAGCAGCAGCTCCATCCTCAAGGCCTCAATGTTGGGACCCAAGTTCCTGGTGGCACCCCAAGCCTCCAACACGCCATCGGCAACGGGGGCCAGTGCCTTGCCCACCACCCATTGTGCCGCGCCGAGGAGCGCGTCCATCCTATGAAATCCTTAGCCGGGCCGATGTATTAAGGATTTGGGAGGCGAGGATAACCTGCACGAATCAACGGGAATTCATTCGTTAACACATACTCCCTCCGTCCGAAAATACTTGTCATCAAAATGGATAAAAAAGGATGTATCTAGAACTAATATACATCTAGATACATCTCCTTCTATTCATTTTGATGACAAGTATTTCTGGACGGAGGAAGTACTAGTTACATAGGACCGCGAGTCCCGGCGAGAGAGGAATTAATTAGTACTCTACATAGGTAGACACGGGAGGGGGGGCTGCTTGCCTGAGAGTTGTCTTGGTTGCGCTGCTCAGCTCAGGATGGGATGGTGGAAGCGTGGTGCTTTGCAGGAGTGAGGGAAGATATATAAAGGGAAAGGAGATATATCTGTTTTTGTTCACTTTGGAGTCTCAGAACGCGGCCGTCCAAAACTCATTAGGAGACCCGCTTCGGTACAAACCCCCTCACAAAACGTATAAAGGGTAATATGGACCTTTCACACACCATATTCATTTTTGTATGTATGATGGGTCACCGCTTGAACGTATACGCCGTACGGAGACCTCTTGTACGAGGCAAAGCGTCTGGGCCGGCCCATTAAATCACGTCCATCAGTTCTGTTTGTAGGGAAATAACGCAAAAAGGAAGGAAAACCACCAGGAATCGACCACAGAACCTCGCATTCTTTGGAAGCGCTATCTACCACCCGACGTAGCGGCTGCTTTTGATTTCCTACAGCGCACATTCTATAAGAACAAATAACACGTTTATATACTAAAAAATCTGATAAAAAATGGAACATTTCTTCAAAAAATTGTGAACAACTTGGAAATGTCGAATATTTCTTGGAAAGCAAATAATTTATAAAAATCCAAACTTTTTTGAAAAATTGTAGAATTTTCGGGATTCCTTACGTTTCTTTAAAAAAAGTGAACTGTTTATAAAGATACAATTTTTTTTACAAATTTTAGAAATAAATAAAACACGACAAGGTTTCAAAAACAAGATTTCTGCTGTTTTCTCTGTGAAAATGGCCGGACGTGACGCATCTTTGCGTACTGTGTCGGAAATCCTTCAAACCTGGCAGGGATGCATACCATGGGCATGCCCATATTTTGGAAAAATTGGGATCATTTCATTTATGTTCAAAATAGACCATGTTCGACATAGGGTGTCCGAGTAGGCCAGAAGTTCCGTATGAGAGCATGTTTTTCGGCATCGTCAAATGTATCCATTTTTTTCCATGAGCTTATATGACCATTCAAGGCACTATGCCACATTGTTTGAGTTTTTGACAATTCTTGATTTTCTGGAGTTTTCTTGGTGAATAATGGCTGATTAATGGCTGGACGTGATGCAACTTGCATACGGTGTCAGAAATCATTCAAACCTGCCATGGACATGCGCATCTGTTGGCAAAAGTTGGGGTCATTTCATTTATGTACAAAGTTCGACCATGTTTCACGTTGGTTGTCCAGGTAGGCCAGAAGGGTCCGTATCCACAGTCCGAAAAAACCATCAGTTGAGAGGAGTGCGCCACACTAGGGCAGACTGGTCCATCGTGAGCATGTAATTTCGCCTCATTAGAATGCTTTTGTTATTTGCAATTTTCTTCATTATCAATCAACATGAATGTTTTATATGTCCTCACCATTTTCTTGAAATTTGTGAACAATTTTGGATGTTTCTGTTATTTATAATTTCCGTCATAATCAATCAACATGAACTTTTTTTTGTAACCCAAACATTTCTTAAATTTATGAAAATTTCACGAATTTGAAAAAAGGGAAAATCTAAATGCAATTTTTAAATAAAACCATTATATAACAGAAGAAAACCCAGTTTAAAAAATGCAAACACAACTGGTCAGGAAATTCACAAACTTACATTTGCCACATAAGCCAAAAAGGAAAGTGTTCAAGTTGTATTAAAAAAATGTTCAAAATGTTAGTTCTTAAGTTTGCACATTCCTCATATCTCTCTGAAATTGTTCAAAATGTTGTTCATAAAATGTTCAACATTTTGAACTAACCTATCTCTTTAAAAATTTCAAATTGTTCATTTTTTTAGAAAATATTGTTCAATTTTTCGTAAAAATGTTTATCCTTTTTTAGAAAAATGATGTTTTGAAAATGTGTTCAAGTTGTTCACAAAATTGTAGGATTTTCAAACATTATTTTATTTCTAAATTTTTATTCAGAATTTCCAACAAATGTTCGAAAAATTCGGAAATGTGTCCGTATTCTACGTCGGTGTTACCTATGTTCGGGATTTCTAGGGTAGAGGAAGTCCACTTTTGTAAGGCAGTTGCTATTCCCTATGCCTGAATTAATAGCCAGTTTGTTAATCGATGAAAATTAATTTCAAGCAGTTAAGAGAAAGTTGCGGTCTGATGGGGCCACGGCCCATGCGCCATGCAGCCAATATTTGCGTGTTTGGGCAGCAATGCATGCGGGAGCATTGATGGATGCGAGGAGGTTTGACAATTAATTTACGGTAGTTAAAACCATTCAATCCTGGTCACTAATTGGGCAGATTCAAAACAAAAAAGTCGGCCTAGATGTGCCTTGGTTTTTGCAATACTGGGGTAGGCACAATAAATCCGGACAATGTAATTGTTAAGCTTGTACGTTCATAATTTTTCACAGACACTAATCATCTCAACTGGTTAGCCACTCACACTCGCATGCAAGAGGTCCATGGTTCGATTCCTAGTACTGTGCATGTACATACTTTGTGATTTTTTACCTCCCGTGAACGGCCACAGTCTCCAGCCTTTACATCGGTCACTAATGGGCCGGCCCAGTAGGCGTACAGCGTATACACTGGTGGACGTATTTAAAAAAATCAACCGCTCAATTTTTTTTAGAAAAGACCATCCTACCCTTTCTTATGAAGGGGTATGGATAAATCTCCTCCGTCGATGTGTTTAGGGGGTTGTACCGAATAGTCAGATATTTCCTTTAGTCTGATCCTTCCTTTGGCCGCACAGACGTCTGCTCTTCTGGTCCCCATGCGCCACTAGGCAATAAATAGTGATCTAAACATTCTTATATTAGTTTACCGAGGGAGTATTAGGAATTCACGGAGCAGCGGCATATGCTTGCATTGCCGACCTCAGGCTGTTTATTACCATAGTTTAACAAAAGAAGCAATAGCAAGCAACCCCAAATGGACATACCAAGTCATGTTGCGAGAAACAAAGCCTCAGATCTCACGCCCGCGGCGAATTCGAAGGATGGCATACTTGTTTACTTATAAGCCAGCAGCCACAAACAGACAGGCCAAGTCGATGCCCCCGAAGTAAGGCAATAGCATCCTGCCGGGAGAAACAATACTTACATCTCGTCCAATGCAGCTCCGTCCACAGTATCTGTCTGATAGTGTTATTACCTTGGAGTGTAGATTTATACTATAGGGCAAGTGTGAAGGGGTCCTAGCTATGGGATGTCTTTCAGCTACGAGGCCTAAAAGAAAGATACGGAGTATGTCATTGTACCTTACGATGAGAAGATATATTTTATCTCTACACATACTGGATAAAATAAATGAGAGACTTTGATGTGTGTGCATCCCCCCCCCCCCCCTCCACTCCCGCGAGCGATGCGGGGAAACCCTAGCCGCCGGCTCTCCACGCCCTCCCCCCCTCCTTCTCCCCTCGCCGCGGGCAGGGCCGGGGAAGCCCAGCTGGCCGGGCGGCGGCGGGCCTCGCTTCCTCCTCGCCCTCCCGGCCGGCCGCGGACAGCCCAGCGCTGAGGAGCTGTGGCTGGCCGCTGGCGCGCAGCTGCGGCGGCGCTGGGCTTCTTCTTCTGCGCGGCGGCCGCAATCTCTGGTGGTGCCGCACCCGTCGGATCCGGCCAGATCTTGCGCTGGTGGCCCGGCGGGTGGCAGGGGCTGCGTGCAGCCTGGACAACGGGCGACCTCCCTTGCCGTGGCCGGCGGTTGGCAGGGCAGGTGGTGTGGCGGCGGGGCCTCCAGCTTGGGTGGCGCAGGTGCGGTGGTGGCGGCCTCGTCCAGTGAGGGCGCCCCTCCCTGTCGACGGGGGGAGGTGGTGCTGATGGTTCCGGCCGCTGGACTTGGCCGTGCGTGCGGCGAGTCGGCGGTGAGCACGGATCTCGATTTAAAGATGGCGACCTCCGCGCTCTCTGGCCGCCCACGCCGACTCGGTTGCCGGCGACCTCGTGTGGCTAGCTGACTTGGTGGTTGGTCTGAGTGGGCTATGGATGGGGGAAACCCTTGGCGAGCTGCGGCAGCCACGATGTCGGCGGCGCTCCGTTGCCGTTCTAATTCTTGGGGTCGGCATCGAGTCCTAGCCCATGCACCCCCTCTCCTTGTCTCGGGTGAAAACCCAAATCCCCTTGGATTGGTTGGCGACGGCGTCTTGGCGTCGCTTTCTTCTTGAAGACGCCGCCTTTGGGACGGGTGAGTGGTGGTCGCGGCATTGGCGTGGTCGGTTGCTGGTGTTCTTCAGTTGGTCCTGCTCGACAATGTTCAGTATTCTTCGTGGCCTGGCCCGAGGCGGTGGTGTTGATCAGAGTAGCTTTGCCGGCATGGCAGCGTGTTGCCATCCTCTCCTAGTCCATCCGAGATCAAGCCAGCTCTTGGATGGCCGGGCAGCGGTATGGGAGTTGACGGTTGTGCTCTTCCTCCTACGGCGGGCTGCTCCATTAACGTGAGCGTATCGTGGGCATGTCCTGGAGTTGCCGGGGTCCCCGATGTCCTAGCTTCTAGGGTTGTCAGGACTGTTGTTGTCCGGTGGCATCTTGTATCATTTGTTGCCTTTTTTCTTTTTTTTTTGTGGTATCGATGGTTGTATGCTCGGCTGTTGCGAATCGCCAAATGATGTCCTTAGCGGTGAGCAGAACAAAAATGTAATAGCATTTTGAGAAGAAGCCTGGTGCATGCGAGAGATAGGTGCGGTCATCAATCATGGGATTGTACATGCACAATTCCGAGTTGCACTTAGGCAACTTGCTTCTGTTCGTGTTATGGCAACGGAGGATGATGAGGCCGCCATGGGACGTCACTGGTTGGTTGCTGCAAAGAAGGTCAATGCCACGACACAGTAGGTAAGGCGTGAGGTTATTTCCCATGAAGCATGAGGCAGACGTTGTGGCAGGGTAGACCGCAGAGACTAGCGGACGCAGATTGTGGTTCCTATTGCGCTTGGGTAGGCATGGAAAGAAGTAGGCATGACGCCTCCCGGTTGAGTGACACGGTGGATGAAGGAGAGATTAAGGGTATCGTGGCGAAGAAGCTTATATGTGGCGGACATCCCATGAGAGTGGCTGGTTACAATCGCATAACACGATCTCAAGAAGGAGATCCGTGGCGGCACATCCCATGAGTGGCTTATATGTGGCGGCACATCCCATGAGAGTGGCTGCTTTGATGGCCACTTCTAGGGTATAAGCAGCAAATTAGTTATGAGAGGTGGAATGAGTTACGATCAAAACTCTGATAGTATGTTTCTTTTTTTTTTTTTTTGCCATAGGACTATGTACCTACGTTGTTGATGCTGCCATGAATCGGGGCAGGCCCTTAGGGGGGCAGCAAGATACCACGACGAACGCAACCGTACAGTGGATTGCCCTGCCACGACTTGGTGTGGATGGTCCCTGGGGAGGGAACCCTGCTCTGGTCTCGGTTCCACCTTCCCCTCTGTTCAACATTCTCAATTGATTCCATCGGCACTTCTTACTAACCGACTGTCCGAACCAATCACACATGCGAACATTCCGTCAGTCTGCATTACATTCTTGACTGACAATGCATGGGCAATTATGATTAGTACTCCCTGTGTAAATAAATATAAGAGCGCTCATATTATTAAAGTAGTGATCAAAATACTCTTGTATTTCTTTATGGAGGGAGTAACTGACTAGATGAATGGTGCATGCCACACAATATCCAGGCAAGCCTATTTTCAGGCAAGATGGATATTCAAATTCTGTCAGCAATGGATGAACATCCCTTTTGTCAAGTCAACGTGCACTGCCTTGGCTTGCCGGGATCCTGGGCACCATGCTTATCTTACTGTCACTTGGGATGAACAACTGGGGATTATGTGCGCTGTGCCTCCCAGCGGCTTGATCTTTTATATCCTCACAATTTTGGTTGATCCCCTAGTAGAATTTGGAACATTTGGATTCCCTACCCATCCTCGCACATCCTCCTATTTATGCCACAATCCCCCTCCCCAGACAGGCGGATCGGCCCGCTTGGATAAGCCGAAATAATTCTCTTTCGTCCCCTGATCTCCTTCCTCTGAGCGAGAGATCTGATCTAATAGCTCTCACCTTGTCCCTGATCCTCCCAATCCTTTTTTCGGGCGATTCTATTCCTCTTTGTTTCGAGCGTGTAGACTGCATTCCTAGTTTTGATCCATGATTCCCTCAGCCCAAACGGATCCTCTCCAGCGTAGGTTTCCTTGCCACTTACTCTTGTATCCCTCGATTCTAGATTCACGAGCAAATTCGCGGCTTACTCCGATCCAGATCACGATTGTGCCCTCGACGATCTTGACATGGTGAATCCCGAGCCTTGCAGAGCATCCTCGACACGGTGTATTTAAGAAGGTGAATCCCGAGCCTTGCAGAGCGTCCTCGACGATCTTGTCAATTTTGATGAATCCTGATTGACATTGATAAAGTCACCACAGACGCCTTTTAGTTGACGGGAACATCTTCTCTCACTAAACGTACATCGATGGAAGGCCTGAAATTAATCCAGAAAAATGCGATCACCAATATAATGTCTTGGACTTGAACTCTGGTTGGATTGGGGATACCATTGTCCTTCTAACCATCCAACCACATGTCAGGCACTACCGACAAAGCTGGCCAAATCTGTCGGGCCAACCAAGCTAACCCGCTAGCACGTCGGCATGGCCCGCAATAGGCAGTCATGATACGGGCATGGAGGCTGGGCACGCGGGCCGGCTTCGCATGGACAATTTATGTGTGTGTGTGTGTGTGTGTGTGTGTGTGTGTGTGTGTGTGTGTGTTTTCTAAAATACAGCCCAATAGACCTAAAAACAGCCTAACATGCTAAAAAGGTATGTAGCCTAGCATTGCTAAATGTGCCACGTGCCGACATGCTTATTAGCTCGGTCGTGCCTGGGCTGGAGGACATAGCACGTGGGCCGCATGAAGGGCCGCATGAAGAACAGAGTTCAATAGCTGCAAGCAAAATGTGGTTTTTATATTCACAGGCAGGCAGTCAGCACTAAGAGTGAATGTTAACACATCATCAGGTGAAAACCAAGATTGGATTAATGATAGGTGGTGCTTTTTAAATGTCCCAAGAGAAGACATTTTATTACGAATTTATTTTGCTTGCTGTTACTTTGGTTTGTTTCCCCTGCCTGAGATGTGTGCTATACACAGTGTCAAGCGTGGAAATCTCAGCCTTTTGTACAAAACATTGTGTTGTGGCCTGTAATAAACCAGGAGAGTAGTTCCAGCAGTGGAATAATGTCTGAAGACTGCATCTCCTCTAAGCAGTCTGGAAACATGATAGACGTGGCACAGTGGCAGCAGCGTGGGTGTTGGATATGTAGCTTGGTTATTTATAAGCTACTTCCTCCGTAAACTAATATAAAAGCGTTTAGATCACTACTTTAGTTATCTAAACGTTCTTATATTAGTTTACAGAGGAAGTATATTCTTTGCCGTCCATGCGTTGTTCAGTTCCTTCATATTTTGGACAAACTAGAACGATATATCATATCTTGTGGTGAAATATATTATATATTTTTCTGAAGGAAACAGAAGATTAGCATACTAGCCCATGATGACTATTCATGTGTTTTGTGGCTCTGGCTGGCGCACCGAGGGCGCTTGTTTACCAACGAGCGTCGATTCCGAAGAATCTGTCAGACTCTAACTCCTGCCCGTTCTGCTCAGAAAGTGAATCAACTTCTCGCATGCAATAAGCTTGCATCCTGGACGTTCTTTCTCCTAGCCTGCTTTGCTCTGTTCTGAACAGTTTGAATTTTCAACACTTGCAGGTAGATTCTCAACTGAACTTTGAACACTTACATGCAGCTTCAGGTTTCAGGCATCAGGCCTGACGCTCCGGCTTCTCCCGTGCTCTCCGGTTTCTCTTGCAACCGCTCCTCCATTTTTCAGGCTCCTACCTTGTCGTCGTCGCCAGCTCCGCCCGTCCATGGCGTTTCATTTCCATCATGGCAGGACCTTCATAGTGCTTCGGAGGCA
The DNA here is from genome assembly GCA_021437245.1 of Aegilops speltoides. NCBI lineage: Eukaryota > Viridiplantae > Streptophyta > Magnoliopsida > Poales > Poaceae > Aegilops > Aegilops speltoides. Next base: position 572,566,213 of record CM038147.1, read on the forward strand.
TGTCGTGTTTTTCGTGCAAGCGTTGCAGGTCCTCCCATGCCTCAGGAGTATCTTTTGTCTTTCCATACATGCCCAAGAAGCCTAGCAGGTTCACGCAAAGGTTCTTCATCACGTGCATCACGTTGATCGGTCTTTTCAGTAGGGTAGGTCCCAAAATATAGATTTCTTCTTCCACATGGGTGCGTGTTTCTCAGCGTCATTCAGAACAGCTAGTCCGCCGGGACCCTTTCCAAAGCTTATGTGTAAATCATTGACCATAGCAAGTACGTGATCACCGGTACGCATGGCGGGCTTCTTTCGGTGATCTGCCTCGCCTTTGAAATGCTTGTCTTTCTTTCGACATTGATGGTTGGTCGGAAAAAATTGACGATGGCCCAGGTACACATTCTTCCTGCATTTGTCCAGGTATATACTTTCACTGTCATCTAAACAGTGCGTGCATGCATGGTATCCCTTGTTTGTCTGTCCTGAAAGGTTACTAAGAGCGGGCCAATCATTGATGGTCACGAACAGCAATGCTTTTAGGTTAAATTCCTCCTATCTGTGCTCATCCCACGTACGTACACCGTTTCCATTCCACATCTATAAAATTTCTTCAACTAATGGCCTTAGGTACACATCAATGTCGTTACCGGGTTGCTTAGGGCCTTGGATGAGAACTGACATCATAATGAACTTCCGCTTCATGCACATCCAAGGAGGAAGGATATACATACATAGAGTCACGGGCCAGGTGCTATGATTGCTGCTCTGCTTCCCGAAAGGATTAATGCCATCCGCGCTTAAAGCAAACCATACGTTCCTTGAGTCCTTTGCAAACTCATCCCAGTACTTTCTCTCGATTTTTCTCCACTGCGACCCGTCAGCGGGTGCTCTCAACTTCCCGTCTTTCTTACGGTCCTCACTGTGCCATCGCATCAACTTGGCATGCTCTCCGTTTCTGAACAGAAGTTTCAACCGTGGTATTATAGGAGCATACCACATCACCTTCGCAGGAACCCTCTTCCTGGGGGGCTCGCCGTCAACATCACTAGGGTCATCTCGTCTGATCTTATACCATAATGCACCGCATACCGGGCATGCGTTCAGATCCTTGTATGCACCACGGTAGAGGATGCAGTCATTAGGGCATGCATGTATCTTCTGCACCTCCAATCCTAGAGGGCATATGACCTTCTTTGCTGCGTATGTACTGTCGGGCAATTCGTTATCCTTTGGAAGCTTCTTCTTCAATATTTTCAGTAGCTTCTCAAATCCTCTGTCAGGCACAACATTCTCTACCTTCCACTGCAGCAATTCCAGTATGGTACCGAGCTTTGTGTTGCCATCTTCGCAACCCTTTTTTGTGATCCTCTAACATGCGATCGAACTTCAGCTTCTCCTTTTGACTTTCGCATTGCGTCCTTATATCAACAATGACCCGGCGGAGATCATCATCATTGGGCACATCGTCTGGTTCCTCTTGATCTTCAGCAGCTTCACCCGTTGCAGCATTATTGGGCACATCGTCTGGTTCCTCTTGATCTTCACCAGCTCCCCCCGTTGCAGCATCACCGTATTCAGGGGGCACATAGTTGTCATCGTACTCTTCTTATTCGCTGTCTTCCATCATAACCCCTATTTCTCCGTGCCTCTTCCAAACATTATAGTGTGGCATGAAACCCTTGTAAAGCAGGTGGGTGTGAAGGATTTTTCGGTTAGAGTAAGACATCGTATTCCCATATTTAATGCATGGACAACACATAAAACCATTCTGCTTGTTTGCCTCAGCCGCTTCGAGAAACTCATGCACGCCCTTAATGTACTCGGAGGTGTGTCTGTCACCGTACATCCATTGCCGGTTCATCTGCGTGCATTATATATAATTAAGTGTGTCAAAACCATTACAGAACATCATGAATAGATAAATAAGTGACAAAATTAATAGAAGTTCATCGTCACATTAAAACCAAAGTACATACATAGTTCTCATCTAACAACATATAGCTCTCCAGAGCATCTAATTAATTAAACCATACATTGAAACTATGTAAAACATTTCAATGCGAAAACAAATGCGATCATAATCGCAACCAAGGTAACAATTGATCCAACGGCATAATAATACCAAGCTTCGATATGAATGGCATATTTTCTAATCTTTCTAATCTTCAAGAGCATTGCATCCATCTTGATCTTGTGATCATCGACGACATCCGCAACATGCAACTTCAATATCATCTTCTCCTCATTTTTTTATTTTTTCCTTCAAGAAATTGTTTTCTTCTTCAACTAAATTTAACCTCTCGACAATAGGGTCGGTTGGCATTTCCGGTTCACATACCTCCTAGATAAATAAAATCTATGTCACGTTGCTCGGCATAATTTTCATAAACAATAAATGAACCAATAGTTATAAAGATAATATATACCACATCCGAATCATAGACAGGACGAGGGCCGACGGGGGCGGATACCAAAACCATCGCACTATATAAGATGCAATAATAAAAGTAAGAAAATAATACAAGTATCTATCTTAACATACAAGTAAGAATATTTTTCCTTTCAGAAAGAAGATAAGAACAAGAGGCTCACCACGGTGGTGCCGGCATGAGATCGGCGCGGGTGATCGACGACGGTGAAGACAGGGACGGGGCGTGATGGACTGCCAAACCTAGACAAATATTGAGGAAAATGGAGCTTGGAGGTCGAGCTTGGAGAGGAGAAAGCTTAAGTAGTGTGGCTCGGGCATTCCATCGAACACCTTGTGTGCATAGTAGGTGAGCTAGAGCACTACCAAGCCCTCTCCCCCTCGGCGGCCAGAAAAAGACAGAGCAGTGTGCTCTGCTCTTACGCGAGGGGGTATATATAGGCACCTCATTGGTCCCGGTTGGTGGCATGAACCGGGACTAAAGGGCAGCCTTTGGTCCCGGTTCAAGCCACCAACCGGGACCAATGGTGGTGGGCAGGAGCGAGGCCCATTGGTCCCGGTTTGTCCCACCAACTGAGACCAAAAGGCCCAGACGAACCGGGACCAATGGCCCATGTGCCCCAGTCGGCCCCCGGGGCTCACGAACCGGGTCCAATGCCTCCATGGGTCCCGGTTCTGGACTGAACCGGGACTAATCGGCTGACCCGGTCTGGACCTTTGCCCCCTTTTCTACTAGTGACAATCCTTCTTAGCAAGATCGATTTCATCCGGAAACACACGTACGTACACACACGATTGGATTGCCACAACCCACATGGGCGTATCGCTCCTGGTTCTTTATTACTTCACGTCAGGGTTACAAAATTTACTGGTGTAGTCAAGTTATTTTTTTACGGAACCTCGTTAGAGGGCGTGGAGCTCCCGCATTTGCATATACAAAAAGAAAGTTCATCCGGTTAATAAGGGAAACCGGACCCAAAAACCATACATGGCATCGGTTAATTAAGGGAAACCGGCAAAGACCACACACACCAGACTGGCACTCACGGGACGTCATCCGAGCCAGATACAAGGGTGCCGAGGCCCAAGACCATCGTCAACACAACATATCCGACAAAGACAACCACTGCAATCTCTAGAACATGCTTGCAACTAGATGTGAACTCGCACCTAACCTTTTGAAAAATGAGATCAACCATTCGCCTCCACAAGTGCACCAATTGCCTGGAGCGTAGTCGGCGTAAGTGGTTTCTTGTACATCCAAAGATAAGAGTTCATCTTCTCTTGCACATCCTCCTCGGAGCCCTTCTTAGATGTCATCCCCTTCGGCAATTCCCCATAAGCCTCCGCCAACCTATATTCAGCGCGCTTGACAGTAGGAATGTTGCACTTTCTGTTCTTCTTATGCAAACATCCATAAGCCTCGGTAGTCAAGTATATAACTATATATAGTAGCTAACATATGTCCACAAGGAAGCCTACTCAGCAATGACTTTGAAGCCAACACGGACTCGTGTAACATACACGACACCTTACATACTATTCGTGTTTAACTCCAACAGAACATAGTCTATCTGTAACTTAACATAAGACGTTTATTTACAGTGTCATAAACTCTAAAAACGTCTTATAAAATATTACAGAGATTTTTTTTAGAAAAGGAGGATGACCCACGGCCTCTGCATCTGAGCGATGCATACGTTCACTTTATTAATTATTCTCACAAGACCTTACAAAGTAGTACCACAGTAAGCCTAAAGCCGCCGTCTAAGCAACAAACCGTCGCTACACCTATCGAGTTGATGAAAGGGCGCAGATAGCCTGGGCCTAATACCAAACAGACATCGCAGCCAAACCTAACATCTAAGACCTGAGGACCCATCGAGGACGCCTGCCGGGCATGGGTCTCGCCGGTCCGGCGTGCTCTTAGAGGCCGCCGCCGCCAACTGCCACCGTTCCATCTTCAGAACTGCACAGATGCATCGACCTTGCTCGGTCTAGCTATCATCGACGCCACCACGGCGCCCAACGGCACCTCCTCCCTGTGCGCAAACAACTGAGCACGTTGCGGTGGCCACCGATACACCTCAGCACCATGCTGCCAAGTACCACCAGCCGACACAACTTGAAGTCTTTGGATAATCTGTCGTGCGTAGCACCTGCCGACCAGGCATGACAAAGCGTAGCATCTGTCGGTCAGGCATGACTTGACATCTCCACCAAAGCTCCGTGCAAGACGAAGCCGCTCCACCTCCTGCCTCTGACTTCCAGCGCTGCTCGACAAACGATGCTCCCAAGAGAGAAACGACACCGTAGTGCCTCCATCATCCGATCTGGAACACCAGATCCTAGGGTTTCCCCCAGAGTAGAACGAGTGGGTCGACAGTAGTTACACGACGATGCCTCCATCAAGGTAATGGCGTAGAGCGCCGCCATTGCCTGCCAACGGCTCGGTTTTCACCGGCAACCATGTTTCCCCAACTCGCAGCCGAGACTAGATGATGGATCCCGAGATCCGATCACCAAGCCTTTGGCCGGCCATCTCTGACGAAGAAGATGACCACCACCATTGGCCAGCGAGACGACGCGAGATGAAGTACGGTGCTGCCAGCGTGCGTCCTGGCCAGCACCACCGGCGCTCGGCCCGTCCCGGACCATGCCTCATGACCGAGGGCAACGGCAAGCGCTGCCCCGACGAGGACACAGACCGGAAGCCCAGATCCGGTCCATCTGCGCGCCGCCACGTGGCCACCACCAACGCCGTTCAGGGGCAGCCCCGCCGCCGTGAGGGACGCCGCCCCACGGGCAGCAGGCGCCAGCCACCGGCGGAACTCCGTCGCGCGCAATCGGCCGCCGCGAGATCTGCGCGGGAACGACGAGTACGCCCCGCCGCCACCTTCCCCGGGGACCACGCGGGCTTCACCGGTGTCCCCTCCGGCGGCGGCGAAGCGGGGGAGGAGCGGGGAGGGGCGGCTGGCGGTGAGGTTTAGGGTTTCCTCCGTGCGCTAGAGGCGACGCGAATGTTACAGAGGTAGTACCTTTTAGTTTAGCTAGATACAATATGAGAACAGAATAGGCGAAAAAAGGCAGGGGCATGCCATCTTGTCCTGAGAAACAGAATATGTTTCTGAAGGAAATAGAGGAGGTACTGAAACACGACCTCGCCGCCATGACCGAAGGGTTAATATAACTGATGATCACTTTGGTTGTGTGCGGCTGTCGTTACTTTGGTAATTAATTATTCTGAATTTGGACAGCATAGTTATGCGGTTAAAAGCCGACTCTTATCAAAGATCTATACGAGAGAGTCGAAAGGCTGAGGCAGGAGGCCCCCCTCCCGCGACGCGCCCGCCTTGCCGAGGGGGGGGGGGACCCTGGCCGCCCCTGCCCTCCTGCGACGCGCCCGTGCGCGCCGGGGCGGGGGGAGTGGGAACCCTAGCCGCCTCCCCTCCGACCCCTCCTCCTTCCCCTCCTTCCCGCAACCGTCGGCGAGCTTTGTCGGGCAAAGCCCGTTGGGCGCAGCGGCAGCGGGGCCCTTCTCCCCCCCTTTGCTCGTGGTGCGCCGGTGTGGGCGGCGTATTCGAGTGGTGCCGCTGGGCGGCCGCAGGGTGCAGCGACTAAGTGGCTGGCTGCTAGCGGCGCGCCGGCGTCCTGGATCCGCGTGCGGCGGGTGGCTGCGGCGCTCCCTTCTCGGGAGGTGGCGCGTGGACGGCCTCCTGCTGGATCCGGCCGGATCTGGCAGTGGGGGTCGGTCGGCGGCGCTGGGCTTCTATGGTGTGTGTTCGGCGGCTCCGGCGCTTGGAGCTCGCCGGGCGACGCGGGTAGGGCGGCGGTCTGGCGTGGCCGTTACTCCGGCCGGGGGCGGCGGCGCGGGGAGGCCCGACACATGGTGGTGGCCTCTCGGTGTCGTGGCGGCTTCCCGGTGGCTCGCCAGATCTGCCTGCGCCGGCGGCCGACTTCTCCGGCATCGGCTCGTCTGCAATCGGTCTGTTTCGGGCGTCTTCCCATCTCCTCGGCGCCCGGGCGCTTCTTCCATCGAAGGGTTGGCTCTCTCGCCGCTGCGGTCCATCACGCGTCTCGGCCCCGGTGCAGCATGACCGAGCTCATCTCGCGCATAGTGCAGCAGGACCGAGCTCATCTCACGCACGGTGCAGCAGGACTGACCTCGTCCCCCTCTCGGTGCTGCCGGACCGAGCTCGGCTCGCGCTCGGGGTTGCAGGACGGGTCGATGAATGCCTGTGCTGGCCGGCCTATTGGGTCTCGTCGCTGGGGGTTGCCCAGCGGTTCGAAAGGTGGGACCTTTCCGCCCGTCTCTCTGATTGGGGTAGCAGCGGGTCTCGGGTGAGGTGGTGTCAAGGTCTTGGATGCCGGGGCGACGGTCCTGGAGGCGGTAGCGCAGTGCTCTTGGGCAGCGACCGTGGCTTTGGTGCTGCCTGGTGGCCATGGCTGTGTGGGCGCGCGTGGTAGCCGGGTGTGGCGTTCGGTGGTGGTGAGTGTTGGCCGGGGTGAAAACATGTTCTGTCTTTGGATGGACCGGCGGCGGCGAAGCTCGTTCCCTTCTTGAAGGCGTCGTCGCAGCTCTCACGGCCCGTCGTGCAGCTCCGGGGGAAACTCTGATCCTTGGATCGGCCGGTGGCGGCGTTTCGGTGTCGTATCCTTCCTGAAGGTGTCGCCTTGGAGTTCACGGTTTGTCGTATGCGGCTTCATCTCTTCGTGGTAGTAGTGCTTGGGGTGGTGTTGCTGCGCTCAGCGTCTTTGTTTCTTGCCTTGGGTGTGTGTGGTGGTGGCGTGCGTTTGCACGAGGTGATGTGGATCTTTGCTTTATATATAAAGCGGGGCGGAAGCCTTTGTCGGCAAAAGCCGACTCTTCAAAGTAGTGTGGCGTCATGTCCTGGGATGTAGTACACTCAGAATTTCAGATGAATGTCACTGTCGGCATTGTAAGGTTGCAACTGAACGAAATGCATTGGTATATGCGTGTGGTACCCCACGAGAAAGCTGATGGCCAGCAGTGACATGTGCGTGGCTGTTGCAGTGGAGGAAAACTGCTTAAATCAACCTATTCTTTTGCTTCCAAGGAGGTCGATCTACAAAACTAAGATAGATAAAAATTGGCATCTACTGTTCTGGCAGTACTGCATCTAACAGAAGCACGAAAAAAATACAGATAACAGGTGAGATCAAGTAGCTGCTTTCATGGGAAAGTGTCCTGAAGAAATATAGCGTATATCATCAGCTGTTACATCAAGGAATCCGGTTACAGGTTCTCCATAGAAAGTAATCAATTAGTCCAGTACAATATGCTCCACAACACACCAGTGCCAAACTAACCAGCGACTAGTACAAACCCAGTAAGTAAGAACAGATGCCAAACAACAGTAAATGTACCCTCCTTCCTTCCTAGCGATGCAGCCTGCCACACTGGCAATGTGAAGCACACACATCACCGCTGGCTGCCGCCTCCCTCTGCATTCACGACACAGACATGCCTCTTCTCTGTTTTCTATGCTCATGCGCCCGTTTTCGACTGTACCCATGCTCCAACAGGTTGTGACATTTCCAGAACTGGTGCTCAACCAAGCCTTGTCTTGTATGTTTTGCTCGGTGCAGCCTACAAAGAACAGAATGACGAACATGTCATAAAGAGTTTCACAAAGTCAGGAGTTTTAGAGAAACATTAAGATCCAAGCGTGCTCATGAGTGCGCACCATGCAGTTCAACTTCTTTTGGCATCGTACAGTAGAACTTGAAAACCTATTTTTGTGTGTGCAATTGCAGTGCGAGAAGACCGCCTGAATCAACCGCACCTTTCGTCTAATATGACCCGTTGCTTCCAAGGAGGTTGATCCACACAACTGAAGAAACATCATAATTAGCATTCGTTACAGCCAATTCCAATAGCTTGTGATAGAGTCAAGGGTGCGATAACCCTGAAATTTCGGCTCACAAAATAGCTCTACTGACACTACGTACCTAACTGAAGTTGGGGAAATGCCAATAAGCATGAGGCACTCACACTTCAGTCACTAATAGAGGCAAGATCCATACGTAAGCAATGGAGCAGCAAGAAGATCCTTGGCACAAGTAATATGATAGTTTTGATTATTACTAGGTTCTCACAATTGCACAGTCTATTAGCTCAACTATAACTTGAATAATTCATTACTTCAGCACAGACATGAACTATATTACCTTAGGCCCTGCCACTACTGTTTTGCGTAGTTCCAAGGTTATTCCACAGGCCAGAGCTATCAGCGAAGGAAGAGTCTTTGTGGAGTCTGAAATTTTAGAACCATGGGTCAATACATATTTCTTATGGCAGCCAACCTTCCATAGTGTCAAAGGGAGAACATACCTTTCGGTGATAGCCTGAGATCTGAACAGAGATGAGGTTGCATCCACGCTGGGATCTCATGTGGCTGAACAGATGATAGTAACTGACATGAGCTTCCGTCAATATATGTCTATTTAAAATAGGAATGATTAGAAATAGTGATCACTCAAAATTGTTATAGCCCAAAAATGAAAAATAGGTAGTATGTACAGCAGACTATTCTGAAGTTCTGATCAGTTCAGTACCATACCAAGCAATACCACAATAACTTCCAAATAAATTGAAGCGCAAATCATGTCCAAGACTGGATGGCAATTTTTCCAAGACAAGCGACTGATAAGATCTGCATAGTATAACATGACCAATTATATGCGAAAACTAAAAATCGTACAATGTGCTTGTTGAAAAGATCCAGGTCAATTCATCAGCTTACTGTGCAGCTTACTGAGTATTTTTTTGTGACAAATTGCATAATTTGGGGTGCAACTAGCATGTAAACCTGCAGTACGTGATTGGAGCTCACATAAGAACATACCATGGTTCTTTTTTTGAGAGATAATAACATACAAGGTTGCAAATAATAATCACTGAATTGCAAATAATAATTTTTTGTTGCAAATAGATGAAGTAGCGAATACGAAACTTAATAAAGTATGCCATTCCTACAAGACTGTCATGATGTCTCAAAATTCATACCACAATCAGACCAGCATCGCAATTCGCAAAGTGCATGTGTTAATAAAGCAATTAAAACAGAACACATTCATTGTTTAATAGTGCAAAGGCTCTAGCAATATAACTGAATAGCAGATCACTTGCCACATCACATAATTTTCCACTGGAAGAACACTCACAGCTCATAAGCCTCTGCATACATAGAGTTAATAATGCAAAATTGGAGGGCAAGAGGTATGTGTCTTTAGCAATGTAACACTGACTTTGAGAAACAGCAAACCTTCATATGAGTAGCAAAAGACTATAAAGCCATTTCCCCCCGTAATTATCAATAATGATCTTTTGATCATCAACCCATAGCTTTCCATGTACACCACCAAGTGTTCTTGAGTGGCAACAAAATGTAAAGATGAATTATCTAGAACCCTACCATGGCAGACTTGAAGAACACCTGCACAGTAAGCCAAGAGAAATGGTGAATGCAAGAACACCTTGTACCATAGTAATGTAGCAGTGGGTGAGAAAACGACAAACCTGAATATCAGCAACAGTCTTTGTTTATTCCAAAATTATTCCGTGGTGATATTTTGGTCCTCACACCCAAACTAGCCATGTATACCCACTTAGTTTTGATGAGTGATGCCAAACAAAATTTAAAAGCAAGTATGTAGAAGCCTATGAGAACAAACATAAGAACACCTGCACAACAAGCCAAAAAATAAAATGAAATAAGAACACCTGGTATTGATAGCAATGTAGCTGTGGGCCTGGTAAGAAAATGGCGAACCTTAAAATCACTAGCAGAGCATTGAAGTCTGATTTGTTCACAATCATTCCCTGGTGATATTTTGATCTTGGCAGTAGAAATAGTAATATACACCAACAAGCCCTGATGAGTGACGGACACCATAACTCAAGTGAGAAATATGTAGAAGCCTATAAGAATACCTGCATAGATAACCAGAATAAAGAGTCAATAAGAAGCAGATTTCTGTGGTTCACTTACACGAACAGAAACATAGGAACTCTCAAAAGGAATTTTTTGAACTGAACTTTCAATAGGAATTGGCTGATAAGCAAAGAGCTTTCTCAACTTGTGAGAAGAACAAAAGTAATGTTCTACATAAGTAATGTTGTACAATTTCCTGGACGTTGAGGAAAAAAGAATGGTTTTCTGAAACAGCAGGAGCATAGGTGGATGTTGTTATAAATTGAAACTGTACACAAGGAGTAAGGTTGTAGTTCATATGTACTTACCAGATCTTTGTATGTACAGGAAAGGAGAAGGTGGCCACAAGACCTCCCTGTCATGCATGCAAGAGTTGAGCTCTACAAGGCTAGAAGAATGTACTCCCTCCGTAAACTAATATAAGAGTGTTTAGAATACTAAAATAGTGATCTAAACGCTCTTATATTAGTTTACAGAGGGAGTACAAGGGAACTCCAAGGCAGAGGCCTGCATAATATAATAGATGGAAAGGAAAACTGATCAGATTATAATGCAAGAAAAGGATGAGGTGGGAAAAAGCAATGAAATATATTCTGTGTTACCTTGGATCAGTCTAGGTAGATACGTCGAATGGTCCCCACCAACCCTCTGCACTGCTGTTTTAGATCCTCGTTGCCACATTTCTTCACATATAATACTTGCAATGATTTGGGGAGGCCATCATTGGGCAGCGACCGGAGGGCGGGACATTCGTGGACTGTTAGCTTCTCAAGGCTGGTAAGCTTGTGCAGCCCTGCAGGGAGGCTCTGAAGCTCTTCCGAAGACCAAAAGCCGAGTTCCTTGAGGGAGGAGAGGAGGTGAAGGGCGTCCTCCTGCTCCTTGGTGAAGTGCTCCATCTCTGTCCTAGAAATATTCAGCTCGGTGAGGGAAGAAGACATGAGACTGCAGATGGGCGTAGAAAGGAGCCCCATGGCGTCACCCGTCCAGAGCTTCTGCAGTTTGGATGAACTCTGGGAGGAAACAAGCTGCTGCAACTCTTTTTTTTCTCCTTTATTATCCTGCCTGGGATCCCATCCAGCAAAGAACCTCGGACTGCCAAACACTTTTAAATCTCTGAGTTGTGCCCCGGTGGTAAGAAGAGGCCCCAATCCCTTGCAGCTTAGATCCCGTCCGCAACCCCTCAATTGTAATTGCGTGAGAGAGTTGAGGTTTGAGAGGGGCTCCAGCATCCCCATGCCTTTCACGCACTGAAGAATGAGGTGCTGCAGAGAGGATGGGAAAAGGCAGCCGGAAAAGGAGCTCTGGGCGGATAGAAACTTGGGGCTGTCAAAAATCCATAATCTCTGAAGGGACCGCAGGGCATGGAGCCCTCCTGCTCCTCTGGGGTCCACCAGGACCACCTCTGGGCACTTTTCCAATACCAATTCCTGCAGCGTGTCAGAGAGATGGGCGGGCAAGAGCAGCAACCCTTCAGAATCATCTTCTACTTTCGCCTGCTCCACCTCTGTAGCTGTTTTTGCTAGCATTGTTTGCTGCACATCCACCCCCAATGCCAGTTGTGTAAGCTTTCTACACATACTGATAGTCAGACTGGAGAGCCTTGGGAGGTGGGTGAGGAGCTCCGACAAATCTTGACCATCACCTTGACCATCTGAACCATCTAGCCCAGCCATACCATATGAACCTTCTACAGCCAATCTCTTCAGTGAGGCTAGCACCGGAAACTGCTCTGATTGCAGAGGTGGGCACCTTTTGAGTTCCAGATTCTCAATCTCTTTAGTCATTTTACCGAATGCTACCACCTCATCTAAGCTCTGCAGATCACTCTTCCCGGTAATACTCAGACTGGAATATTTTGTGTCGTAACTAAACCACTGTAGCAGTTTTACATCCCTTATTTCAACCCTATGCAGAGTTTCAGTCCATGGGACACGAGCCACCAACACGAGTTCTGGACAATTATTTATCTCAAGCACTTGCAGTTTGGGAAACCAACCAATTTTCGGGTCTTCATCTGGTTTAGGGTCAACAAAGCAGTTTGAAAATGGCAATTCTAACAGTTTAGGGCAGTTTCTTATAATCAGTACTTGCAGAAGAGGAAACATATGATCAACACCCTGTGATGCTACCCATTTTCCAAAACCTCCCAAGCCAACTAGCTCAAGCCTTGTTAGCCTGCAAAAGCTTTGCTCTATGACAAACTCCTCAATTGTCGCAATATGCTCCAATTTTACTTTATGAAGACCCAACATCTTCCTCAAAGGAGGGAGACATTGCCAAGAAATACCAGAAAGATGAAGAGATTCAAGACCTTCAACAGCGAGCTTATCACCCAGCCATGACGGACAAGAAGGGCCACCGTGCCCTCTGATGCACAACTCTTGAAGGTATCTAGGTGGCTGAAGGCTCTCAAGGACGGCTATTTCTGCACTAGCCTCGACATTAGACCTCTTGTTATCCCAATCTAATGTTAACCTCTCCAACTTGTTTTTCTGTACCAGTTTTACTTGGGCTGCTGCTTCTTTCGTGTGTATTTTCTCAAGGTTATAGATGCCAAGCTCCCTTAGTTCAGTCAAATACTCTAGTTGACCTGGTTCAAACCCTTGGATTTCTTTATTGACTCTAAAAACCTTTAACTCTTCTAAGACCCTGAGTTTCTTCACATTAGAAATACCAGAGTGCAACTCACCAACTCGGACATAAATACGATACAATTTAGCAAGGTTGGCTAACTCTCTTGGCAAATCATAACAGCCATTCCAATTTCCTAAATCCAAAATCTTTAAATGATAAAATTTAGATATGGCAAGTGGTAATTGAATCCTACTAGCATAAGTTTTTTGCAGGCATAGGTATCGTAGATGGATAAGTCCTGAAAAGTTATGCAACATGGACTCCACAGAAAAGGGCATGTAAACCAAGTGGAGAACACGAAGAGCAGTTGCTTCCCTAAACAAATCACCCAATATGTTGCCAAAGCTTTCATCAATGTATCCAAATAACATCAAACTCTGCAAGTGTTTAACCTTCAATCTCGTCTTCAGTTGTCTTAATTCATACTTGAAGTTTTCATCAGACATTTTATAACCATCAATGATTATAGACAAGTGGCGGATGCTTGGATGAATTTTTAGTGAACTCGCATTGGAATGATGCACGGAAAGGCATTCATGAGATGCAACCTTCGATGCCAAATCATGTAGTAGGTCATGCATTATGTAACACACATGACCATCAGTTTCCTCTTTTCCGAAAAATCCATATGCGATCAGATCATTTAAAATGCTTAGACCTATGTCTTCCAGTGTTTGGTTCCAACCACCAGGTTGTAAAATATCTAGTCCTATCCACAAGTTGATTAACTCTTTGGCACTATACTTGTAATCTTCAGGAAATAATGCAGAATAAGAGAAACATTGTTGCTGATGAAAAGTAAGATGGTCATAACTAAGCTTCAAGGCAGGCATAATGTCATTGGCCTCGGTCTGTGTCTCCCATTCTTTACTTTCTAAGACACTTCTCCAGTGACGCAAACTAAGGTCTTTTCTCAGTAATGTACCAACAGTTTTTGCAGCAAGAGGGGAGCCCTTTAGTTTTTCCATTATCTTATCTCCTATCCCGAGCAAATACTTTTGATCACTTCTAAAGGGCTCATCAAAGATGAATGCAAGGAATAAATTCTTAAATTCTTCAGATTCTAATCCTTTCAATTCTATATGATTAGTTGCATTAACAATCTTTGCTATTGCTGGAAACCGAGTCGTGAGTACAATGACACTCCCTTCTTCTTGTGTTTTTTTAAGTGGCAGCAATAACCTTTTCCAGTCATCCTCATTACTAATCTTCCATATGTCATCTAGTACAAGCAAGAATCTTTTGGATTTCAATCTTTGTGGAATCAGCTCCTCTGGTCTATCCCCCTTTTCCCCTTCAACCCGAGGGATATCTGTTTTAATATCTTCAAGCAACTTATTCAGATTGAAACTGTGAGACACACAAACCCAAATCACTACATGAAAATGATTTTGCACTTCCTTATTGTGATATATGTGTTGTATCAGGGTTGTCTTTCCTATCCCCCCTGGACCGACAACTGGAAGCACAGTTAGACCAGTGCTAAGGTATTTACCCTTGGTCATATCATGTATGATGGTATCCATGATATGATCCCTCCCATACAATTTTGGCTCTACACTTTGACCGGTGGTGATAGGACGACTCTGGGCAATATCTGGGATAGTCATGGGGTCACAACTCTGCAGAATCTGGGTAACATCTTGCCTCACAGGCTGCAATTGCTCTACAATGTGCCGCATTCTTTCAGAGAAATCAACCCTATTAAAACCCAGCATTGGTGTTTCTCTCTGGGCCGCACCACAAAGAGTTGGCTGGACAAAATGACCATCGTGAGCATGTGCGGAAGATGAGCAAGGGACAAGTTTATCGAGCTTGGGTGTGCATACACTAACCTCGTCTTGATTGGCATTTGGTGTTGAGGATGAATTGCCGCGTGGCCTCTGCCTAGAACGTGGCCAAGCACAACAGCTTGCCCGCTGCCCTGCATCTTCTCCAGAATCACCTGTAGGATTAGCAGTAGACCAGTAGCATGAAGATACAAATGTCAGTTTGCCAACAGCTTTGGCGGCGTGACGAACGTTGAGGGCAAGGTTGCGGACGCCGCCCTTGGCATGCTGGTCTGCAGCGTCGTACGTGCCCTGGAGCTGGTCGTGGATGCGGAAGTAGTCCAGCTCGTCCAATAAATCCTCGGCACAGTGCGCCGAGTCCCTCAGCTTCCCCAGCAGCTCCTGCATGGCCGGGCCATCAACCTGCTTGCGGCCGGCGGTTTCCAGGGTGGCCTTCACGCACAAGAGTTCCATCCTCAAGGCCTCAATGTTGTGGCCCAAGTTTTTACTGGCACCCCAAGCCTCGAGCAGGCCATCAGCAACGGGGGCCAGCGCCTTGCCCACCACCCATTGCGCCGCACTGAGGAGCGCGTCCATCCCCAGGTGCGCCAATGTATTAAGGATCTGTGAGGTGAGGACCTGTAGGAGCCAAGAGGAGTTCATTCGTTAATGCACATCAACTTTACTCGTAGCAGTAAATAACATACCCACTACGGGGAAATTAATTATGAGTACTTGTAGTTTTTTGCTAGCGAGTACAAGCAAAATCAGGAGATAAAGTGAAGAAATAGTACGTACGTAGATGCAAGAGGTAGAGCGGTCGCCTGCCTGTCGGCGTCGTGGAGGCGGTCACCCGGTGAGGAACGTTGTGTTGGGTTGTGTTGTGTTGCTGGGTTCAGAATGAAAGGGTGGAGATATGGTGCGTTAGCTCCAGGAGGTAGAAAGGACATATATAGAGATGAGGAGATGGCAGTGATGGCACCAAGCCAACGGGTATGAAGACTAAGTAAAGAAATCACACCCAGCAAGCATCACGTGGAGCAAGCATAGTGAACCACCGACGCAATTGGTTGGACCCTCAATCATGCATGCTGATCCTACAGCTTGGTAATGAATGAATTTGGGGTGGAAGGTAGAGAAGGGACCTATCTGAGAGGTGGTTCTATTTCCATGCATGAGAGCCAGAGACAGTACTGTGCCCCTTGGCCCTTGAATATGACAGCTAGATCTCAGATTTATAACGCTGGCCACTTGCCCCTTGAATATGATGATAGCTTAACTGTGTAGTTGATTACACTAATTTATAAAGCCAGGGAGATGGATATGCCCAAACCTGGCAGCAATGGTATCAAAGTTCCATGTGATTGACATTATGATTGGTAAATGAGCAGGATAAACAAAACAAAGCAAACCTAGGTTGATGGAATATGTAGCTTCGTTGAAGGTGCTAACGATTCATTTATCACGAATAAAGTTAATGATACAATTTAATGGTGCGCACACAGCTATATCATGTTGACGCCGAACAAATGGTTATTGGGATTTGGTCAGGAGCTAAGTGTTGTTTCCTATATGAGGCAGCAAAACCCAACAGCAGATCATTTTTTTTTCCATCCGGGCTTCCCCCTTCCCATTAATTTTCATAACGGAAATACAAAGTTCACCGGCCATACAGGACCAAGAGCAGCAGATCAATTTATGTAGTACTAAACCTGAGCTAGTTAGTAAGCATGGTTGAATAACCCATTCAAAATATGGTGAATCTGATCTCTCACGACTTGTTGATCCCCCGACCTCCCTGTTCTCCTGCTGAGTGGTAAACATGATAGCTAACGATAAGGAGTTTTGAAGATGAATCCAATATACTCGCAATCAAATACCTAAACAGTGGATCAAGCCGTACCGAGCCGTGTTACGTGCTTGGCTGAACCTGCAAGTCTAAAAGCTCACTGCAGCCTCTTCATTCAGAGGATGTTATAGTTTTCTGAAGATCTAATTGTTGATGTATTCTAGAGGAAATGTTTACTGAGTCTAATCTCGTATACAATTTCCTTCATTTTTGTGACCACTTTCATGGTCTTCTTTCGATGCACCAATAGCTGGTTTATTGGCTGGCTGCTGCTTCTTTGGATACTAACACCAGCTGGCCGATTCTTTGATTTGGCCGTTCGGCGTCGTTGTCTGGTGCTCACGGAAGGAGCTGAAAGTCTATAATGCGGACAGATCTTAATTGAGATCCCTCCCTCCTTTGCCCAGCAAAGCATCCAATGGAGAAACAATGGAAAAACAATACTCGGCTTCAGATCTCGCGCCCGGGGTGTTACTTTATGTAAACTTGAGATCCGATCTGTCCGAGCGCATCAACTAATTAAGCAGCACATGAGTACTGCCTCCTTATTAAGCATATCTGTGCATCAATCCACGTCTCATTTAGCTAATTACGCGGATCTGGCCGGGCAGGGTGCCCCATGTGTATGACTAACAGCTAGCTACATCTCAGATTTATAATGCAATACCTTAATAAGCGCCCCAGTTAATTATACTAACCCCTAGATTAGTTGGAGTGACTGAAACCTGGCAGCAATGGTATCAATGGTCCATGTGATTGACATTATGAACGGTAACTGAGCATTCCTGCATCTAAACAAAACAAAACAAAGCAATGATTCTCATCAACGAAGCTAGGTAATCGAGCAGGATAATTCACGAAAAAGGGGCTTCCCCCCTTTAGATTATAAAGCAACATCGAGCAGGATAATTAAAAGAAAAGAAAAGATAGCTAGATCGATGGATGGATTACCTGGCTTCGGTGATTAAGTGGGAGAAAGGAGGAAGATGGTCCCACCATTAATGGCACGTGTGCATCCTGGATGACAACGCGGCCGCGGACTGGAAGTGGAGGAGCATGAGCAGAAGCCGCTCCGCGCTCCAGTCACCATGGTCGTGGAGTGGGGGATTGGGATGTGGACGGAGCTGGAGAGGATTTGGGGGGTGGCGCGGCGGAGGCCTACAATTTGTTTTCTTCTTACCTTTGTGTCTTCATTTTTTGTTCGTTTATTATTAAATCCCGCTTATGTTCTGAAATTAAAACTCCTCTGATTCTGTCGTGCCTTCTTTGTACTCAGAATAAATTATGCTTTTTACATACCCAAAGATTTCCCAGAATAAATTTTATTATTAAATCCCGCTTATGTTCTGAAATTAAAACTCCTCTGATTCTGTCGTGCCTTCTTTGTACTCAGAATAAATTATGCTTTTTACATACCCAAAGATTTCCCAGAATAAATTTTATTATTAAATCCCGCTTATGTTCTGAAATTAAAACTCCTCTGATTCTGTCGTGCCTTCTTTGTACTCAGAATAAATTATGCTTTTTACATACCCAAAGATTTCCCAGAATAAATTCAACAAGGAAATTACATGGAGAGATTCGGTAAACTATGATATTAATGTGATAATTTACCGGGAGAATTGATTTTAACCCCCCTGCGCGCTCCACTTCGATCTTGTACCCCCATGTTCGTGCGACTCGCTCTGAGCCCCCCCCCCCCCCCCGGCCGTCCAGTGGTTGCTAATAACCCCCTTTTGCCTATTTAACACATTTGTTAGTATCTAATCATCAAAAAGAAATAAGAATGGACAGAAGTACCCTTCAGCTTAAAAGGATCTCTGTACCTAGTCTGGATGTCCCAGCCACAATTTTTTTCTCAAATGAAAGGATTTGCTTCAACTGTGCTATGTTTCTCACAGAAAAAAAGAAGTTTAACTCTGCTGTATATGTAGCCTTTCAAACGAACAGAATGCAAATAATATAGTCTCACAATGATTCCATGATAGCATATATAATAAGTTCAGCAAGGTTCTACAGAACTGCATGACAACAAATAAAGGTGAGTCTCCACCTCACTTACACAGCAGAATTAAAGTGAGTCTCTACCTCACACACATAGCAGAATAATAGTGAGTCTCTGGCTCACTTACACAGGACCAAAAGGAGAGTTTGCACCTCACATACAGAACAATAAAGTGAGTTTGCACCTCACACACATAGCAATAACACGAGTTCATCACAGATCGCTTAATTTTCTTCTTCTTTCCTTTTGCTGGAGAGTTTGGTGGTGGAGTAGCAGCTTTAGATGTTGCTTGGCTCCTTGTGACAGGTACAGGACTAGCTTGACATGCAGCTTGGCTTCTTGTCACAGCTCCAGGACTGCTACAAATGGTGACATTCTTGCTCTTGGTTGGTGTAGATGGAATCGCATTGCTAACTGAGACATCAAACCATGGAGATGGATTCTTTTTCCCCATACTTTTCCTACAAAAAGAAGCAATTAGAGATATTTTCATGTTAAAGAACCATGGTGTTATAGGTAGAAAACAGCAACAAGTATTAGTTTGTACCGTTTCTTTGTTCCATTTTGAGGACAGCCGGCTTCTCTATGTCCTACCTCCCCGCATTTTTTGCATTTGTTCAATGATCCCTTCCTTGATCCACCTTCCCGCCAACTCTTCATCCTCTGTTTTCTTGTTCTTCCAGCACCTTTTTTCTTGCCTTTTGGAATTGGTGGACGCAACACAAAGCCTATATCAACATGTGGCCACTGATTCTTGTCCGTAAGGGGCTCAATTACACCTTCATATGCTGCCCTGAATCTGCTAACTGAGTAGTACTCGTGCACATAATCCTCCATGTTCAAAAAGTTGCGAGCTTGCAAAACATTTATGAAGGCTAGTGCATGGTCACAAGGCTTGCCTGCGTGCTGCCATTGCAGACATGTACACTCATGTGTGAGTGTTTTGACGACATGTCTTTCATCCCCTTTGTTAACATTTTTCACTTCTCCACTCCAATCAACTCATGCTTTAGCCTTGAGATGTCCTAGTCCTCGAGTCTTTGCATTTAATTGGTGTATGAAAAATGGCAGTATTTTCCCTACCAGTTTCTCTCCAATCATTCTCCTCTTTCTAAATAGGTCCATAATCATCTCTCTAATCTTATCAGCTAGCTGAACAATCGGCAAGTCCTTGATTTCTCGCACCCAAGAATGAAAGCACTCAGCAAGATTATTATTTATGTAGTCACACTTGATGTCAGGATTGAACATGCACCTCATCCATAAAAGATTATGGTAATCCCTAAGGTAAGGATATGCTTTCTCAAATGCCTCAAACACCTTTGTCATGTGATGTTGATATTCTTCCGCCCTATATGCCCTAGCAGCAGGACACAACCGTCCAAACACATCACCATGAAAATATTTCTGAAAATTATGCCACATATTCCTAAAGCACTCACGCTGCTCAGCTTGAGGGAAAACCTTTTTAACAGCATTTTCAAGACCCTTGCAAGCATCCGTACAAACAACCAGTACTGGAGGGTCCCCTATTGCCTTCTTCACTTGATTCATGAACCAAGCCCAATTATCTCCATTTTCAGACTCAATAAAGCCATACGCCACCGGGAACATCCAATTGTGACCGTCAAAAGCAGTGACTACAGCTAGCTGACCTTTCCACTTGCCATTTAAGTGAGTTGAGTCTATGCTGATATATGGCCTACATCCATACGGAAACCCATCTATGCATGGCTTGAAAGCAATAAATATATTGCTGAAATGTACTTCACCTTCACTTGTGGTTGTATCAATCTCTACAATACTCCATGGAGACCTCAATTCTATCTCGGCCTTGTAGTTGTACAACATCCTGAAACTTTCTTCCCAACTCCCATACAAGCTGGTTGCTGCCTTTTGTTTGCCTTTCCACACTGTGTGATAGTCAAGTGTGACATGATGCTCTTCCTGTAACTCTTTAAGTATCTTCACAGCACCAATGGTTGGATCTTTCTTAAGCATAGTTGCTGCCTTGTCAGCCACCCAAGATTTACTTTTCATGCTAGTCACTTTTCCACTTGTTGAACTACAAATATGCTCTGTTTGATGCTTTATAACCTACAACAAAGAATGATTCAAATCGAAAGGTCATTACAATGACAAGCAAAGAAAACAAAGAAATATTCAAACTCTCCAAAGAAACAAAGATTATTACCATCACACAATTTTCGTCTCTCCGCCAACTAGCAGTTAAGGACCATTTGCAAGGTTGGCCTATCATGGATTGACCTTTACAAAAAGGCCGAAACCTTGCCGGCTCATTTTTTTAGTGCCATATTCGAACTCTCCATTGATAACGAACTGTTTTATAGCCTTTCTAAACGCAGCCATATCAGGATAAGGGGTCCCTATATCCATCTTTGGTTTTCGTTCATCCCACACAATAAGTGGCTCCTCTGGAGCATTATCATCAACAACAATAGCTGCCCCTTTGACATCATCCAAGTCATAATCAGGAGTAGGACTCACAACAGGACCAAGGTTAGTTTTTCCCTCACCCTCCTCTGTTTTCAAACCCAACAGAGCAAACATGGCTTTCTCGTCCGCCGACTTTTTATCCGGAATCCCATTTTCATCCCCATCATTTTCAGGTTCGATCACAAGACTTGACCAATCGACAATGGTACCAACGGTTTCTACTTCATTGCAGGAGACCATCCCCGTGGTTAGGTTTGTCACACTGGATTGATTAGAATCATGCACAGACATTGCATCGATCCTATTTAATATAGACAAAAAAATCAGAAATTTTACACCAAAACTCATGCATACATTAAACCAAAACAAGGGAATGTGATGTTACCTTTTCACATCCATCACACCCCTTTGCCGATCCAACCCCTCTCACTCAAATCCCCATCTCCCTTAGTACCTAGGGTTTCTAAGATTTAGACGTCCGTACAAGGGGAACTACACCAACTCCGTGGAAAAGGGAAGGGGGAAGCTTGCCTTACCTTGGGGTTGCAATGGAGGGCGGCGGAGCAGCAGGGGCGACGGCGGGGCGCGAGCGAGGCGGCTTGGTGAAGAACTGGAACGAGGGAACTGGTGGCCCTGTCTCGCGTGAGGGTTTTTTTATCTAACATGTTGGGGTATTGAGGGCAGTTTCGTCAAATAGAAATATTACCAGACCAGTTTTTCTTTCATTAGTAGCAAATTGAATGCATAACAACAGGAAGGGGGCAATCAGCAAAGAACGAGTCGGAACAGGGGGGCTCAAAGCGAGTAGCACGAACATGGGGGTACAAGATCGAAGTGGAGCGCGCAGGGGGGTTTAAAATAAATTCTCCCTAATTTACCTTTGTAACCTTTTTTTTACAAGGTAATATGTGTCTCATTCATATCATAAAGAACAAGTAGAAGTCACTTAATGACCGACATGACAAAACTAAAAAGATACCAGAATATCTCTGAGCTTGATACCAATGCCCGTCCCCTGCCTCCGGCACCACCACAGCTGCCACCAAAGAAAAAAATTGACGGGTCACCTCCTCCACTGAGCTCGACGCGGCTCCATCACTGATATGTAGCTTTGCGGACCTCCAAGGTGGCTCACCAAAAATAAAGTCATTGCCTTTGAAAGGATCAGACCGAGGCAACACCCTGGATACGCCATCTAACTCCAGATCTAGCACCCCACCTTGACTAAGACGCCGAAGGAGGAAACCATACCTGCCAACCCCACCACTCCACCTCCCCTGCCCTCTCACCCCCTCCCGCCGCCGCCAGAGGGCACGCCTGGGCAAAGCCATGTTGGCGCTGGGTGCGAGGGAGATGTGGAACGCGGAACGCGAGCACGGAGGGCTGCGAAGAGGCGGGCCATGCCTGGGGTCTAGAACATATCGAGCGGCTGAAATTTGCCGGAAAGGAAATGAATGAATACTCTGGCAAAACATAGGCCACTCGGATTTTCCCTGTGATACAAAGATGACCATACACATACAAAGATACCTAAATTTTCTATTACTAAATTTGATACCTAAAATTTTCTCATAGCATTCCAATACATTTCTATAATTGAAAATTTTCTATACGTAAGTTTTGGCAGTACATTTCATAACCCTAACATTTCATTTGTCTAGCAAGCGTAACTAAATATTTAAAGGTATTTGGTTCTTTTGCCCCGACATTACTAAAAATATTCTATTCTATTCAAATAATCTACAATGCTAAATATCTTATAACCCCTACATTTACTAAAAAAATACATTCATCGTTCTATATTATATGAAAAACATTAAAAAAACCTACACTCTACAAAAACAGAGGGAGGTAGGAGGGAGGAGAGAGAGAAGGAGGAACGATGGATCCCAGAGGAGGGAAGGAGGGAGGAGAGAGAGGAGGGGGGCGGCCGGACGAGGAGGGAGCGGGGAGGAAGCAGTAGGGAGGAGAATGGAGAGAGCAGGAGGAGGTATGATGGCGCCCGAAGGAGGTAGAGGAAGGATGCCGAAGGAGAGAGGAGGGAGGAGGGAGGTGGAAGGAGGGCAGCGGCTTATCGATCTAGGAAGGAGGAGGAAGGACAGTGGTGGCAATGCGGCGGCAACGGCGGCGACGGCGGGAGGAGGAAAAGGCAGAGGGAGTGAGTGAGGGGAGCTGGGAAGTGGACAAGCGCGGGAGAGGCGATAAGGTTGAATTTGCAGTAGAGCGGGTCAATGACAGTCGCTACTGCTAAGTGCCATAGTGGTGGCGCAGACTCAGTGTCCCTCGCTGCTGCTAACTGGGGCCCTCGGGGTGGCACAATGCAACAATAGTTGCAGCGGTGGGCACACTACGCGTGCTACTGCTATGATCTTAGTAGTAGCGCCGTTTTGGCTAGCCGCGCTGCTACTATACTTAGCCTTGTTGGCAGTGTGGGTACCACTTAGTAGCAGTGTTGCTTGGTGCATCCCCTCTACTGCTATTGGCTTACCTATAGCGCGCGTCTTCGACCCATGCTACTGTTAAGTAGCAGTAGCGTGTGCCTTTTACCCGCGCTAGTGTTAAATTTATATCTATAAGATTTTCCTAGTAGTGGGTCTTCCTTCTTTTCTAAAAAAACATAATTTGCTCCGTCCAACACAGTTGTCTGCTTGTGTGGAGCATCCCATGTATGGAGCAACACCGTCAAAATACGCGTGCTCAGCAGCAGCTTCAGATCCGGTGCTGG
The DNA here is from genome assembly GCA_021437245.1 of Aegilops speltoides. Taxonomy (NCBI): domain Eukaryota; kingdom Viridiplantae; phylum Streptophyta; class Magnoliopsida; order Poales; family Poaceae; genus Aegilops; species Aegilops speltoides. The sequence goes on from CM038147.1 coordinate 572,590,023, forward strand.
TGGCAAGAAAGGCATAATGAACACATTTGACCTCTAGACGAAAGTATTTCACAAACTGAACTGTTTTTAAAAATATTTCACCTGGCTGACCTTTTTATGTAGCATCCAACAACTAGGCCCACACTATACTGTGCAGCGCCTCACTGACAGGCGCTACATATCTGGTTGTCCAGCGCCTAGACGAAAGACGTTGAACAAAGACGTCGCCACAGGCTGCTCACATCAGTTTACTCTCCCTCTCTAAGTAAAGCATCCTATGGAGCTACAATATCCAACAATACCCGGTTTCAGATCTCGCGCTGGTGGCCAGCCGGTGGTGTTACGATTTTCAAGGCGCATCCATTTCAAGGTGTACATAACAAACAACGTTAAAGCCTCCAGTATAATGACAGTGGGCAAAACAAACAAAGCCTCGGAGTTTCAAGCTGGGTGGCCAGCCCGTGGTGTCACGGTTTTCAAGGCGCACACATTTCAACCTGTACATAATAGACAATGTTAAAACCCCCAGTATAATGACATTGGGCAAAAGAAAATAAAGCCTCAGAGTTCGCGCCCTGTGACCACGTCGCGCCGTGTGAATGATCGTGATAAGCAAACACTAGCAGTATTCGGTAGGTTGCCAAGAGTAATGAATCTCCACCAGCTTCTACCGAAATAGGCTTTCGCCCCGCTTTATAGATAAAGCAAACCGCCACAAAGCATACAACCCCAAACGGTTCAGACATACACACCCAAGTAGCGCAACAGAGTCATAAGGTACTGCTGAGGGCACAGCTCAACAAGTCCAAAGAAACAAAAAAAGAGGGACCGGGCGAGGCCGGACGAGAGACCCACGCAGTGATCTAGTCAGGCTCCGGCGGAGGGGGCGGCGGCGGCGGCGACAGGCGGACGGCCATCGAGCGGAGGTCGGCGATGAAGGCGGAGATGGCGTCGCGCTCCAGGAGACGGCTAAGCGGCCGCCAAAACTGCAGGAAACCCGAGAATTTGTAGAGAGCGTCAGTAGCACGACGAAGCGGAGAGCGCTCGATCACAAGCTTATTACGAATGGTCCAAAGAGTCCAGGCAAGGGTCCCAACCTCCAGCCACCTAATGTGGCGGGAGGACGGGGGGGACGCTTGGAGCTCAGCAAAAAGGTCGGGGAAGTTGGTGTGAGTCCAATTTCCACCGACAAGCTCGCGAAAACAGCTCCAGAGGAATTGGGCAGAGGTGCAGGAGAAGAAGATGTGGTTGGAGTCCTCGGGAACGGCACAAAGGGGGCAGAGACCAGAGCCCGGGCCATTGCGCTTGCGGACCTCCACACCGGAGGGGATCCGTCCCCGGATCCACTGCCACATGAAGATACGGATCTTCAGAGGCAGGCTGATGGACCAAACCAAAGAGAGGGGGGGAGGGGCGACGGAGGGGGCGATAGCCGCATAGAGCGATTTGGTAGAGAATTGGCCAGACGGCTCCAAATGCCATCGGACACGGTCTTGGACGCCATCAACAAGCGGCTCATGGAGAGCGACGCACTCAATAAGCTCACGCCAGGCGGCGGATTCCGCCGGCCCAAATGGCCGACGGAAAGCGAGGCGCCCTAGATCAAATAGGGCCCTATCAACAGAGATCCTGGGGTCGACAGAGATAGCAAAGAGACTGGGGAAGCGAGCCGCAAAGGGGGCGTCACCGGCCCAACGGTCATACAAGAATAGCGTGGAGCGGCCAGATCCTACCGAGATGGAGGAGCCAATGCGGAGCACCGGGAGGAGCTGGACAAGGGACTGCCAGAACTGGGAGCCACCCGCCTCCTGGCAGAAGGCAAGGGGTTGGCCGCGCAGGTATTTATTCCGGATAATGTCCAGCCAGAGGCCCCCATGACCCTGCGAGATGCGCCACAGCCAACGGGAGAGGAGGGCTATATTCATCCGTTTGGAACACATGATCCCCAAGCCCCCCTGCTCCCTCGGCTTGCAGATGTCAGGCCAGCTGACCATGTGATACTTCTGCTTGCCATGCTCGCCAGCCCAATAGAAACGGGACTGGATTTTGGCGATCTCCTTATGAAGAGATTCGTGAAGGCTGTAGAAGCTCATAAGAAATAAGAGGAGACTGGAGAGGGAGGAGTTGATAAGAATAGTCCTGGCCGCCTTGGACAACCACCGCCCCTGCCAAGGCTCGCATCTAGTCTGGAGCTTGATCACAGAGGGGCGTAAATCGGCGGCCAATAGGCGCGAGTGGCTGATGGGCGTCCCCAGATAGGTAGTGGGGAACGAGCCCAAGTGGCAATTGAGTCTATTGGCAATGGCCACAGACTCCCCGGGAGAGTACCCCATTACCATAACATCGCTCTTATCAAAGTTGATCTTGAGACCCGACATCTGCTGAAAGCAGAGTAGGAGGAATTTGAGGTTGGCGATGTCCATCTCCGAGCCTTCGACCATAATGATCGTGTCATCCGCATACTGGAGGATGGAGATCCCAGCGCCCCCAGAAAGATGGGGGGCGATGCCTCGAAGGTGGCCAGCCGCTTTCGCCTTATCGAGAATGGAGGCCAAAGCGTCCACGACCATGTTGAAGAGGAAAGGGGAGAAGGGGTCGCCTTGGCGCACCCCACAGAGGGTAGGGAAGAAGGGACCGATTTCGCCATTAATATTGACCGCCGTGCGACCGCAAGAGACCATCTGCATGACTCTCGTGATCCACCGGTCGTCAAACCCCTTGCGCAGAAGGACTTCCCGAAGGAAGGGCCAGCTAACCGTATCGTAAGCTTTATGAAAATCGATCTTCAGAAAGACCGCCTTCAGGTGCTTGACCCGGACCTCATGAAGAACCTCGTGCAGGACCAAGACCCCATCAAGGATGAACCGGCCCTTAATGAACGCCGACTGATTAGGGTGAGTGATCCGGTCGGCCAGCAGGGTCACCCTATTGGCGTACCCTTTGGCCAGGATCCGAAAGATCACGTTAATGACCGTAATCGGGCGGAACTGGCGAATGTCAGTCGCCCCCGGGACCTTGGGAATGAGGGAGATGGTCCCAAAGTTAAGGCGGGCCAGGTCGATCGAGCCCACGAAGAATTCCTCGAAAATGGCCATGATCTCGGGTTTGACCACGTTCCAGAAGGTTTGGAAGAAGAGAACCGGGAGGCCGTCCGGGCCCGGCGCCGAGGAGGGGTTCATGCCCTTGATAGCCTCCCAGACTTCTAGTTCGGAAAAGGGGGCCGTCAGGGCGGCATTGTCGGCGTCAGAGACTAGACGGTCGCCAGTCCAGCAGTCAAAGGCCAGAGAGATGCCGCTCCGAGGAGCGGGAGAGAAGAGGGAGCGGTAGAAGCTATCAACATGGGCGCGAATATCTCGGGGGTCCTGAAGGAGAGTGGCTCCATCCCACAGGCAGGAGATGATGTTGCGTCTACGGCGCCCATTCGCGATCGCCTGGAAGTAGGCCGTATTAGCATCGCCCTTCAAGACCCAACGCTGGGCGCCCCGAATGCGCCAATAAGCTTCCTCATCAGAGTAAATCACGGAGAGCTGGTCCTCGAGGTCATACCGGGACATCCACTCGTTAGGAGAGAGGCCGATCGCATCAGCCCTGAAGTCGAGGGCCTGGATCGCCGACAGAAGAGCCTTTTTCCGCTCCCTGGAGTCTCTGCCCAGGTTGGCGCCCCAACCCTTCATAAATTGGCAGGCACGCTTCGCACAAACGTGCCACGCGTCTATGGAGGAAGGAGGGCGGGGTGGGGATGGCCACGAGCCTCGATCCAACGAGCATCGACGGCGCCGGAGAAACCGCCTGGGAGAGCCGAAAGCCTCAAACGGAACCGGGGATCGGGGCGCCATCCGCAGAGGATAGAAGCAGAGGAACGTGGTCAGACCCAATCCGGGTGATGCCACGAAGAGAGGCTAGGGGCACCGGAGGTCCCACTGGGGAAACTAGGACCTGTCCAAGACGGAGAGGGTCGGGAGGCTGGCGGTTGGTCCAAGTAAAACGAGCCCCAACCCGATCAAGCTCCCGGAGGGCGAGGTCGGCAATGAAGTCGTTAAACATGTCCATCCGGGCAAAATTAACATTGCCGTTGTTCTTGTCATCCGCACACCTCAACAAGTTGAAGTCCCCCCCGACGACTACGGGGAGGGAGGCGGCCGAGATTTTCCGGTGAAGTTCCTCCAGGAAGGAGGCCGACCTACTATGGTCGGCCGGGCCATAGACGATAATGATCTCCCATTTGAAATTGAGAGATCGCTCAAAGACCTCCATGCTGACGAAGAATTCGCCCCGGTCCATGCTGCCCACCTCAAAGGTGGCATCCTTCACACCAAGGAGGATGCCACCCGAGTGGCCTGCATTCCCACTAGAAGGGAGCCAGCACACGCAAAGCAGATGAGAGCTCACCGGTCGAGCTCCGGGGCGCAAAGTCCCGACGCATGGTCTCCTGCACAGCCACTAGGTCGATGTGTTCATCACGCATGTACTCCACTAATGGCGGCGGCGGCCATCATGGCCGAAGCCGCGGATGTTCCAGAAAAGGGCACGCATCAAGGAGCCATAGGGGGGCTGCTTGACCCCAAGACACGAGACGCGCTGAGAGCGCGGAGGGCCGCCGTGCGGGAGCGGGTGCGGCCCCGGATCGTCAGGTCGGCCCCCAAGGGGCGGGGGGCCGTCTGCCGCGTCCGGGAAGGGGGGGAGGGGTCTCTAGAAGGGGCCAGGTCCGGGGGAGGGGGAGCCGCGAAGCCCGCACGGGCCTCTGCCAGTTTCCCATCCAGAATCTCCCGGGCCCGAATGGCCTCAATCTGGGCGAGGGGGGGACCCACCTCCCCACGGAAGATGATCGCGGAATCAGCGGCCACTAGGGCGAGATGACCCAAGGGGACAGACTCAAGAGCAGAAAAGGAGCAAGATGAAGCAGAAGTCGAAGGGGGGGCGGAGGGCGTACCTGGCTCCAAGTTGCGGGCGGCAGCGCGAAGCTCGGCCCGCTCGGAGATGGGGAGCGCCGGGCTGCCCTCAGGGTGAGCAGCGTCCAACCGGGCACTCCGGCGACCAGCAACCACCGGGGAGGAGGTCGACCGGCCGCGGCGGGAGTAGGCAGCGGACCGAGGGGGAGGGGGCTGGGCCGCCAGGGGGGTGATGATCCGGGCCGCCACCTCCCCAGAGGGCGAGGAAGAAGGGGCCACCGAACCCGGCCCAGCACAGCCGGCGAGGCTCACCGTCGAGGGGGTGGGAGCGACCCAAGAGGGGGAGATCGCCCCCGAAGCTACAGAGCACGGCGGGGCCGAGGGGGCGACAGATGGCGAGGCGGCGAGGGGAGCTGGGGGAGGCGAGTCCGGGAGGGGGGCGTCCACAAGGGAGGAAGGTTCCCCCTCCGGGGCCACCGGCGTGGCGAGAGTGAGGCCGCCGGCCTGGACGACTGGAGCGGCCTCCGGAGCCGGGGGCGAGGCGGGGGAGCGAGGAGAGGAGGCCGGGTAGACCACCAGGCCGACGCTGGAGATGTCGCTCCCCTCGGACGACGACCCGTCCGGGATCGGGGGGTCATCAGCAGAGGGGCCTGGGGCGGCCTGGCGGCCCTTGCCTCCCGGAGCCGGGGGAGGCAAGGGAGGAGGGGAGCGGGAGTCCTCGGACTCGCCCTCCTCGTCGGAGCGGTGGGAGCGCGAGTGGTGACGGCCGTGATAGTCGCCGCCGGTCCCCCGGAAGTCGTCAGGGGGACCGACGTCGAGAGAGCGGGGGCGCCCAACGTGGTTGGGTGGCTCGGGGGCGATCCTGAGGTCGAAGCCCTGGTCGTTGAAGAATACCCGGACCGAGGTACGCAGCCTGGTGGAGTCGAGACACTTGACCTTGACCCTGACCTCCTCCTCCTTGCGCAGTGAGAGCTCATCAACCACCACCACCTTGCCCAAGAGGCGAGACATCTGGCGGATGACAAGCTCTGACCGAGCAATGTCAGGGAGACCAGAGATGAGGATCCAGGCAGTGTCGAGGACGGCCACGGCCTGGGCGTCGAGAACAGGCTCGGAGATCTCAACCACCAGCTGGTTGAGGGCGAGGGTGATCCGGCCACTGCGAGTGCCGTATCCGTAGCTGACGGAGTCGGGGAAGACGAAGGAGAAGATGTGGCTGGCGGTGGGGGTAACCACCCAATCCCACTGACAGCGGTAGAGGTGGTTGAGCTCGGCCTCGATCATCTCAGGGGAGGCTCCTAGGCGGCGGCGGTCCAGCTGGCGGCGGGGTTCCCTGTCACAGAGCAGGCGGGCGCCTGGGCGGCGGCGCCGTCGTTGGCGGCGGGGTGGCGCTATGGCTCGTCCTGGCGGCGGCGCTCGGCCCAGATCTAGGCCCTATGGGGCCCATCTGGGCCTGGGCGGGCCGGCGGTGGGGCTGGTTGGCGGCGTGATTCCCGGGATGCAGGGGAGCGGCGTTGCGCGACGGGGGCTGGCGGCTCCGATGCTAGCTTGCTGCAGCACGGCCGGCGGGGCTTAGCGGGCCTGGCCGGGCCAGGGGTGGCCTGGTATGCCCCGCTGCGTGTCCGGTCGGCTACCGCGACAGTGCCGGAGGCTCGACTTCTCGCACGACGGTGGTGGAGGTGGTTCCCTTCCGCTCGGCTTTAGTGCTGTTGTTCTCGTCGCGTGGCGCTTCTCTCCTGTCTTCTCGGCCTCATGGTGGTCCTCGTAGTGAGACGGCGTGGGTGGCAGCGCAACCGCAGTGGCGCATTGGGTGGTTGTTTGGATGGTTGGCTCCGGATGGGCGGTGGTGTTTGGTGTGCGGGGGAAATCCTTGCCGGTTCGTCCGGCGCCGATGCGGTGACACTGGCGGGTGCCACCATTCCTTCTTGAAGGGCGTCGGTGGTAGCCATCCCCTACTTTCCTCCGCATACCGAGGGAAACCCTAGGACTTGTCCGGGCAGGAGCGTCGTCGGCGTCTCATACCTTCTTGGAGGTGCTGCTTGGTATGCGGCACTCCGAGCCTCGGGCTGTGGTGGGGTGTTACCGGAGGGCGCTGCGGTGGCGGGCCTTCCGCGCTTTGTCGATCTGCCGTTGTTGGCATTATGTTTCTTCTCCTTTTTTGTCTTTGGGCTTGTTGTGCTGCTTGCCTCAGCGTCGAGATGTATCCTATGTTGGCTGGTTGCTTTGGAATACAAAGCGGGGGGAAACCCTTTCTCGGTATCTGTGGTCAGGATATTTACATATACACTAATTTTTATCAGACAGGAGAAGCAATTTACTTTCAATTACAGTCAATGGTACCATTTTATTGTCTGCTGACGGTGTTCGCGTATGGAACACGATCATGCTGTTTCTCATGGCAATGTTTGATGTTATTTTCCTTTAAATATATTGACAAGGTTTGTAGGAGAATTGTATGGAATGTCACTTACAATTATGTCCATGTAATAAGCTATCTTGGTATTGAATTTCTTCTATTGAACACATGTTCAGTACTATTACCCCAATCTGAAACACACGATAGTTAAGAGTGTGAGTGGTCAAACTTACTTCACTCTGATCACTACTACATACAAAAACTTACTCAAATATGTCTTTATGTTCTGGTTCTAACACAAAGTACTGTGGTTTTGTTCTGATCAGGCCAAACCAGATCAGCACCTTAGTTGTGCGGAGGATTATGTGCAGAAGTCATCCAACTAGCGATGCATCTGTATGTGGGTGCCGCCACCACACCTGCCTGCAGCCATCCTCGCCACCGATGCAGGTACCCTTCCTCCTAACACTCACCCCAGTTGTCCAGTAGCAGTCATGGACCGCCATTGGTGCAGCAACACTGTTCTGACAGTATAATTTCGTGCAAAAAAAAAACACCATGGTATTTTAGGATTAGAGCCATGTGAAATTACCAACTGAAACACAATGATGCATCAGCATATATAATATAGGTAGGCTACATCGCAGCTCTCTATTTCAATCTAGGTACCTTGAACAGCCTGTTTAAAAACAGCTACTCCCTCCGTCTCGGTGTGTAAGTTATCTTACGAAAACCAAATATTCCCAAAACACTTAGGCGCGGTACATTAAATTCTACCTCGTTTCTTGTTTCTTGACATATCAACCAATAAGAGATGTGGGGTGTGCATGCTTTTAATGACATGAGACTACCAAACATGACATGCATTGGTTAGTTCGTTGCATGCAATGCTATTAATTAGCAAATGAACATTAAGTATTCTTGTTTTCCCCTCCTCCTTGGTCACGGTGCACAACCTAAAATGACTTACTCACCTAGACGGAGGGAGTAGTATTATTTCAGTTAAATAGTACTCACGGTAACAAACTGTAGAACAGAGTAAAAAGGCCACAATCCCATTAAAGGCCCCCCTGGCCATTCGTTGCCTCCATTGTTTGAGCTTCCTGTTGTCTTTCACATCTTCACCAACTACTCATTTTTTTCTTCGAACAAAAGAAACTCACTCATTCTCCTTTTTTTTTCTCTTCCTGGAGTCGACAACTCATTCTGCCTACACCAATCAACTACGAGAAAGAGAGGGAGAAACAGTAAAATAAGCAGCTGGAGAAGTCCCGAAACTCTCGGCGTTAACGTTCATTCACACAGCGCGCGAAATCTTAGCCTTTTTGTTTTGTCTCACCCAATGGCATGTTGCTTGATGTTTTAGCGCCTTGAAGACTGCGATGCAACCGGCCGGCCACTAGCGTGAGATTTGAAGCCGAGTTTTGTTTCAATAGTGTTGCTCCAATCCATAGGATGCTATACGATCACATCTTGTCACATATAATCTACAATTGAACGTTCGCAGACAGCTACGTTGGACGGAGCGAATAATATAATTATTTTTTGAAATAAACGCAGGAGAGCTGCGTATTTCATTGATTAGAAGGGGAAGCGGAAGAACACCGAGTACAGGGTGCAGGCTAACGCCGAGTACATCGCCAAAGCTTTCGACTAATATAAGACCTCTCCCAATGCAAAGGTCCTTAGATATGGTGCTAAGTATATTAAATGCCTTAGCAACTCAAGTCCCCAATGCAAAGGTGCTAAGCTTTTGGGTGCTAAGCTTCATGCATTTAATTAGCTCTAGACTCAGAATTGTGCTCCACCTAGGTACACGTGCTTAGCACCGTTTCTTCCTGGGGTCACCATACTACTCTCTCTCTTCTTAACTAGCACGCCACATCAGATTTTTTGCCTAGTTGGCAAGCTTAGCACCTGTACAAGGTGGAGCATTGGGAGGGGCCTAATGACACTAGCAGATAGCTGCGTAGGAAGGAGCTAATTAGGTAGCTAGCAGGTGAAATTATTTACTTCAATTTGCATGTCTATCGGTACCTTTCTTGTTTGTTTATAGTGTTGCTCCATGGGATGCTTTTACCAGCTCCATGAGACACAAGAAGTAAAGTAAGCAGTCTGGCTGATACGTATGCGCTCTCAAGTATGGCCGGCCGGCCACTAAGTATGAAAAGTATTTGCTTTTGTAGTGTTGCGATTAGCTTAGCAGCCTGTATTTGTTTAACTACAGGCCAGCTGCTTGGGGGCAGCGAATTGGCTCACAAAGTGAAAATTTCTTATCAAGATTATCTCACGGCGGAGGCCAGGGAGGCATGAACGATCAGATTCGCCATATTTTGCATGCACTATTCGCCATATTCGCCATATTTTCCATATTTTGTTATGAGGCAGATGTAAACCCCTTTTCCAAAAATTATCTGCACTTAACGTTAGCAGACAACAACATTGGATGGAGGTAACGAAGTAAGTACAGAACATAATGACGCTAGCAGGCAGCTGCACTAGCTAGATCGAATTAGCTAGCACAAAATAAATGACTCGGGACCCAGGAACTAATTGATTTCTACGGAGTATGCACAAAATAAATAAAACAAAGGAAAACTAGGCGGCTATGTATGCAAATACTAAGACTCTAGCTTTTTCAAATGAAATTATTCAGGTGGGAAGCATGTATAGTTCATGGCCTCTTATAGCTTTTTCGATGAAGGGTGGACTTTATTAGCTCAAAATGGAGCATTAAGATAATACAAAACATAATGAACACACATCCGGCCTCTCCATAGATAGGATGCACACAGCCAACACCAGCGCACACACACAAAAATACGGCGACAAATAGCAAAGTCAAATAAGACCAAAGCTATACGTAGGTGAGGAAAAAAGAAACACAAAGGATCAGATCCGCCATTAGCAAACTACATCAATGACCATATCCGCACCGTCCATCTCATGACATCACAAGAATGACGAGATTCTTCAACAGCAACGCCTTTCAAGAAGGAACGAGCTCAAGCTTCGTCGTCACCGGATTCAACCACTCAAGGTCAGAATCTAGGTTTTCACCCTGAAGAATTAGACCGAGCATACCCGAGCAATGCCTTCAAGAAGGTAACGATGTAAAAGCATCGCCATTGCCAGGTATAACCAACTGGGGTCAGACCTAGGCTTTCGCCCCGGAGCTCGAGACTAGGTGCTCGAGAAGCACCACCATCAATGTCAGTTATGTGTTGTCACCACCACTTTTCCACGATCCCAGCAGCTGCATGCGATGTGAGACCGCAACCAACGCACAACCATCCCTTTGCGCCAAGCCACCGTCTATAGTTCGCAGCTCGCCGCCGAAGTTAACCACCGGATCTGGAGAGAGGAACCCTCACAAAGACCTTTCGATGATGACCTCTTATAGCTAGCCAGAGGTATCTCTCTGTTTGATGGCCTCTTATGGCTTCCAGAAGAGATGAACATGGACTTTTGACACTTGTCAGACATTAAGCTCCCACATTACCACTCCCGTAAAGAAATATCAGAGCATTTAGATCACTAATAAAAGTTAGCGATCTAAACGCTCTGTTATTTCTTTACAAAGGGAGTACATACAAATAAGCTATCTGGATTATGCATATGTTGTGTGCCTAGCTTGTAGGAAGGACATGCATGATTGATGGTCTCAGACGTACGTTAAGGATGCGAGTACAGAGTACGAAGATAATAATCTCTCTACCTTGCCAAACCTGAAGTATTGAGGACAGTATCACCGGGGAACGGTGAGCCTTGAAGACCGCAACGGCACTGCTCACCCACCCGCCAGCGCGAATGGTTTATTTACCAGAGAAATGGTGCACTGTTTTATTTTGTTTTGCCGACGCGCGGCTTTGTTTTCTTTCGCTCATCGGGATGCTTTAGCGATGTCACGTGCTGTCTGCCATGCACAGGTCGATTCGCACGCGGCTTGACGGGCACGGCGTGAGAACTGAAGCCGAGTATTGTTGATATAGTTTCGCTCTATATATATATTGTTTGTTTAACTAATATTTCTTCTATCTGGATATTGAGCTGTCTTGTATTTTGGGTTAAATTGATCATAAAATACCGTTAGTGATTAGTTTGGCTCCATGCATAGGATGCTTCATTAGTTATTACTAGCTCCATAAGAAACAGCAAATAAAGTAAACAGTCTGGCAGTTTGGTTGTGATTAGTGCATATGAAGTAAGTAGAATATTTGTTTTCATAGTGGTTGCGATTAGTTTGGCAGTCCACTTCATTTGGGCATATCGACTTTACTCACCAAGTGTGATCTGCCACCGGCCCGCCGCGCATGTTTCTATATTGCTGCTCCACGCGACGCTTTGCTGGCTGCGATTAGTTTACATAGTCATCAGACCCGTTGGTACCGTCGCTGCCATCTGCCATCAATCTATACTAGACCGGGTTCGCGCCTTGGCGCCAGGGTGCCGGTCACAACGTTTTAACAAAGCATGTAACAATTTGTCGGTCGGAACCCAGGTATAGCATGTGCAGCCAATTAATTGTGTTAGAAGCAAAACATAATGAAACTGAAGATGAACATCAGGTTATAAGGTAGAATCAAGCTCGGTGCTTTCATTTGAATAGAGATAAAATACAAGACCATACATTACTTTTTACGACAGAGAGATAGGAATCAATATCTAAAGTCTAACATGCCTTGTTCAGAGGAAAGTGAAAATAGCAACATGCCACCAGGTGCTACCTTCCATTACAAAGACGACAACGTTAATCTAAACGCTATACATTTCCTGTTCAGAAGAACATCAAAAGGGTAAACATGCTGGCTTGGGCGATAGGAAACAAAATGTCGATGTTCGAGCTCCATTGTGTTAGCCACCTCAGTCTAGCGATGCTTGGCATCCTGTATAGCCACATCTTTCTTCAGATTTTGGAGCCTCTTAGAATAAAGTTTTCCTGTCAAGGAAACAGTATATCAATACAGATTGTGTTTTTTATTTTTATTGTGGTGTGAACGGAGGAAACAGGATGGTGCACGACTACAAAACACTAACCTACAACCTGATTATCAACCAACTATATACTACTCAACTAAATCAAAGAGGGATCTCCTTGGCACTAAGCTGTCGTAAAAGGTTTTTAAGGTCCCCACTTTATCATCAGCCTAAAAATAAAACATAAGGTGGAGGGGCAAGGGAAGGACTAAAATAAAAAGTAGTTACTTGGTAATGCATACTGGAAAGGCATTTTGCGCAGGATAGATCAACCCAATACAGTAAGTTTAGATCAATAGCAATAGTAGAAGAGCGAGACAGTCAGTTATACCAAAAGCAAGACAAGCCAGAAGTTCATGAGAAAGGGGAGATATATATTTAGTCGCAAAAGTAAGCCAAAACGATGGGTTCTCGTTAAGTAGATAAAATAGTTGGGTTATTAGACAGCGAAAGCAAGCCAGAGCAGCGGATTAGATTCCTATATAGTTTTAACAATCATATATACTTCCGCTATAAAGAACCAGCGATGCATCAATATAATTAATGGCAACATGAAGAATGGCATAATTCTTCGAGCGGTGCCCTCTTACAAAAGGCGAGGACAATCAGACGTTCGCATAACACATCACAGCAGCTAGTGGTATGACATTAGGAAGTTATTGGGGCCAAAGCCAACCATAGGACTAAGAAAAAAATGCGTCTGTACATGAAGCATTATCATTAACTCAGAATGAAGGGTTCTACTTTGAAGTGTTTGTGAAGAACATGGTGTAAAAGTCACGGCCCAGGATCACCGTGACACTTTAATCTCAACATCAATACACCTCCAATACCACTAAGGGAAAACAAAGTTAAAATTCAGTTCAGAACGAAATATAAACAACAATGGTCAAAATGCACAATCCTTGCTCAAATCAAAATGGAAATCACCAGATGCTATATATTTTGGCTCCCTCTCAGATCAAATTAATTTACAATTATGCAGGATTGTTCTTAACAAAGTAATCAACAAAGAAGTGATCGCCAATTGCACTCTACTTATGTCGTTATGAATGCAAATGCATTCTATTGATCTCCAGATTTCATATAATTGATATTTTCATTCCCTCCATTCGAGAACATATACATGAAGGAAATATGCCCTAGAGGCAATAATAAAGTTATTATTTATTTCCTTATTTCATGATAAATGTTTATCATTCATGCTAGAATTGTATTAACCGGAAACATGATACATGTGTGAATGCATAGACAAAACATTATGTCACTAGTATGCCTCTACTAGACTAGCTTGTTAATCAAAGATGGTTATGTTTCCGACCATGAACAAAGAGTTGTTATTTGATTAACAAGGTCACATCATTAGTAGAATGATCTGATTGACATGACCCATTCCATTAGCTTAGCACACGATCGTTTAGTATGTTGCTACTGCTTTTATCCATGACTTATACATGTTCCTGTAACTATGAGATTATGCAACTCCGTTTACGGAGGAACACTTTGGTGCTACCAAACGTCACAACGTAATCGGGTGATTATAAAGGAGTACTACAGGTGTCTCCAAAGGCAAATGTTGGGTTGGCGTATTTGAGATTAGGTTTTGTCACTCCGATTGTCGGAGAGGTATCTCTGGCCCTCTCGGTAATGCACATCACTGAAGCCTTGCAAGCACTACAACTAATGAGTTAGCTGTGAGATGATGTATTACGGAACGAGTAAAGAGACTTGCCGGTAACGAGATTGAACTAGGTATTGGATACCGACGATCGAATCTCGGGCAAGTAACATACCGATGACAAAGGAACAACGTATGTTGTTATGCGGTCGACCGATAAAGATCTTCGTAGAATATGTAGGAACCAATATGGGCATCCAGGTCCCGCTATTGGTTATTGACCGGAGACGTGTCTCGGTCATGTCTACATTGTTCTCGAACCGTAGGGTCCGCACGCTTAAGGTTTCGATGATGCTTATTATGAGTTTATGTATTTTGATGTACCAAGAAGTTCGAGTCCCGGATGTGATCACGGACATGACGAGGAGTCTCGAAATGGTCGAGACATAAAGATTGATATATTGGAAGCCTATGTTTGGAGTTCGAATGGTTCCGGCGAAAACGGAATTTACCGAAAACCGGAGGTTACGGAACCCCGGGAGGTAAATGGGCCTCGGTGGGCCTCGAGGGAGAAGAGGAGGGCCGGCCAGGAGGTGGCAGCGCCTCTTCCCCCAGTCCGAATAGGACAAGGAGGGGGGCGGCCCTCTCCTCTTCCCCTCCCCAAACCTAATCCAACTAGGAAAGGGGAGTCCTACTCCCGGTAGGAGTAGGACTCCTCCCGCCCTCCTAGCTAGGCCGGCCGGCCTCCCCTCCCTCCTTTATATACGGGGCAAGGGGCACCCTAGAACACACAAGTTTGATCTTTGGATTGTTCCTTAGCCGTGTGCGGTGCCCCCTCCACCATATTCCACCTCGGTTATACTGTCGCAAGCTTAGGCGAAGCCCTGCGCCGTGAAACATCAAGATCGTCCCACGCCGTCGTCTTGACGGAACTCTCCTCGACACTCGGCTGGATCGAGTACGAGGGACGCCATCGAGCTGTCGTGTGTCAAGAACTCGGGCGCCGGAGTAACGGCGCCGGATCGGTCGGATCGCGAGGAGAACGTCGACTACTTCCTCTACGTTGTGATCGCTTCGCTTGGGTCTCTGAGGGTACGTAGATAACACTCTCCCCTCTCGTTGCTATGCATCACCATGATCTTGCGTGTGCGTAGGAAATTTTTGAAATTACTACGTTCCCCAACAGTGGCATCCGAGCCTAGGTTTTTATGGTTTGATGTTTTGCACAAGTAGAACACAAGTGAGTTGTGGGCGATACAAGTCATACTACCTACCAGCATGTCATACTTTGGTTCAGCGGTATTGTGAGATGAAGCGCCCGCACCGACATTACGCCAGACGCTTACGCGAGACTGGTTTCACCGCTGCGAGCACTCGTTGCTTAAAGGTGACTGGTGGGTGCCTGTCTCTCTCACTTTAGTTGAACCGAGTGTGGCTACGCCCGGTCCTTGAAGAAGGTTAAAACGGAGTCTATTTGACGAAGTATCGTTGTGGTTTTGATGCGTAGGTGAGACTGGATCTTGCTTAAGCCCGTAGCAGCCACGTAAAATTTGCAACAACAAAGTAGAGGACGTCTAACTTGTTTTTGCAGGGCATGTTGTGATGTGATATGGTCAAGACGTGATGCTATATTTTATTGTATGAGATGATCATGTTTTGTAACCGAAGTTATCGGCAACCGGCTGGAGCCATATGGTTGTCGCTTTATTGTATGCAATGCAATCGCCCTGTAATGCTTTACTTTATCACTAAGCGGTAGCGATAGTCGTAGTAGCATAAATTTGGCGAGACGACAACGATGCTGCGATGGAGATCAAGGTGTTGCGCCGGTGACGATGGTGATCATGGAGGTGCAGCAAGATGGAGATCATGAAGCACAAGATGATGATGACCATATCATATCACTTATATTGATTTGCATGTGATGTTTATCCTTTTATGCATCTTATCTTGCTTTGATTGACGGTAGCATTATAAGATGATCTCTCACTAAATTATCAAGAAGTGTTCTCCCTGAGTATGCACCGTTGCCAAAGTTCGTCGTGCCTAGACACCACGTGATGATCGGGTGTGATAAGCTCTACGTCCATCTACAACGGGTGCAAGCCAGTTTTGCACACGCAGAATACTCGGGTTATACTTGACGAGCCTAGCATATGCAGATATGGCCTCGGAACACGGAGACCGAAAGGTCGAGCGTGAATCATATAGTAGATATGATCAACATAAGATGTTCACCATTGAAAACTACTCCATTTCACGTGATGATCGGTTATGGTTTAGTTGATTTGGATCACGTGATCACTTAGATGACTAGAGAGATGTTTTTCTAAGTGGGAGTTCTTAAGTAATATGATTAATTGAACTTAAATTTATCATGAACTTAGTACCTGATAGTATCTTGCTTGTTTATGTTTGATTGTAGATAGATGGCTCGTGCTGTTGTTCCGTTGAATTTTAATGCGTTCCTTGAGAAAGCAAAGTTGAAAGATGATGGTAGCAATTACACGGACTGGGTCCGTAACTTGAGGATCATCCTCATTGCTGCACAGAAGAGTTACGTCCTGGATGCACCGCTAGGTGACAGGCCTGATGCAGATGCAACTGACGACGTTAAGAACGTCTGGCAGAGCAAAGCTGATGACTACTCTATAGTTCAGTGTGCCATGCTTTACGGCTTAGAACCGGGACTTCAACGACGTTTTGAACGTCATGGAGCATATGAGATGTTCCAGGAGTTGAAGTTGATATTCCAACAGAATGCCCGGATTGAGAGATATGAAGTCTCCAATAAGTTCTATAGCTGCAAGATGGAGGAGAATAGTTCTTTAGTGAGCATATACTCGTAATGTCCGGGTACTACAATCACTTGACACAATTGGGAGTTAATCTTCCGGATGATTGTGTCATTGATGAATTCTCCAATCACCGCCACCAAGCTACAAAGGCTTCGTGATGAACTATAATATGCAAGGGTTAGTAAAGACTATACCTGAGCTCTTCGCAATGCTAAAGGCTGCGGAGGTAGAAGTCAAGAAGGAGCATCAAGTGTTGATGGTCAATAAGACCACTAGTTTCAAGAAGAAAGGCAAAGGGAAGAAGAAGGGGAACTTCAAGAAGAACAGCAAGCAAGTTGCTGCTCAGGAGAAGAAACCCAAGTCTGGACCTAAGCCTGAAACTGAGTGCTTCTACTGCAAGCAGACTGGTCACTGGAAGCGGAACTGCCCCAAGTATTTGGCGGATAAGAAGGATGGCAAGGTGAACAAAGGTATATGTGATATACATGTTATTGATGTATACCTTACTAGAGCTCGCAGTAGCACCTGGGTATTTGATACTGGTTCTGTTGCTAATATTTGCAACTCGAAATAGGGACTACGGATTAAGCGAACACTGGCAAAGGACGAGGTGACGATGCGCGTGGGAAATGGTTCCAAAGTCGATGTGATCGCGGTCGGCACGCTACCTCTACATCTACCTTCGGGATTAGTTTTAGACCTAAATAATTGTTATTTGGTGCCTGCGTTGAGCATGAACATTATATCTGGATCTTGTTTGATGCGAGACGGTTATTCATTTAAATCAGAGAATAATGGTTGTTCTATTTATATGAGTAATATCTTTTATGGTCATGCACCCTTGAGGAGTGGTCTATTTTTGATGAATCTCGATAGTAGTGATACACATATTCATAATGTTGAAACCAAAAGATGCAGAGTTAATAATGATAGTGTAACTTATTTGTGGCACTGCCGTTTAGGTCATATCGGTGTAAAGCGCATGAAGAAACTCCATACTGATGGACTTTTGGAGTCACTTGATTATGAATCACTTGGCACTTGCGAACCGTGCCTCATGGGCAAGATGACTAGAACACCGTTCTCCGGTACTATGGAGAGAGCAACAGATTTGTTGGAAATCATACATACAGATGTATGTGGTCCGATGAATGTTGAGGCTCGTGGCGGATATCGTTATTTTCTCACCTTCACAGATGACTTAAGCAGATATGGGTATATCTACTTAATGAAACATAAGTCTGAAACATTTGAAAAGTTCAAAGAATTTCAGAGTGAAGTTGAAAATCATCGTAACAAGAAAATTAAGTTTCTACGATCCGATCGTGGAGGTGAATATTTGAGTTATGAGTTTGGTCTACATTTGAAACAATGCGGAATAGTTTCGCAACTCACGCCACCCGGAACACCACAACGTAATGGTGTATCCGAACGTCGTAATCGCACTTTACTAGATATGGTGCGATCTATGATGTCTCTTACAGATTTACCGCTATCGTTTTGGGGTTATGCTCTAGAGACGGCCGCATTCACACTGAATAGAACACCGTCAAAATCCGTTGAGACGACACCTTATGAACTATGGTTTAGCAAGAAACCAAAGTTGTCGTTTCTTAAAGTTTGGGGATGCGATGCTTATGTGAAAAAGCTTCAACCCGATAAGCTCGAACCCAAATCGGAGAAATGTGTCTTCATAGGATACCCAAAGGAGACAGTTGGGTACACCTTCTATCACAGATCCAAAGGCAAGACATTCGTTGCTAAGAATGGATCCTTTCTAGAGAAGGAGTTTCTCTCGAAAGAAGTGAGTGGGAGGAAAGTGGAACTTGATGAGGTAATTGTACCTTCTCCCTTACTTGAAAGTAGTTCGTCGCAGAAACCAGTTTACGAGACACCTACACCAAGTAGTGAGGAAGTTGATGATGATGATCATGAAACTTCAGATCAAGTTACTACTGAGCCTCGTAGATCAACCAGAGTAAGATCCGCACCAGTGTGGTACGGCAATCCTATTCTGGAAGTCATGCTACTAGATCATGATGAACCTACGAACTATGAAGAAGCAATGATGAGCCCAGATTCCAAAAATGGCTTGAGGCCATGAAATCTGAGATGGGATCCATGTATGAAAACAAAGTATGGACTTTGGTTGACTTGCCCGAGGGTAGGCAAGCAATAGAAAACAAGTGGATCTTCAAGAAGAAGACCGACGCCGACGGTAATATTATCGTTTATAAAGCTCGACTTGTCGCAAAAGGTTTTCGACAAGTTCAAGGGATTGACTACGATGAGACCTTCTCACCCGTAGCGATGCTTAAGTCCGTCCGAATCATGTTAGCGATTGCGCATTTTATGATTATGAAATTTGGCAAATGGATGTAAAGACTGCATTCTGAATGGATTTCGGAAGAAGAGTTGTATATGATGCAACCGAAGGTTTTATCGATCCAAAAGGAGCTAACAAAGTGTGCAAGCTCCAATGATCCATCTATGGACTGGTGCAAGCATCTCGGAGTTGGAATAAACGCTTTGATAGTGTGATCAAAGCATTTGGGTTTGTACAGACTTTTGGAGAAGCTCAGATCTACAAGAAAGTGAGTGGGAGCTCAGTAGCATTTCGATATTATATGTAGATGACATATTACTGATCGGAAATGATATAGAATTTCTGGATAGCATAAAGGGATACTTGAATAAAAGTTTTTCAATGAAAGACCTCGGTGAAGCTGCTTACATATTGGGCATTAAGATCTATAGAGATAGATCAAGATGCTTGATTGGACTTTCACAAAGCACATACCTTGACAAAATTTTGAAGAAGTTCAAAATGGATCAAGCAAAGAAAGGGTTCTTGCCTGTGTTACAAGGTGTGAAGTTGAGTAAGACTCAATGCCCGACCACGGCAGAAGATAGAAAGAGAAAGAAAGTCATTCCCTATGCCTTAGCCATAGGTTCTATAAAGTATGCCATGCTGTGTACCAGATCTATTGTATACCCTGCTTGAGTTTGGCAAGGAGTACAATAGTGATCTAGGAGTAGATCATCGGACAGCGGTCAAAATTATCCTTAGTGGAATAAGGATATGTTTCTCGATTATGGAAGTGACAAAAGTTTGTCGTAAAGGGTTACGTCGATGCAAGTTTTGACACCGATCCGGATGACTCTAAGTCTCGATCTAGATACATATTGAAAGTGGGAGCAATTAGCTAGAGTAGCTTAAATGCGAGCATTGTAGACATAGAAAAATTGCAAAATACATAACGGATCTAAATGTGAAAGACCCGTTGACTAAGACTCTCTCACAAGCAAAACATGATCACACTTTAGTACTCTTTGGGTATTAATCACATAGCAATGTGAACTAGATTACTGAATCTAGTAATCCCTTTGGGTGTTGGTCACATGGCGATGTGAACTATGGGTGTTAATCACATGATGATGTGAAACTATCGATGTTAATCACATGGTGATGTGATCTAGATTATTGACTCTAGTGCAAGTGGGAGACTGAAGGAAATATGCCCTAGAGGCAATAATAAAGTTATTATTTATTTCCTTATTTCATGATAAATGTTTATCATTCATGCTAGAATTGTATTAACCGGAAACATGATACATGTGTGAATGCATAGACAAAACATTATGTCACTAGTATGCCTCTACTAGACTAGCTTGTTAATCAAAGATGGTTATGTTTCCTGACCATGAACAAAGAGTTGTTATTTGATTAACAAGGTCACATCATTAGTAGAATGATCTGATTGACATGACCCATTCCATTAGCTTAGCACACGATCGCTTAGTATGTTGCTACTGCTTTTATCCATGACTTATACATGTTCCTGTAACTATGAGATTATGCAACTCCGTTTACGGAGGAACACTTTGGTGCTACCAAACGTCACAACGTAATCGGGTGATTATAAAGGAGTACTACAGGTGTCTCCAAAGGCAAATGTTGGGTTGGCGTATTTCGAGATTAGGTTTTGTCACTCCGATTGTCGGAGAGGTATCTCTGGGCCCTCTCGGTAATGCACATCACTGAAGCCTTGCAAGCACTACAACTAATGAGTTAGTTGTGAGATGATGTATTACGGAACGAGTAAAGAGACTTGCCGGTAACGAGATTGAACTAGGTATTGGATACCGACGATCGAATCTCGGGCAAGTAACATACCGATGACAAAGGGAACAACGTATGTTGTTATGCGGTCTGACCGATAAAGATCTTCGTAGAATGTGTAGGAACCAATATGGGCATCCAGGTCCCGCAATTGGTTATTGACCGGAGACGTGTCTCGGTCATGTCTACATTGTTCTCGAACCGTAGGGTCCGCACGCTTAAGGTTTCGATGACAGTTATTATGAGTTTATGTATTTTGATGTACCGAAGAAGTTCGGAGTCCCGGATGTGATCACGGACATGACGAGGAGTCTCGAAATGGTCGAGACATAAAGATTGATATATTGGAAGCCTATGTTTGGAGTTCGAATGGTTCGGGCGAAAACGGAATTTACTGGAAAACCGGAGGTTACGGAACCCCGGGAGTAAATGGGCCTCGGTGGGCCTCGAGGAGAAGAGGAGGGGCCGGCCAGGAGGTGGTCACAGCCCTCTTCCCCCAGTCCGAATAGGACAAGGAGGGGCGGCGCCTCTCCTCTTCCCCTCCCCAAACCTAATCCAACTAGGAAAAGGGGGGGAGTCCTACTCCCGGTAGGAGTAGGACTCCTCCCGGCGCGCCCTAGCTAGGCCGGCCGGCCTCCCCCCTCCCTCCTTTATATACGGGGGCAAGGGGGCACCCTAGAACACACAAGTTTGATCTTTGGATTGTTCCTTAGCCGTGTGCGGTGCCCCCCTCCACCATATTCCACCTCGGTTATACTGTCATGAAGCTTAGGCGAAGCCCTCGCGCCGGTGAAAGATCAAGATCGTCACCACGCCGTCGTCTTGTGGAACTCTCCTCGACACTCGGCTGGATCGAGTACGAGGGACGCCATCGAGCTGTCGTGTGTCAAGAACTCGGGGCGTCGGAGTAACGGCGCCGGATCGGTCGGATCGCGAGGAGAACGTACGACTACTTCCTCTACGTTGTGATCACTTCCGCTTCGGGTCTACGAGGGTACGTAGATAACACTCTCCCCTCTCGTTGCTATGCATCACCATGATCTTGCGTGTGCGTAGGAAATTTTTGAAATTACTACGTTCCCCAACAATACATTCCTTGAAAACAAAATCTATTTAGGATAAAGCGTTCCCACATAGCTTTATGTCTGTGTTTCCTCTTAAATTAAATGTATTAGAAACAATCATCAAGAAGATAAAGAAAAAATACATATTTTATCATTGCAAAAAAGATCGCGGTTCAAGGTAAGGCGCGTCAGAGGAAGGGAAGAAAACAATATCACAGAGACTTCTTTTCACCTCTAAAGGTCTGAATCTTACCTGGCATGTAGTTCAAGGGAGAAGTTGCTTCTTCCACCGCTCGCTGGTTGTGTGCCTGATAATTCCGCCCAGAGTGAAATCATCCACCATAAATTCTTCGTCAGATGAAGAAACTCTTAACAAAAGAACCCCACAAAATCAGTAATTAACTATTTCGCTACATTAAGGTGAAGGCATGAAGCTAACAAACAACACAACCAAAAAAAAATTAATGTCTCCTTATTGGGACTATGCGGCAGTGTCGTTGTCCTCAATCATGTGTGGCATCATCAAACACGACGGTAAGCATCCCACGGCGAGTGGTTCGGTGACATGGCATAGTACAGGGACCAGCAAGGCGAGAGAAGTAGGAGGCAAGGGCAAAGCATGCAAACCTGTTGTGGACTAATATACAGGGAGGCCTCCACCGGTGCAATAGCCGGTGGCGTTTCCGTTTGGGATGTCTCGATGCCATGGTCCTCACTGGTCACTGCAGAGTACTGGCATGAGCAGCGGACTACATAACCCTTCCAGCGATGGAAACGGCCGAACCGGCGGGAGACACAACAACAACCAGCAAACCAAGACAACGGGAGAGAGAGAGAGAGAGAGAGAGAGAGAGAGAGAGAGAGAGAGAGAGAGAGAGAGAGGAGGGAGGGAGGAGGGAGGAGGGAGGAGGGAGGGAGGGAGGGAGGGAGGGAGGGAGGGAGGGAGGGAGGGAGGGAGGGAGGGAAGAGAGAGAGAGAGAGAGAGAGAGAGAGAGAGAGAGAGAGAGAGAGAGAGAGAGAGAGAGAGAGAGAGAGAGAGAGAGAGAGAGAGAGAGAGAGAGAGAGGCGAGAGGGAGAGAGGGGCGAGAGGGAGAGAGGGAGAGAGGGAGAGAGAGAGAGAGAGAGAGAGAGAGAGAGAGAGAGAGAGAGAGAGAGAGAGAGAGA
Source organism: Aegilops speltoides (assembly GCA_021437245.1). Lineage (NCBI taxonomy): Eukaryota > Viridiplantae > Streptophyta > Magnoliopsida > Poales > Poaceae > Aegilops > Aegilops speltoides. Next base: position 572,612,991 of record CM038147.1, read on the forward strand.
GAGAGAGAGAGAGAGAGAGAGAGAGAGAGAGAGAGAGAGAGAGAGAGAGAGAGAGAGAGAGAGAGAGAGAGAGAGAGAGAGAGAGAGAGACGGCATGGTGGCGACCTGCGAGCATATGATTCCTTGTTAGTAAATATCATATGGCATTATGAGAGAAAAATGAAGAATCAAATAAGGTCTAAAGCTGACCTTTTCAAGTTATGTAGAATATGGAGAGTAAAATATGGCATTATGCTCGATGTGCCTGAGGTGGAGGTTGGGATATGGAGAAATCCCTGTCGGCCTCAAAACCGTCGCGGTGGCGCCTGCGGGTGCCTCTAGACCTTCCTGGAGGGCGTCAGGGCTACCCTTCCTTTCCTCTCGCCGCATAACAGGGGAAATCATTAGCAGCAGCGCCGTCATCGTGACGTCCCTTCTTGGAGGTGTTGATTGGTACCGGTCTCGGAGTCTAGGAGCTTGGTGGGTGTTCTTCGGCGGGCGCAGCGGTCGCGATTCTTCTCCGTTTTCTTTGATCCACCGTTGTCGGCATTTGTTTCTTTTACACTTTCTCTGTTGTTTCTTTGGGGTGTGCCTATGCTGTTTCTGCCCCAGCACCTATCGTTGGATGTATCGGAGCTGGTTGCTTTGTAATACAAAGCAGGGGGAAACCCTTTTTCAGAAAAAAAAATGTAGCTAGCACTAAAATATGTGTATATACATCCATTTGAGCGAACCATAGGCTGCATGCATGCATTTCGAGCACACGTACTGGGCGACTATCCAAGGAGGCTTCGGCAAAACCATAGGCATCTGCGGGGGCGACGGTGAAGGCACGCCGAAAGCAAGCAGCACAGGCGCATGCGAGGTCCTGGCCCGAGGAGCACGCACCACAGGACTGCATGTTCGAGGAGGAGTCAGCGTCACTGACATGCGTCGTGTCAAGCGCAGAGACGGGGTAGCAGACAACTACGAGCTCTCTCCCCCAGGGGTGACTCGGGCGGCGTAACCCTAGCCCGCCGCTGGCCCTCTCCCCACCTCTCCTCCCCCTTGTCGCCACCAGAGGTGGCCGCCGGCTCGCTGCTCGGCCGCCGGTGAAGGTGGCGGTGAGGATCTGGAAGCCCCGTTCTTCCTCGGGGGGGCTTTGGATCCGTGACGGCGGCCTCGGCTGGTGGATCGATGTTGGGTCTGCGGTGACCGGTGCTCGTTGGTGCTGGCCGTTCTTCCTCGGTCTCGGGGGCGGCGAGGCGGCGGGAGATGGCGGCTGTGTTGCGGGTGTCTCGGCGGTGCCCGATCCAGATATGAAGGCCTCCGTCTACTTCAACCAGGGCTGCCTCCGTTGGTCCTGCTTTGGGCGGCCTTTGTCGCCGGAGTTTTACCTGTTTGGCGGCTGGAGGTGGGAGGTGGCTCCGGAGAAATCCGAGGCCAGCAGTGCTAGTCACGACGGCAGCGACGCCCCGAGGGCGCCATACCCTTCTTGTAGGCGCCGTCCAGGTTGCCTCCTTCCCCTCTTCCTTCCACCCATCTCATATGCCGGGCAAAAGCCCAAATCCTCGTAGGATCGAGCGACAACGGCGCTCCGGGCGTCGTCACCCTCTTGGGGGTGTCGTTCGTGGTGAGCTTGGGGTGGATGTGATGCTTTGGTTGCTTGGCGGCGGTTGGTGGCGTGGTCGGAGTTCGACTGGTGGCGGTGCATTGGCGCTCTGCCGCCTATGTGCTCACCCTCGGATTCGTTCTTCCACGGTGCTTGGTCTTCAGCAGCCCTGCCGGACTCGGCGGAGCGGTGCTTCATCCTACTCATTGATGGCGGCGTATCTCGGCGGCGTGGCGCAGTGGAGATTCGGCGTCCGATGTGCGGTGATGGACTCGCGCAGGAGGACGAAGTTGTCTGGTGTCGTGGTGACGTCGATGGCTGAGTGGCCAGACAAGGTAGAAGCTTCAATATTTGCTCTGAAGACGGACCTGTGGAAGATGGCGGCGACGACACACGAGGGCGTCGGTCCGGTTTGTACCCCAGACCAGGTATGTGGCTCGGCTGGGGCTTGCGGCTTTTGATGTTAGGCTTAGGTGAGCGGTCTGGGTAGTGGCCCAGCTAGCACCCCTTCATCATTTTGATGTTAGGCTTAGATGAGTGGTCTGGGTAGTGGCCCAGCTAGCATGCCTTCATCATTTGGATAGGAGTAGCAGCAATTGTTGCCAAGATGGCGGATTCAGGCATATTGTTATAATACTTTGTAAGGTCCTCGAGAATAATCAATAAAGTGGCCGCATGCATCTCCCAGATGCAGAGGTCGGGGATCATCCTCCTTTTCTAAATAAAAAGACAACTACGAGCTTAAAACCCCCAACAATCTCGGGTGCCTCTCGTCCAATTCTCTTCATGGGAAGGGTCGAGGTGAAACCGGGCGGTGACCCCAACTACGACAAGGGCGGCGATGATGAAGAATCACTTATGGTGACGAACATATTTCCACTACAACTTGTAGGTGGAGAAAACAGGAGGCAGGGCCTGCTACCCCACTATTTCCTCTTCCTCCACCATATCACTCCCATAGCTGAGGTGATGCCGAGCGCGCTACAAAAAGAACCAAATTTTATAGCAGTACAAGGTGAGTGCAAAGTGGATACAGTGGTCATTGGTGGTGGTGCTGAAGAGGAGATGGATGACTTGTTAGCAGAGTTGTCACTAGTCTTATTATTCTTATGCCTTTTCCCATCCTGGTCATCATCTTTCTCGGCACTTTTATCCTGCTTGTTACCCTGGTCATAGTCCCCATCATTATCCTTGTTCGAAGGACTGGAGATGTGGTGATGGCTGGGGAGCGCCCTCGACCTCAAAAGGATGTAGAATTTTCCATCCATCCACCATCCACATCCTTATCATCTGCAACATCAAGAACCCTAGTGGATCCTTTGGTGTATCATTTGAATCTCTCATCCATGTATTCTATTGACATTGTTATGATGTTCATTGCCTTCATGTGTGAGTAGACCCCAAGTACTCGGGGATATGAATGAACCTTCGTATGCAGAGGAACGGAAACGTTTAATGTGGATATCAGATCCTCTGTTGAATGCTTAGTTTAATAACTTCATGAATGTTGTGAACGGCCCCGCTCAGCATTTGTGCCTTATGGCCACGAAGCATATCATTGTTGTAGTTAAGGTTTGGGACGCAGAGGTAATTCAAGGTGATGCTACATCTCGAGCTTGCGTTGGTTTTCCCCGAAGAGGAGGGGGTGATACATCACAGTAGCGTAAGTATTTCCCTCAGTTTTTGAGAACCAATGTATCAATCTAGTAGGAGGTCACACGCAAGTCCCTTGTACCTGCACAACACGATAGCAACTCGCAATCAACGCTTAGGGGTTGTCAATCCCTTCACGGTCACTTACGAGAGTGAGATCTGATAGAGATAATATTTTTGGTATTTTTGGTATAAAGATGCAAAGTAAAAAGTAAAAGCAAAGCAAGTAAATAAAGTGATGGAGATTTATATGATGAGAATAGACCCGGGGGCCATAGGTTTCACTAGTGGCTTCTCTCATGAGCATAGATATTCTATGGTGGGTGAACAAATTACTGTTGAGCAATTGACAGAATTGAGCATAGTTATGAGGTTATCTTGGTATGATCATGTATATAGGCATCACATCCGAGACAAGTAGATCGAAACAATTCTGCATCTACTACTATTACTCCAGTCATCGACCGCTATCCATCATGCATCTAGAGTATTAAGTTAAAAATAGAGTAACGCCTTAAGCAAGATGACATGATGTAGAGGAATAAATTCATGCAATATGATAAATACCTCATCTTGTTATCCTCGATGGCAACAATACAATACGTGCCTGGCAACCCTTTCTGTCACTGGGTAAGGACACCGCAAGATTGAACCCAAAGCCATGCACTTCTCCCATTGCAAGAACTACCAATCTAGTTGGCCAAACCAAACGGATAATTCGAAGAGACTTGCAAAGATAACTCAATCATACATAAAAGAATTCAGAAAAGATTCAAATATTATTCATAGATAAGCTGGATCATAAACCCACAATTCATCGGTCTCTACAAACACACCACAAAAAGAAGATTACATCGAATAGATCTCCACGAGAGAGGGGGAGAACATTGTGTTGAGATCCAAAAAGAGAGAAGAAGCCATCTAGATACTAGCTATGGACCCGAAGGTCTGAAGTAAACTACTCACACTTCATCGGAGAGGCTATGGTGTTGATGTAGAAGCCCTCCATGGTGGATGCCCTCTCCGGCGGAGCTCCGGAACAGGACCCAAGATGGGATCTCATGGATACAGAAGGTTGCGGTGCTGGAATTAGGTTTTTGGCTCCGTATCTGATCCATTGGGGATACGTACGTATATATAGGAGGAAGGAGTACGTCGGTGGAGTTTCGAGGGGGCCACGAGGCAGGGGGGCGCCCTCCACCCTCGTGACCTCCTCGGAAGCTTCTTGGAGTAGGGTCCAAGTCTCCTGGATCAAGTTCTGTGAGAAGATCACGTTCCTGAAGGTTTCATTCCGTTTGGACTCCGTTTGATATTCAGTTTCTTCGAAATACTGAAATAGGCAAAAAACAGCAATTCTGGGCTAGGCCTCCGGTTAGTAGGTTAGTCCCAAAAATAATATAAAAGTGAAAAATAAAGCCCATTATAGTCCAAAACAGTAGATAAAGTAGCATGGAGCAATCAAAAATTATAGATACGTTGGAGACGTATCAGGCATCCCCAAGCTTAATCCCTGCTCGTCCTCAAGTAGGTAAATGATAAAAAAAGATAATTTTTGATGCGGAGTGATACTTGGCATAATTTCAATGTAAATCTTCTTAATTGCGATATGAATATTCAGATCCGAAAGATTCAAGACAAAAGTTCATATTGACATAAAAATAATAATACTTCAAGCATACTAATCAAAGCAATCATGTCTTCTCAAAATAACTTGGCAAAAGAAAGTTCATCCCTACAAAATCATATAGTTAGGCTATGCTTTATTTTCATCACACAAAGATGTTCCCAACTTCTATACCCCCGATGACAAGCCAAGCAATTGTTTCATACTTAAGTAATCTCAAACTTTTTCAACCTTCACGCAATACATGAGCGTGAGCCATGGATATAGCACTATGGGGGCTCTCTCAAAAGGTGTGTACAGCAAGGATGATTGTGGTAGACTAACAAGCAAAGACACAAATAATACAAGACGCTCCAAGCAAAACACATATCATGTGGTGAATAAAAATATAGCTCCAAGTAAATTACCGATGGAAGTGGACGAAAGAGGGGATGCCTTCCGGGGCATCCCCAAGCTTTGACTTTTTGGTGTCCTTGGATTTTTCTTGGGGGTGCCATGGGCATCCCCAAGCTTAGGCTCTTGCCACTCCTTGATCCATAATCCATCAAAAGAATTCACCCAAAACTTGAAAACTTCACAACACAAAACTCAATAAAAATCTCGTGAGCTCCGTTAGAGAAAGAAAACAAAAGACTACTTTAAGGTACTGTAGTGAACTCATTCTTTATTTTTATTGGTGTTAAACCTACTGTATTCCAACTTATCCATGGTTTATAAACTATTTTACTAGCCATAGATTCACCAAAATAAGCAAACAACACACGCAAAACAGAATCTGTCAAAAACAGAACAGTCTGTAGTAATATGTAACTAACGCAAACTTCTGGAATCCCAACAAATTCTACAAAATTAGACGTCCTGGGAAATTTGTTTATTGATCAGCAGCGATTGGAATCACTATTTTTTCACGTTCTGGTGAGTTTTAACAATTCTGGCACTGAGCGCAAAGATTCTGGAAATTACAGCAAGATCAAATAACTATCTCCCAAGAAGATCTAATAGGTTTAACTTGGCACAAACACTAATTAAAAGATAAAACCAAATCTAAACAGAATCTAGATGGATTATTTATTCCTAAACAGAAGCAAAAACAAAAAACACAAAATAAAATTGGGTTGCCTCCCAACAAGCGCTATCGTTTAATGCCCCTAGCTAGGCATAAAAGCAAGGATATATCTAGGTAGTGCCATAGTAATAAGATAGATCGGTGAAACTCATTTCATATTCTCTACGTTCGGCAGCAAGTTTTCTTTAAGGCAAGAAAAAGTAATCAAAAGGGCTAAATTTAATAGGACAAAAGTCCCCAAGATCAATTTTAGGAGGTATAGGTTCCTCTTTCGGCCCTTCATAATGCACAACCAATTCATCATTATAAGCGTTCTTCTGACAGAACCTTGTGAGTCTACACTCAAGAGAGTATCCTAACTCGTTATTTTGAATAGCCAAATCATCATTAAGTTCGGAGATTCTATCAATTAAAATATTGGTTGGCACCTTTTTTCTGAGGTTTTCATTGAAAGCAACATAGTCAAGAGATTGAAAACGCATAATTTCTTCTTGATCAAAGAGGATAGATTCTATGGGAGGACGGCCGGCGTCCACCCTATAATGCGCAAAGATTTCTCTGGCTTCTTTTATTATAAATCTGAATTCATGAGACAAAAAGATAGTAGCAGCATGCTTAACAGAGGAGTGTTTAATATTAGAAAATTCTAGGAGAATTCATTGTATAGAAGGGTGCATACGCATAAATTGCCTTTCAAGTTCAACGATAAGCATGGCAATAGCGTCCTCAAGACTGCTAGTTCTATGGAGAATAGAACCACCCATAAAGGGTAATGCACCAGCACAAGTGAAGAAATCTTTAGTAACTCTTTTTTCAATAATATTACCACTACCGATTCGAAACCTTTTTGTGTGATAGGTAGGGGATTCTTCAGCAGGAGCTTCAGAATTTTCCATATTATTATCGCCCACATCGGCGATAATTTCTCCAATTTCAGACATAGGGACAAGCAAGCAAACTAACACAGGAGCAAACAAAAGGACAAGGAAAAGGCAATGGAAAGAGAGGAGGAGACTGGGAAAGAGAGGGCAAATAGAACGGCAAGGGTGAAGTGGGGGAGAGGAAAACGAGAGGCAAATGGCAAATAATGTAATGCGAGAGATAGGGATTGTGATGGGTACTTGGTATGTTGACTTTTGCGTAAGCCTCCCCGGCAACGGCGCCAGAAATCCTTCTTGCTACGTCTCGAGCTTGCGTTGGTTTTCCCCGAAGAGGAGGGGGTGATGCAGCACAGTAGCGTAAGTATTTCCCTCAGTTTTTGAGAACCAAGGTATCAATCCAGTAGGAGGTCACACGCAAGTCCCTCGTACCTGCACAACACGATAGCAACTTGCAACCAACGCTTAGGGGTTGTCAATCCCTTCACGGTCACTTACGAGAGTGAGATCTGATAGAGATAATATTTTTGGTATTTTTGGTATAAAGATGCAAAGTAAAAATTAAAAGCAAAGCAAGTAAATAAAGTGATGGAGATTGATATGATGATAATAGACCCGGGGGCCATAGGTTTCACTAGTGGCTTCTCTCATGAGCATAGATATTCTACGGTGGGTGAACAAATTACTGTTGAGCAATTGATAGAATTGAGCATAGTTATGAGGTTATCTAGGTATGATCATGTATATAGGCATCACATCCGAGACAAGTAGATCGAAACGATTCTGCGTCTACTACTATTACTCCACTCATCGACCGCTATCCAGCATGAATCTAGAGTATTAAGTTAAGAACAGAGTAACGCCTTAAGCAAGATGACATGATGTAGAGGAATAAATTCATGCAATATGATAAATACCCCATCTTGTTATCCTCGATGGTAACAATACAATACGTGCCTTGCAACCCTTTCTGTCACTGGGTAAGGACACCGCAAGATTGAACCCAAAGCCATGCACTTCTCCCATTGCAAGAACTACCAATCTAGTTGGCCAAACCAAGCGGATAATTCGAAAAGACTTGCAAAGATAACTCAATCATACATAAAAGAATTCAGAAAAGATTCAAATATTATTCATAGATAAGCTGGATCATAAACCCACAATTCATCGTTCTCAACAAACACACCGTAAAAAGAAGATTACATCGAATAGATCTCCACGAGAGAGGGGGAGAACATTGTATTGAGATCCAAAAAGAGAGAAGAAGCCATCTAGCTACTAGCTATGGACCCGAAGGTCTGAAGTAAACTACTCACACTTCATCGGAGAGGCTATGGTGTTGATGTAGAAGCCCTCCGTGGTGGATGCCCTCTCCTGCGGAGCTCCGGAACATGCCTCAAGATGGGATCTCGTGGATACAGAAGGTTGCAGCGGTGGAATTAGGTTTTTTGCTCCGTATCTGGTCTATTGGGGATACGTAGGTATATATAGGAGGAAGGAGTACGTCGGTGGAGTTCCGAGGGGGCCATGAGGTAGGGGGCGCGCCCAGGGGGGCACCCTCCACCCACGTGACCTCGTCGGAAGCTTCTTGGAGTAGGGTCCAAGTCTCCTGGATCACGTTCGGTGAGAAGATCACGTTCCCGAAGGTTTCATTTCGTTTGAGCTCCGTTTGATAATCTGTTTCTTCGAAATACTGAAATAGGCAAAAAACATCAATTCTGGGCTGGGCCTCCGGTTAGTAGGTTAGTCCCAAAAATAATATAAAAGTGGAAAATAAAGCCCATTATAGTCCAAAACAGTAGATAAAGTAGCATGGAGCAATCAAAAATTATAGATACGTTGGAGACGTATCAGGTGACAGTCAAAATCTATCGCTCTTAGCCTTTGCAATTGACCGGGGAATAACGGAGAACCCTTAAAGTGGCCGCGTCCCCAGGGAAACCCTTAATTGTCATGAGTTGTAACCCTCTGGGTGACTATGATGGTGGCATGCGCGGAACGAAGTCTACTACAAGTAGAGCTTGTACTGTACTCTGCTCCGCCCAGCATAATCATCAATAGTGACTCAGGTATCCTTTATATACCATGCTTACGCATATGTGCGTTAGAAATATACCAATGGGGATTCCGGACTCCATGAGACCACTCTTTTATTCTGTTGTTTCACTAGTCATCACAATCCTCACACTTTATTTACTTTTTTACGTTATTTAGTTACAAGTTACAAACTTTAGTCAGCAATCCTTTTTATTCGCCCTCACTCTGCTTTAAGTCTACAATTGTTTGCAGGCACAAAAATACATAGTTCTCTACAAGAGGCGAAAGTCTGTTCCTGTGCTCCCCATGGGATAGATACACTTATTTTGAAAAGGCTACAATTAAACCCCATGCGCTTGCAGGCCATCAGGAGGTGAGTGACCAACAATCTCGGGTGAGATGGCGGGGAGGAGAATTTCCATGGTAGCGGCTGCCGGTGTGTCGTTATGGAGATGGAGACCGAGGTAGATCCGGTGCTCTAGGAGTAAAGGAATTCAACGACGATGGCGCTGGCGGATCGGGCATGCCTTGGCTGCCGCCTGACCTGCTCTCGGTCACGTCGGATCTCCCTCCCTATTGTCGTGCCCCGTCTTCAGGCGACACCTTGAGCATGGGGTGGGGGAAGTCCCACATGCTAGAAGGCGGCTTTGGGAGGCACCATTGGTGGTGGTAGAAGCGGCGAGCAAATCGACCAGCAAGTCAGGGGAGGCAGCGGTAGACCGTGCTTGGTATGGGAGAAACATAAAGGAGATAAGATGGGGTGAGCAGGAGTGGAGAAAGAGATAAGATGGGTCAAAATTTGGAATTTCGGTATCTCTCGCGTGCACCATGTCCCGCGTGGCTTGAAATTAGTGAGCCAGATCCAAACTTACAATGACACTTTCTCTATCGCGAAGCAACAACCACAGATGGTCTAACAGAGTAAGGAAAGCTACTGACATAGTACATCTACAAACCGATTATGAATTCCCAAAAGACATACGATTGAAAGGCTATAACAACCTCGACCATTCGTGTGTTCGGCATTGTTGCGGACAGATAATGTGTCGGTAACATACACTTGCACCGACAGGCCATTGCGGTGTCATTGTGTAGTGGTGTAAGAGCAGGGGCGGAGGCTGGATAGGAGCTTAAACGGGGCCGAACAGGGTAATTCTCACTTAGAGGGGGCCAAGAAAGCTAATTTTGTCTAAACATCATGTCTAAATTAGCCTTAAGTACAAAATCATTTGTATTGTACAATGCCATAGGGGGGGCCAGGCCCCTGCTGGTCCCCCTAGCTCCGCCACTGTGTAGGAGTACAAACAACTATAAATATTTACTATGATAATACTAGCCCTCGCATTTGTGAGGGCCACTTTGCTAGTTCTCCACTAATTATGGGATGTGGTAGATTTACACTGAGGGAACTGCCCAGGGCTTTTGGCCAGGAACCACACCATGCATGAGGACTCATTGGCATCCTCCAAACTCTAGAGTACACGTACGATTTGATTAATAAATTGTAGTAAACATCACTTAAAAATTGCTTTGAAACAAGCAAGTACACCAGAAAAGATCAAACGGATGTTCGAGATCAAACGGACATTCGAGAGGCCTCACTAGTGACCAGGGTTGCAATTATGTTTCATGTATATGCGTGTTGGTGGCAGTAGATGCAATGGGATCTGCAGAAGTAGGCAGCCATGTCCATCATGGTCGTTCGAGCGTGGAGACCGCACCGTGTGCTCTAGCGGGACCCGTGGGGGAACCAGATATAGGGGTAAATGAATAATATACTTACATTAAGGAGATAAAAAGTCTAGAGTCCCATTTTGAACGAAGGGATAGATACTTGGAATTAACTATTACCTCTTCCTATGAAGTACTAGGGTACGGTACAAAAGCTCATCGCATAGGCACAAATTCTTTTTTACTTTAATCGCGTGGACATATAAGTTTATTTGCATATTATACATTGTTTGCTTGGCTAGCTGTCTAGGAAAATACTTCCATTGTTTCTAGGCGGGGTGATAGGTTGATTTCCAATAATGAGAAGCCCCACGTATGCGTATGCATCTCCTTCATCTGCAGATCAACAACTACAAACACAGGGCAACCGTATTTATTGTGTACCTCCAGCAACACCATGTTGCTGCACCTTTTTGCGGAGGCCCCGAGACGAAGTACTTCATCACCACTCTTGGCTGGGATGCCTAGGCACAATGTCCGTAGTTTCTCCTCAATGTGATCACATTTTCCAGCAACCAACAACCACCTACTTGGATAGTGGGGAGTTGTAACCACACATATATATCGAAGCCCTCTATGGCGAGCAGCCTTGATATGTTCCCATCCGGTGAATTTGTCAAGTGGATCTTGCCTGGATCACGAGTGGTGGGTGGGAGCTTTGTCTGGCGCACCCATGGCCACATCGTATGTGAGAATTTGGTTACTATAGTACACTAGCGAGTGGATGATGCCACCACAGAGAACGGCGGGGATGTTGTACCCAATTGCGCGCATCCATGGAAAGTCATTCTGGCTAGCAGGATAAGTAACATGTCTCCAGTTACCAGAGGAGGATGTGGCAGCTTGTACTTTGATACTCGATTCGCAGACATCAAAGAAGAGCAGCATGAAGGAGCGGTTGATGCCATCCGGAGCGGTGAGTAGTTCGTATGCCTGCAAGTTGTCCAGGGTCCTGTGTACACCCGTTGGTTTTGAGAGGAAGGTGTGTTGGCCGGTCACGGGATCATACACGCACAAGCCGGAATAGCACTCTGATTCGGGTTGCGCGTAGAAGTCAAGAACAACAAGGTCGCCGTGGGATATCAACGGATAGCACCGGCCAATGTGGTTGGGACATGGCGTGACAAATAGGGAGAGAGGTAGTTGTGGCAGAAGTGAATGGCTGCGGATATATATATTCGGGTGGACTGGATTCATAGGCTCCTCATCGTAGGTGCAGTGGAGATTATGGTGGAAGCTGCTTGCTGGCTGAAACGACCGATGAATATCGGACTAAGATCTCACAGCGGAGGTGCTTACAGACAGCGGCACAGAGGATGAGCGTGAAAAAGTCGTTGATGTGTGCCATGATATCAAGCAGGAGATCAGCCGGGAGCGTCGGCGCAATCTCCGGTGCCGTTGCCGGAGGGGGTAGCACGTTATTCTCTTGGCTCTTCCGTGCCGGCATGGATAGTGTGTATTTGAGTTGGATAGTGTGTATTTGAGTTGGCGCAATCTCCAGTGCCGTTGCCGGAGGGGGTAGCACGTTATTCTCTCAGCCCTTCCGTGCCGCCATGGATAGTGTGTATCTGAGTTGGGAGTCCTTAGCTAGGTAGCAAAGAAGGAAAGGCACTCAAAAAGGGAAACGAAAGGCAATCAATTCGGTTTGGTGCATGTACGGTCATGTATGGATCGACCGTGTTTGATTAATTAACTTGACAGTCGACGAAGCAAAGATACATGCATGTAACTACTGATCCGCACCATGTCTCAGTTATGCGTAACAATAATGACTCTGTGAAAGACAAATCTATCAAGACGTACGGCACAAGAACATTGATCGAGAGCCGGCTTTGTCAGAAGAAAGAAAGATGACCACTTACGCCGACATACGGCTCCTGTTTGCTTTCCGTCGACCGCGTTTCGTTTCCCAGTCCAACTAAAATACCTCCGCATGCCTTTCCTTCTTTCTTTCTTTATAATTCCTTCTATACAGTCATTGGGCCGGTGGGTTGCAATGTCGCCTTTCCTTCGTATGTCATGGCTCGCTCGATCGTGCAGGAGCGCCACGGCGGATTGCAAACGCCGGCGACGTGAGGCTGCCGCCCTGGAGATCGCGACGCTCCCAACCGATGTCCTGCTCGAGATTGTGGCCCGTACATATTTTTTCACCCTGGTCTGCTGTGCTGCTGTCTGCAAGCATCTCCGCAGAGACATTTTAAGCCCGTCGTTCATCCGCCGCATCAGCCCAAAAGTTGCTCCCTGTATCATCGCCGATATCTCCACCTATAACAATATCCCCTTCACTCTCGTGCACCCGCGTACGCCTGCTGCCGCATCCTTTTGCGATGACTGCCTCTCTCCCTTCATGATACGCCGCGCCGCCATTATCCTTCGCGAGTACTCTTTGCCAACAAGTGGGGATGGAGCATTAATGTACATGTCGCCACATCATCCTCTACTACCTGGGAGCCCATCACTACTGAGGCGAGACACCATGACATCCGATGGTGTTCAGCCAACATGCGTAGCGACCCCGCCGTGCTCCATGGTGCCCGCCTCCACTGGCTAACGCACCTCGGTGACCGAATCATATCCTACGACGTAAGCACGGGGAAGTCGGGACTGGTGAAGCTCCCGCCCACCAACCACAAAGCAACCCAGATCCACTTGGCAACATCACCGGAGGGGAACCTATTGAAACTGCTCACCATAGAGGGCTTCAAGATATTTGTGTGGCTACAACTCCCCATGACCCCAGAACATGCTGGCAGCAGTGGTTGGTCGCGGGAAAATGTGATCGACATTAAGGAGAAAATAAGGTTTGTGTGCCCAAGCATACCTCTCGGTGATCTTACCGATGTATTCATTGATTTCCAGGGCCTTGGGAAGAGGAGCGGGGACGTGGTGTTGATGCGGGTAAATGAATATCATCGTAGTACACTACTACCTCCGTCTCGATGAATAAGTCATTCGCGTAGTTCTAGGTTGACGATTTAACTAACTAAATATGTATTATATGTGACAAAAAATATATATTTAGAAACTACATCCTTGTAGAAATCTGGTGATATACTTTTCATAACATATAACACATATTTAATTGCTTAAATCGATGACCTAGAACTACGCGAATGACTTATTCACCTAGACGGAGGTAGTACTAGTTTTTGATTTGGAGACGAAGGAAGTGCATATCCATAACGGGGGCTCCATGCTGTTGGAGATCGACCTATCATATTGTCTACAAACCATGAAAGTTTTTCCCTAACTCTAGGGCAAGTATGTGGGACATGCTACAAATGCATCTGGAACGGAATATTATTTCTGTATTCCATCAATCATGTAATTTCTATTAAATATTTAGTTGTTATATTTATCAATATATATACTAGTAGTATACATGGATGCAAGACCACTTTTTAAGGCAGAGAAGAAGCTTAATGGCATGCGCATGCAAGCAGGAATATCTTTAAGGCTGAAAATAATTAATGTTAGTTTAATATCTAGTTATTATTATTTGTTCAAGAATATACACAGTACATAAACGTGGGAGGTTCAGGTGACATCGACAAGCACCTCGTGCCCTTTGTGTCGTACTCCCCCGTTCCAAAATAGATGACTCAACGCAGAGAGAGTACAACGCAGCTCACAACCTCCTTAGCCGGTACAACCCCGCCACGTCATGTGTTGGTGACATCAATGGACCATCGAAGTCTTGAGAGGCACCTGGTGACCCGTCTCGAACCATGGTGGCTACTTTTTTTAGTCCTAGCGTGAAACACGTCGTGAGACATGTAGAGTCGAGCCTTGTCAGTTGTCACTATCCGTATCCTCATGGTGAGCCACCAAGGGTCCGTCCTCCATACTTACAGGGACTGCACACGTGCTTTCATCACCGAGGATGCCACTGCAACGCGATCCTACTTCTGTATGCCAGGCGAAGGTAAAGAAAATATCATTCTGGTTCTCAGATTCACCAGCGCCATAGAAGAGAGCACACGCATATTCATTGCGACCGGGGTGAACATATTGTTCCTCCTCAGAAGTAGAACATTCATTTTTCGATAAAGGGCTTTTCATTGAATTGAAATATCGAGTTGATACAATCGCATCAAAAAATCACCCGGCCTCTGCATAACTAGATGCACACAGCCAAAGTTCGCAGAAGTAAATGTCTAGATAGTCTGGCGAAGAACCATAATAAAAGATAAAAATAAAAAGTCCAGCCTATAAAGGTACTGAATCAATCCGAAGATCACACCGCCATCCATGGGGGTAGAAAATTTCCCGGGCAGAATGCTCCAGCCTGGTAGACGCCATCAAAAAAAGGTCTCTGTCCTCCGGCTTCTGCAGGATAGACCATGTACGGAGCCATCGCGAGCATATATGGATAACCTGCGAAGGAGAAGGAACAGATGCATGGTTAAAAACAATATCATTCCTGGTGAACCAGAATGCCCAACATAAGGCAGCTGCCCCCACAAGAATGTGAGCAGAAAACTGTTTATCTATACCCCTCAACCAATTGCCGAATATATTACGTGCACTACGTGGGGGATATAAATTGGAAGCTATTTGTACAATGGCCCAAACAGATCGTGCGAACTTGCATTCAAAAAGTAAATGTTTAATCGACTCATCATGATGACAGAAAACACATTTTTTGCAACCTTGCCAATTTCGTCGTGCCAAATTGTCCTTAGTTAAGATAACCCCCTTATTAAGGAACCATAGGAAAATTTTCACTCTCAGAGGGATCTTAAGCTTCCACAGTTTTCGATTATCAATTGGAACCTCGTTATGTACCAATGCATCATACATGGATTTTACCGAAAACTTTCCACTTTGATGCAATTTCCAACGAAAGATGTCTGGTTCCTCAGACAGCTGAATTGCTCCCAAACGGGTTAGCAAATCCTGCCATGCTGCCAATCGAGGTCCAACGGGCGTTCTACGAAAAGTAGAACATTCATGACGTTGGAAATGCCTAACAAAGACTTCCACATCTGCACCACCTGAGAGCGAGACGTGGCTACCCTCGACAGGTAGCACTACAGCCGGTTTGGCGTGCATTTTTATTACCACCGTGTGGATCACATCCAGATGGAGCCTCACATCGTACCTATGGGCGACAACGCAACCTTCAAGCTATTTGACCGAGACCAATGAAGATTCCTTATGGAAAGCGGTAGTGATAATCCCGAAACACATAGCTAGAATCTTATGCCACTGCGGTTGTATGACATTGCTTTTTTCCGACGTGTTTTTTTTGTCTCTGTGTGTGTTGATGTAGGCTGTATGCATCTTAGATATGCAGAGACCGCGTATGTGCTCATTGTGTTTATATCCTCTTGATACTTCACTATGTGTCCATAAAAGCGCCATTTATCAAAAAAAGTTAATACGTCCTCATTGTTTTTTGTCCAATTACATGGCTTTAGTCTCAGGGTTGCTCTCCTTCTGTTACACTAGTGGCGGAGCCTCACGGTTGCTCACGATGACGACTCTCGTCACCGCCTTCTGCACATCGTGCGCTTTCTCACCTACTCCCCGCCGCCACAAGCATTATGTTGCTCAACCTTGCCTAGGGGTCGAGCATCGCACGCAATGTGCAACAGAAAATGTCCACATTAGTGATAAAATGGAAGCAGAGTAACATTGCCACATGCACAAAGACCTGTCAAAACCGTGCCACATTATTTTAGGAAACCACTTCAAGTGAGCAGAGGGATTGAACTTAGATTTTCCTTTTTGAAAAAGAGGGACAGAACTTAGATGGTATGTGGGGTGACGAAGCTTTGCCAGTTTTAAAGTAAAGGGGCCATGTCTATACTTTTGAAAGAGTTGAGGGGTATTATTCATTTTCGTAATAGAGCATAAAAAAATTAGAATTTTGCAGCCGGAGTGAAGATTCAATAGTTAGGGAAGTGTTCGTGTCCTGACTCCATATGCTTTCAATACAATTCTCTTCTCTTGAATCTTGACAATTTGTGTGGTAAGATGTCATCTATAAATTATATGTCTTCGAGCGAAAAACAGAAAAAAGATTATTTGAACAAGATCGATACAGATGAAAAAAGGTAAATTATATGTCGATTGCAAAAGAGGTCTGAAAAAGTATGCACGTAAATAAGGATGAAATATATGTGTGGGTAAAAATTTACGATGATACCTTGAATTGCGATATGTACAAGAAGAGAAGAAATTCATGGACTTTGGAGATGAATAGTGTCCTGTGTTGAAAAGCCAGAAATTTATTTTTTTCGCGCGTTCCTCATTTCAGCCTATTTCTTTGTGAAAATTTACACACATGTACATTATGCCTCCTTGTATATCTGTATTTTTTCGAGAATGTTTTGAAACGTAAAATATATGCATTTTGATGAATTTTATCTTTTTCAAAAAACGGCCTCCATGGACCTCGGCCTCCAAAAGCAATTTTTGAGATGAGAGGCCATATG
Organism: Aegilops speltoides; assembly: GCA_021437245.1. Classification (NCBI taxonomy): domain Eukaryota; kingdom Viridiplantae; phylum Streptophyta; class Magnoliopsida; order Poales; family Poaceae; genus Aegilops; species Aegilops speltoides. The sequence goes on from CM038147.1 coordinate 572,629,993, forward strand.
TCAGTCATTGGTAGTCTGATTGATTGAGCGTGTGAATGAGATGGCAAGAAAACTAGGTGCGTGCATACATGCATTGCATCTACGTGCATGGTGTTATAACAAAAAAGCCTGCTGCGTCCGTTTGTGCACGCACCGGCTGAGTTCCCCTCGTATCCAACTACAACGCACCGTAGTTATTTGATGTTCGCTGGTCGCTTCCCAATCTGAGTATGGAAGAAACGAGCCGAGTCCAGCACTCCAGTTCGGCCTTTGCTTGCACCATAAATAGAACGGGCACGCATCAAATTAAGCCGATCCATAAAGGACCGCATTCCTAGAATTCGTGCAACATAATCAAGTTACATAACCAATCAAAACCGTCAACGGATAAAAGTGTACAGATCGTGTAGATTGTGAAAAATACTCACCATTCCCCGTGACGGCCACGTAGGGGCGATGCGGGCGATATCCGCGACGGCCACGTCGGGCCGGCCGCCGGCGACCTCCGCCGTGGGTCGCGCCGGAGGTAGGTTTTGGGCACTCGCGGATGCAGATCCTGAGGACGACGACGACGATGACCTCGCCGGAGGGTCCCCGCAAGCCTATTCGCCGACGCCTTCTTCGGTGATCTGCGAGGCTTTTGATCCTGGGTATTCGGAAGAAGAAGTGGCGACCATTGTTGACGGCATTGTTCCGGTGGACGATCCTGCGCGACAAGGTTTGGGACGGGAGGACAAGGTCGAGATCGTGCGACGTATGGTTCACCGGCGGACGACGGCGGCGGCTATTCGGCCATGGAAGGGCCCGATCCCGAAGGTATGTCTCCCGAAACCTACTTTGTCTGATTTCATTACGGAGGATTCCTGGATTGTGGTCAAGAAGAGAAGGCCGCGATGAAGATCGGCGGCGAGGCCGCCGGCGCCGGCGGTCGGCAGAAACGGCGACGTCCGACGTGATCGGATCGCGCGTTTGAAATTGTTGTTTCATGGGCTGCAACCGAACGAGGGGTCGGCCGGCCCAATCGCTGCACCTATGGGCCAAACTTGCAATGTCCAGGTGGGTTCGGGACTAGCTGGGTTGTGGACCCAGGCAAAACCGGCCCATCTCGGAGAGCTGGAGTTAGTTTCGGGTCGAGGGGATTCGCATGCATGTTCGTCGATCCACGAGCGCGCTAGGGTTCGCCGCCGAGGTCTCTGTGGTTTCCCCTCGGCTCTAGTTCGGAGGATCAGGAGGGTTTCTGCGACAGCTGCTGCCTGTATGCCGCCCAAGGGTCCGCCGCCCGGCAAAGGCGCCGCCCAGCGGCGCCCGCGAGCTGCGCTGGAGGGCGGCTGCTGTTGGGGCTGGCGCGGTTGCGGCTGCAGCACCGGCAGCGGCTGCACCACCGGCAGCAGCTGCAACTCCGGCAGTGGCTGCAGCACCGGCTGCGGTTCAAGCACCGGCGGCAGCTGCTCCGGTCGCTGCCAGGGCGGGGGTGCCGCCTACTCATGCGGGCGCACCACAGCCGCACCGTCCCTGGCCTAGGCAAATGGCTGCTGGTCGGGGTGGCGCTCCTAACGGGGTAGCCGGCCGTGGTGGTGCCGCCTTTGGTGCTGCCGGCCGTGGGACGGGTGCTTTCGCGGGAGATCACCGCAATCCTCCCCGCGGTCAATGGGGAGATGATGGTTACGACGCGTATGGTCAGGGACTGCACCGAGGTTCGTCGTCCACAGGTGGTGGGCGAGGTTACGCTTGGAATGATCAGGGTCATGCTGGCCAGGGTTTTCAGGGACCGCCGGGGAATTTCGTCGAGGGCGCGGTTGGCCCCAGCCGCTTCCGAGGGCGCTTCCGTGGTGGGCGAGGACGCTTCCGGGGTGGACGTGGTGGGCGTACTTTGCCCGGTGCCGACTCGGACCTTTCTGACATGGCCACTGATGAGGCGTCTCTGAACCAGACAGTGGTGGAGACGGCTAAAGCCCTTGCTGATGTGGCTGTCCCGATGGTACCACAGTCGGAGGATGCTACGTCTGATAAAGGCTCAGAGAAGGCCGGAGGTGACAAGCTGTCTAAGTGGGCGGCTAAGAAGAAGAAATTAGTTTGTTTCCGCTGTGGGGAGACGGCTCACTTCATGGTGGACTGTTCTGCTGAGTTATGTGAGATTTGTCGGAAACCCAAGCATGTGGCAGCTGAGTGTCCGCTTCTTCTCGGGCCCAAACCGACGCTTAATATCTACGGGCTTTGTTGCTCTGAGTTGATGTTCTTTGAGTCACCAAGTGTGGCTTCGGTGACTCCTGTAGTTGAAACCTCCTTCCCTGGGGTGGTCAAAGTGGTCACCGGACCGCTCACCGAAGCCCAGATTATTCAGCAGTTACGGGAGTTGGCTCCAGGAAATTTCAATTGGTCCTTGTTGAAGCTTTCTGATAATTCTTATAAAGTGGATTTTCCATCTAAAGAGGATCAGAAGAGGATCCTCAAGTTTGGCATGAGTCGAGTTACTGGCACTAGCTTTGTGTTGCAGTTTGATGAGTGGAAGAAGAAGGAGCCGCAGGGCACACCACTGACTCAGATCTGGGTTCGCTTTTCGGGGGCACCGTCCGAACCCTTGGATGATTTTTTTTGTCACGTGGAGCTTGGGGTCCTTGCTCGGTAAGACGGAGCAGGTGGACATGCCTTTCACTCGTGCTCACGGTGTTGCTCGTTTGTTGATTAGTGTGGCCAACATTCAGTTCTTGCCAGATGTGGTCAGATGGTGTTATGAGGGGGTTGCTTACATGTTGAATGTCGAGCATGAGGACCCGGACCTGTTTCAGGATTTTGAGGAGTTGTTACCTATGGATACCTCTGAGGGGGGTGGTGCTTCTGGGCACCGGGGAGAGGATGCACCCGGTGATGGTGACAGGGATTCCAGGCCCGTGGAATCGCCTAAACCGACACAGTCTGCTAAGGGGAAAACTTCGGGTTCGGACCGTCCAACATGCTTCAGCTTGGTTCTGTTGGGGCTTTCTCTGCGCCCTCTCGTCTTTGGAGTGATCGTGTGGAGTTGGATGATCCGTCTGAGCAGGTGCCACCGGTGATGCCGGAGGGCTTGTGGACTTTGGAGGACAGACTGCCCTCTCCTTCCTCCCCTGTTTCGCGGCTGGACATGATTCTTTTGGACGACTTGGTGGAGCTGCCCGGGAGTACGGTCAGGGCCAGTGCTGTTCTTCCTCTCACCCCGGAGGCTCGGGGGGCTGAGGACGGGTCCAGCAGGCAGGATGTATGTTTCCCGCATTCTCAGTCTTTGCCAGCATCAGATGTGGCTTCTGACTTGCGTCGGTCGGGTTCTGGCTGCTTGCAGGTGTCTTCACCGGCCTATATGGCTAGGGAAGCGGCGACACCGCTTCTCGCTGCAGTTGGTGCGCCAGGACTGGGGGTGGATGCCTCTACGGCCCCCACAGTGTTGGGAGGGCTGGGTGGGGCCTCTGCAGATTTTGCCCATGCTTCGGTGTGCGGCGGCTGGGCTACTCCGGAGCCGGCGACTGCTGGCGGATTGCCAGTTCTTGGGCGGCAGATGCTGCCGCCGGTTACCCCTGCTGCGCCGGTGACGGCGGCTCAGGGCGTCGCTGTGGGGGGAGGGCAGGTGGTCTCTCCCCGTGCTGGACCTTACGCGAGGAGGTCATCGCTTTTGGTGGCATCCCGGACCCTATCTCCCAGGGGAGGCGGATCAGCGGGCGGTTGCAGGAGCAGCCGAACGTCGACGACATTCAACTACGGTGCGCTGTGAGAGCGGCCAAGTTGCAGGACGTCGAAACCACCACTGGTATGTCAGTAATTAAGTCAAATTCCATTTTGCATTTCACTGATAATGAGATCATCAATAATGCAGATCAACTAGGAATTTCACTTGGTAATAATGATAGTCAGATTGCTAAATCAGTCAACGACATTCTTGATTTAGAAGCTGAGCGTGCGGTAGATATGATTCGTCACATAGCTGCAGTTAAACCAATGAATGATTCGGAGATTGATGCGCTTGGGGTTAGGGTCCTAGATGGTATGTGTGCCGATCTTGACCCTGATGGTCTCGAGGCGGAGGAAGACTCACAGCCTGAGACTTCTCTCCATGTTGATGAGCCTTTAGTGATTGATGCTGAGGATGAGGGTCTTATCCCGGTGGTTGATATAGTCAAGCCTAAGCGGACGTGGAAACGAAAGGTTTATCCAGTTTCCGCAGTGCGTAGGACTGCTAGGATTCGTACTGCCAAAAAATTTCATGATGACTTATGAGAGGCATTTTCTGGAATAGCAGAGGTCTTAGAGACTTGGCTAAAAGGAGGTTTCTGGCGGATGCTTCTCTGGAACATCATTTGGATTTCATTGCTTTGTCCGAGACTGGAAGGAGTAATTTCACTAATCAATTTCTCGCCACTTTGTCCGAGACTGCCTCCCACCTCGAGGAAGATCCGGCGGGGTTTTACGTGGGGTTAAGTGTGAAACGTTGGAGGTAAGGAGCGTAGTTATGGGAGAGTTTGCTGTCAAGTTTCGGGTTAGATCTAAGGCAGATGGGTTTGATTGGGCTTTGGTGGCAGTCTACGGGGCTGCTCAACCAGAACTCAAACCAGATTTCATGGCAGATCTGGTGCGCATCTGTGCTAATGAACAGTTACCTCTCTTAGTGGGAGGGGATTTTAACATAATCCGAAGAAAAGAAGACAAGAATAATGCCAATTTTGACGGTCGATGGCCCTTTATGTTCAATACTATCATTGAGAGTTTGGATCTCAGAGAGATCGAACTCTCGGGTAGGAAATTCACTTGGGCTAATTCGTTACCGTTACCGACTTTTGAGAAACTAGACCGAGTGCTAGCTAGTGTCGAGTGGGAATAGAAGTTTCCACTGGTAACGGTACAGGCTTTGACTCGGGGTGTCTCGGATCATACACCGCTGCTAGTTGATTCCGGTGTTCAAAATTTCGTGGGTAACAAGAATTTCTTCTCGTTCGAACTGGCTTGGTTCGAACGAGAAGGCTTCCTCGAGTTGTTAGCTACACAGTGGGCTATGGACTCTGGAGGTAGGACACCTATCGACAAATGGCAATCTAAGATTCGGCATCTCCGTAGTTTCCTTCGTGGTTGGGCTAAACACACGCATGGGATCTATAAGGCGGAGAAGGACAGACTCCTTCTTATCATTCAAAATTTCGAAGCTAAAGCAGAAACATCTATCTTAGATTCCACTGAGTTGGCAACAAAGATAGATGCGGAGATGAAGCTTAAAACGCTTCTCCGTGAGGAGGAATTGAAGTGGGCATTGCGAGCCAAGGTTCGCAAAATCGTAGAAGGCGAGGATAACACTCAATTCTTTCACATGATTGCGAATGGGAAGCATCGTAAGAAGAGAATTTTTCAATTAGAACAAGATGAAGGAACCATAGTTGGTCAGGATAATCTCAAAGAATACATTACCAATTATTACAAACAGTTGTTTGGTAACCCGGTAGAGACTTTTGTGGCGTTGGATGAGTCTAGGGTTGAGGATGTGCCTCAACTTGAGACCGCCGAGAACGAGCTTTTGACTGCTCCTTTTTCGGAGAAAGAGGTGTTTGAGGCTATTTCTCAAATGGAGAACAACAAGGCTCCAGGTCCGGATGGTTTTCCGGCGGAGTTCTACAAGAAGTGTTGGCATTTTATCAAGGGGGACTTAATGCCCATGTTTCACGAGTTCTTTGAGGGTCAGCTGCAATTGTTCAAGCTGAATTTTGGGACGATTACTCTTCTGCCTAAGAAGACGGACGCTGTTCGGATCGAGCAGTTTCGACCCATCTGTTTGCTAAATGTGAGTTTCAAGATCTTCACTAAGGTGGGCACAAATAGGCTTTCACAAATAGCACACTCAGTAGTTCAGCCGTCTCAGACAGCTTTCATGCCGGATAGAAACATCCTGGAAGGGGTGGTTGTCTTGCATGAAACGCTCCACGAAATCCACTCCAAAAAACTGGATGGCGTAGTTTTTAAAGTGGATTTTGAGAAAGCATATGATAAAGTCAAATGGCCTTTCCTACAACAAGCGTTACGTATGAAAGGTTTTCATCCGGCATGGAGAAACCAAATTAACTCTTTAACGCAAAAAGGGAGTGTGGGGATTAAGGTGAATGATGACGTTGGTCACTATTTTCAAACTCACAAGGGGCTACGGCAAGGAGACCCTATGTCACCGATTCTATTTAACATAGTGGCCGACATGCTGACTATTTTAATAGGTCGGGCAAAGGATGCAGGACAGGTAGGTGGCCTGGTTCCACATCTAGTAGACGGCGGGCTATCTATTCTCCAATATGCTGATGACACTATCATATTTATGGAGCATGACATGGCGAAAGCTAGGAACATGAAGCTGCTGCTTTGCTTATTTGAACAATTATCCGGGCTTAAAATCAACTTCCACAAGAGCGAATTGTTTTGCTTTGGAAGAGCTAATGATGACCGCGATTCGTATCAACAATTGTTCGGATGTGAATTGGGTTCCTTACCATTTTCGTACTTGGGTATACCCATTCATCATCGTAAGCTAACTAATGCTGAGTGGAAATGTTTGGAGGATCGGTTTGAAAAGAAACTAAGCTGTTGGAAAGGAAAGCTCATGTCATATGGAGGGCGATTAATTCTGATTAATTCGGTCCTTACTAGTATGCCGATGTTTCTGCTATCCTTTTTCTTGGTTCCGGTTGGAGTTAGGAAAAGGTTAGATTTCTACCGATCTCGTTTCTTTTGGCAAATTGATGAGCTTAAGCGGAAGTATAGACTTGCGAAGTGGGATATTATTTGCAGACCTAAAGACCAGGGTGGCTTAGGTATTGAAAATTTGGAAATAAAAAATATATGTCTCCTTAGCAAGTGGCTTTTTAAGTTGTCATCTGAGACGGAGGCCACTTGGGCACAGCTTTTACGCAATAAGTATCTTTTGCTAAAACCTTGGCCCAAGTGTCTGTGAGACCTTCAGATTCGCCCTTTTGGAAGGGGCTTATGAGAGTTAAACAAATATTTTTCAACAAGACTAAATTTATTGTTGGGAATGGTACCACGACGAGGTTTTGGGAGGATACGTGGCTTGGGAGACTCCACTAGCACTTCAATATCCTTCTTTGTATAACATAGTTCAACGTAGAGATGCCTATGTTGCTACTGTTTTACAATCCGTTCCCCTCAATATCAGCTTTAGGCGGACGCTTGTTGGTAATCGTTGGGAGGCCTGGCTCCATCTGGTTCGACGTTTGATGGATGTCAGGTTGTCCGCACACCCTGACCAGCTGCATTGGAAACTTACTAAGAACGGTGTGTTCTCGGTCAAATCAATGTATCAGGATGTCATTAACTCTTCGGTCATCCCTACCTCCTTACATGTTTGGAAAGTTAAGGTACCCTTACGTATCAAAGTGTTTATGTGGTTTGTGCATAAACATGTAATTTTGACTAAGGATAATCTTGCAAAACGTAATTGGGTAGGTCCGTCTCGGTGTAGCTTCTGTGATCATTCTGAAAGCATCAAACACCTCTTTCTCGATTGTCCGTTGGCTAAGATTCTGTGGCGGTCGGTTCATATTGCTTTTAATATCAGTCAGCCTACCTCTATTAGTATGTTATTTGGAACATGGCTAGATGGGGTGGATTATGACATTGCGAGACACATTCGTGTTGGCGCTTGTGCTCTTTTGTGGGCAATATGGAAATGCAGAAATGACTTAGTCTTTAACCGATCAACAAACTTTCACTTTTTGCAGGTTGTTACTCACTCCGACGGAGGCCAGGGAGCGTTTGGTTACTGCGTCTACCCGATGGGAGATGGTAGCTCGGGTTATTTTCAACCGGTTTGGATGGCGGTCATGTAATAGGATAGAGTGATCCTATAGTTTTGCCAGCCGGTTGTGGCTTTCAGCAGTGCTTTTCAGCAGATTTTGTTTTACTTTCCACTATGACCTTTTTGTACTTTTGAGACTGGTTCCTTATTTTTAATAATATGAGCCGTATGCATCATTCTGATGCAGAGGCTGGGGTATGGCCCCTTTTCCAAAAAAAAATAAACCAGCCCTGACGGCCGGAGACAACCTAGCTATGTGCTACCTAGCTTGGTCCACAGACACGACCGATGGTGCCACAGAAACGCCGACGAAGAAACACGCCTGTGCCTGAATCATCGATAGAATGCAAGCTATCTATGGACCTCGTGCTCGAGATCGTTGCGCGCACCGATACCTCCACCCTTGTCAGTTGCGCAGCCTCCTGTGAGTTCCTTGGCCACGACATCCTCAGCTTGTCTTTCATCCGCCGTGTGACGCAAAGAGATGGCAACGTGCCTCCCCGTATCCTCGCCTACCTCTATACGGATGAGGATGTGGATGCTCCACGACCCTCTCGCTGGTTCACCCAATCACCCCCGCAGCTGTATCCTTCTCTCATGGCCATCTGTCTCCCTTCATGTCATACCACACCGCCGATGTCTTAGGCGAATATGAACCCGTGACATCACGTGGCGGCCTCATAATACTCCGACGACGGAACATCAGATTGGAGCACCATTCCGACTACCTATGCGTGTACGACTCCATGACCGGTGACCGCACCTTCTTCTCAGATCCACCAGCCATCTCAAAAGACCAATACTTACGCACATATGTTTTGCTCACCGCCGCAGACGGCATTGGTTGCTCGTTCAAGCTATTGGCCGTTGAGGTGGACTCCTACAAAGATGACATTGGATGCAATATCAAAGTCCAGACCGCAACATCATCGGATGTCGGCGACATTGACCTACCATTAGGGTCACTCCAAGAACAGCGTGACCCCGTCGTCCTGCATGGCAATGTCATCCATTGGCTCGTATGGGATGATGAAGAAATACTAACCTACAATATACACAACCAGAAGCTAGGCGTGGTGAAGCTCCCGCCCATCAACTACCAAGAAAGACAGCGACACCTGGGAAGATCGCCGGATGGAAGGCTGCAATTGCTCGTCACTGACGGGTTCTTGATCTCTGTCTGGCTACAACAGTGCGGCGGTAGTTGGCTGCTAGAAGCCGTGATCGATGCAGAGGAGAAGCTACGGACGTTAGATCCTTACATCCCTCCTGGCCCTGTGGTAATTGAGTTTGAATGCTCAGGAGAGATGTGTCAGGTCGTGTTGCTGAAGATATGGTTTAATGAGTTACATCATGGTCCGCTCATTGTTCTTGACTTGGAGACGAAGGAGGTGCGCAGGCAAGCCCCACATCCCTGCTTGCTGTTTGAGGTCGACTTGACTGCGCGGTTGCTAGCCATGAAAACATTTTCCTAGTCATGACATGTGTTGAGTAATAGAGTAAATTTGGGCAGCAGGATGCTAATGCATACAAAAAATTCGAAATGCTTTTGGATTTGTCATTTTACAACTCATGTACTTTGTCTTGAATAAGTAATTTTCTTTTTCAGCTGGTGTTCAAAGACATAAAGCCATGGATCAATTAATTTGGGTTAATGCTCTGTTATGCAAAAGAAATTCAGCTAATCGGCTGGTAATAGTTATGGTGAGGAAGAATCTTTTGATCACAACCGCACAATGTTGCTAGGCTGATCATTTGATGACAATTGAGTTGAACAAAACAAACAAACAAACAAACAAAAACATTTTCTGTCAATCTGAGTCAGCGGGCCATGGATATTGTCATAATCAACATAATGTTTATATCCTCACAAAAAAAAAACTGTTAAATTTGAAGTAAACGCATAGGTATAGATGCGGCTAGCTACGAAATCAATATCAGGAGTCCAATGTAGGGGCGGATCGAGTCCAGTGTATTTCCTAGTCGAATTCCATTGGCGGGAGAACAAGATGATGCAGTCATGGTCCTAGCTAGCTAGAGTACCTAACTAGCCATCGACAACATGTAGTACTGCCGATGGGGCCACCGGAACGCCGACGGAAAAGCCCGTGCACTCCTGGGAGGCTCCAGCTTCGCCGACGACATGTACGCTTCCAGCGGAACTCCCGCTCGAGATCTCACACCATTCTATACTTATCGGTTTGCGCCTCCATCTTCATGCTATATATGCCCGCGCAGAGTAGTTTCGTGTGACTTGAGTGTTTTCGTGTGAGACAAAATGGTTCTGTTAGAGGTCATTTGGCAGGGGTTGCGTCTTGAGGGAGGTGTGAGTTATTTATGTTGTGCGTGGGTGGGTGCGACGTACTAACTCGTTTGACAAGATATAAATGCATAGCTTGTATCTTTATGGTTGAGCCAAGAAATAAAAATAAATTACAGCAAGAATCAGCATCCCATGATGCATTTGTCGTTGACGTCGTCGGATGTACACGTGCATGTCCAAGGTCGACGGATCAAGACTCGACGCCGGTGTCACATCAAACGTGCACAGACGTACGTACGTACTTACTGAAGCTGTACATACGTCAGGCCTGGTACGTACGGGCAGGCGCGTCATGCCGCCAAGGAAACACATACGAAAGATCATACGCACGGCAGCGTCGATGCTCCCTATGCATGCACGTAGCTCCGTCCTTATGAAAAAGAAAGTCGACCATGTTAGTAACTTATTTGTATATACGCAAACACCTCCATATCTTTCCTTGTTTGCACACTGGCTGCATGCATCACTCTGATTCATAGGCCGGGGATTATCCACCTTTTCGAAGAAAAAAAATGCAATCAAGCCAGGTAGTCCGATCCGGTGGATGATTCCGTTCCCCAATCCAATTTTGTTCGATTGTCCAACATCTAGAGACTACGGACGTACATGTGAGTATATATATTACTACCTACCAAAGGCCTCAAACTTAAACACATACGAGCATTGAACGGCGCTACCAAAACACAGATGGTTCAAACCACGGAATTGGCACCTCCCTCGACGCTCCCGACCGATCTCCTGCTCGAAATCGTGGCGTTCTACGACTTCTGCACTCTCATCCGTTGAGCCGCCAGCTGCTCTTCATTCATCCGCAAGCTGCTCTCTGCATCCTTGCTAATTTTTCTACCGACAACGAGAAACGTCTCACCTTGGTGCACCCGGCTACGCTGGCCACCACATCTTTCTGCCATGGCTATCTTTTACCCTTCGTGTCACGCCGCACCATCCACCTTGATGAACAATACTACCCCACTTCTTTCTTTTTGTTTTTTTGTTTCATTTTTTCTTTTTCTGTTTCTTCATTTCATCTTTTTATCTTTTAGTTCCTTTTTCTTCTCTTTTGTGTTTCTTCTTTGTTCTACAGAATTGCAACAATGTGTTAAAAATACAATTTTTTAACAAAATCAATTTTTGTTACAAAATTCAAAAAATATGCAGTATTTCAAAGTTTTATGAAAAATAGATTTTTTTTCACAAATTAACATATGTTCTTCATTTTTTCAAATTTTTTTCTCGTATTAGGAAAAATATCTATCTTTCAAAAAATGTTCATAAATTTAAAAAATATATTCTTTTCAAAATTTAGTTCAGGAGTTAAATTTTCAAAAGAATATATTTTTTTAATTTATGAACATTTTTTGAAAGATAGATATTTTTCCTAATATGAGAAATTTTTTTGAAAAAATGAAGAACATTTGTTAATTTGTGAAAAAATGTTCCTGTTTTATTTTTTTAGAAAAATTCTGAAAAATGTTTGTGTTTTTAATTTTGTTCAGGAGTTAGTTGGTATAGCAATGGTCAATAGGCTTAAACTGTTGGTTAGTTAGAACGGCATGGTTTATGAGCTAACCGCGATGTGGCCTTGGTAGTGCTTTGCCTTGAGAAGGATCGAGCAAGTGTCCTCATCCCATGAAGCACCTTGGACGTGGTGATCCACCTCGCTCTCCACTTCCTCAGGTGGTTGTACACCTGGGTCGAAGTGACCTCCTACCCACAGAACTCGAACACCTGATTTGCGACAAGGTTCAAGTGCACCTCCTTGAAGCCCTTGTCAGTCATCACCCCACTAGCTATGATCTCACATATCTTGTTAAGCACGAATGTGAAGAGGAACGGCTGCATTTCATGTTGTTCCCATGCCATCCTTCTTCTCCTTTGCGGCTGCCTTTTGAGCAATAGCATTGCTTGAGCCAGCACAAATGGAGGAACCATAGATGGCACCTCAAAAACATCTGAATCAGGAGGCATCTAGTCGATGGGAGGCTAGGAGTCCTTGACGTAGGACGGCGGGAACTGGCTCTCAGACAGCATGAGGGCCTGACTAAACTCTTGCGTGGTCATGTTCTATAAATGTAAGCATCATCAGCACCACAACACACTACACATGGACAGATCGAACTAATCATGGACACATGGATGTTCTTGTTCAGCACTTACACACTAGCATACCACACATGTAAGAATACTGCCACTTCCTCCATGGCCACTAGCTATCAATGCTTGCTGACATGGAAACGACCCCTACCATGCTTCAAATCCATCACAACTAGCTACTTCAACATCACAGTCAAACAAATTAGAAGATCTAACCATACCTCATCGACGGATCTAGCTAGAAGTAGTAGAGAGGAGGGGTGATTGAACTTATAGACGCCATCGAAGGAGCCGCGGAGGAGGTGCCTCGCATGTCGGAGACGTGGAGCTATCGAATCGCCACCGCAGTCAACCAGTCGCCGGAGTAGTTGCGCCGCTTATCTCATCGTGGAAGTCGATCCTCGCCGGAGGGAAAGCTCGAGAGGGGGGAAATGGTGGCGGGAGTTCTGCCATGACGGTCACCCTGGCTATATAGGGCGATCAAATCGACGCACGGTGACTCAAATTCGTCCGGCCACTTTTTCGGAGACGCGTCATTGCTCCCGCCATCTCCATGCCCGCAGCTACGTAGTGCGGCATTCCCCTCCCCCGCATGGGTCGAGCCTGGCCTAAAAACTGCCGATTCGGCCATTTCTAGCGGGCCTGGCTGAGCACTGCTTTAAGGTTAGTGCGGGTCAAGATTTAGATGCGGGTCGGGTAACCAGACAGGCTGACCTGGCTAGGCCTAATGCGATCAACCAAACACGTCACGGGGATTGGTTAACGATTTTCTTTCTCAGGAGACCCTGTGGCAACCGCGGCAAATCGGATCGCGTCCTGATTGTGTAGGAGAAACTTGCCTTATGCGAACACACACTGGTGGAAAAAAGGCCTTTGGTCGCGGTTCGCAACAGGCTTTAGTCGCGGCTGCGCAACCGCGACCAGATAAGCGCGACTAAAGACCCCCCCCCCCTTTAGTCGCGCCTCTTACGAACCGCGACTAAAGGCTTTAGTCCCGGTTCTCGTGGCTAACCGCGACTAAAGCCTCCTCCGCAGGTTTAAATTTTTTTACTAATTTTTTTGCGAATTTTTCATTTTTTTTATTTTCAAATTTCAATTATTTTAACCTCTAATCTCTAATCACCACCCTCATCACTGCTCAATTTATCCTCTAATCTCTAATCACCCCTCATAATTCCAAATCATCTAACTTCCCGAACGGTCACCCATCCTCCCACTCCCCGGCTGAGCACGCTTAACTTCCGGGTTCTATTCTCCTCGCTTCCAAGTCTGCACTTGTTGTTTTTCCGACAATAGTAGGATGTCAATTCTATTAACCCTCGGTATTTAGCTTGAGCATGAAGTGACACATTTCACTGTTTGAGTTTGAAACTATTGTTTTAAAAACAATAATTATTTAGTAACACTAATATTTCGGAATAATTAGTTTGACCATTTTTGACCACAGTTTGACCAGATTTGACCAAAATTTAAAAAACTGAAATAATTATTTAGTAACACTAATATTCTAGAATAATTAGTTTGACCATTGTTTGACCACAGTTTGACCACAATTTGAATTTTTTGAATTTTTTGCCTCCCGAACTTAAAAGCCCGTATCTTTTTTTTCTGTTAGGTTTTGGGGATTCTAAAATGTTTAACGGGTTCCCCGGTTAAATTCGGATGTAACTTTTCGAGTAGATGATTTTTCATATAAAAACTTTTTCATCCGAGTTCGTATGCAAAAGTTATGCCAATTTTAAGAATTTCCGAGAGATTTTGCAAATAAAGTCGAAATTCATATTTGTTAATTTTCCCAACAACTAGACCACATATCACATGGAAAACTTATTTTATTTTATTTTTTTGACATTTCCATAATTTTCTTTTGTTTTTTCTAAAACTGAAAAGGCGATCCGGGGTAGAGTTTGAAAATGAGGCCTCAAATCCTTTAGTCGCGGTTGGCTGACCAACCATGATTAAAGGTCCGCCAACCATGCGACTAAAGGTTCGGGCCATTAGTCGCGGTTGGCTGCACTCAACCGCGACTAAAGGTCTAACCTTTAATCCCGGTTGGCTTCGGCCAATCATGATCTAAAGGCCTTGGGCAGCTCGAGGACCTTTAGTCCCGGTTGGTCTGGCCAACCGCGACTAAAGCCCCTCACGTGCACCAGCTGGCCACCGAGCGCCCTGGGCCCAGCTGGCCACCGAGCGCCCTGGGCCCTGGGCACAGATTGGATCACGATTATATTTCCTATAAGCAGATTGAATCACAATTTTATTTCTTGTGAACCAAGAACCAAATCAAAAGAGGGAAACATGAGCGTGGAGGGTGGAGGCGAGGGTACAACGATCAATTCCCCATTAATAATAGAGATTCTCTTGACTCCATGACCCCTCAATTCCAAAAAAGCAAGGCCCCGTAAGGTTGTGAAGAGGAGCGCGGTGAGTCGGAGCACGACGACACGGGGCTGCAGCAACGGCGAGGTAGACAACAGGGGTGAGGCAAGCAGCAACCCGCAAGCATGTACCATGGCGGGCAGCAGGACCGCACCGATGACGAGGCAAAACTGCCGACCCGATGGCGGGGAGCAGGACAGCGATGGTAAGGTAAGAGCCTTGCCTACTCGCAAAACAGCAGTATTCAGTACGAACTGATTCTTGTTCCAATAGTGTAGATTGAACTGTTCTAGACTTCCAGTACTAGTGTCCGTAATAAGTGGATCTCTTCGTGTGTGCATTATTGTGTTTGCACTTTTGGTTAACTACTTAATCTCCATATTCTTTCAGCGAATTAGCTGTGCATACGACGTTGCTTATCCTATAATCAAATCAAATAGAGGATCTTTGCAGAGCAATTGCGTCAGATGGTGGCTCTGTTGTGCATCATCGTATGTATATTTATCATATGTATATCAGGGCTCATATTCCACTGAAGATTCTTCTGTTGCATGTCTAATGGAAAGATGGTTAATTAGTTACTGCTTATTGTGATTTTAGAGCATGATCAATGTTGCGTTCATAGTACATTTTATTTCTGTCGCTGGGATACGATTAATGCTGCAAGTGGAAAACCATTTGTAAACTTTAATATTCAGCTCAGCTTCTCTTGCTTCGGAATTAATTCAGTCATAATCCGCTTAATAATTCATTAGAAACGATGGTCTTGCAGACTTTGACTATGCAGACATTCAGATTCAGGCTTGGAATTAGATTCTGCCTTGGTTGCTCACTCTTCATAGTTCCATCTCTCATCATAATCCATGGATTAGTTTCACTGCTTGATTAAATCGAAATGATTATAATAAAAAGGCTACAATCCCATTAAAGGAGCCCCTGGTTAATTCTTGTCTCCATTTCAAACTTGCTCGCATATTTTAAACTTTCATCATCAATTATCGCTTTATGTTCTAATTCTAACAGTAGTGCAATTTTGTTTTGATCAGGCAACAGTCAAATAGGACAGTGCCTATGTCGAGGATTACTTGCAGCACAAATGCCTACATGGAAAACTTGTGTAACTAGTGATGCATCCGTACGTGGGTACCACCACCACTGAGATCTCCGCCAACAGCGAATTTTTCTTCCCTACCGCCCTCTTCGCCGTTGAAGCAGGTACTCTTCCTCCGGCCACTCACTTCAGTAGCACTCATGTCCCACACTTGGTCCAGAAATGATGTTATGCCAGTGGAAATTTTCCAAAAAAGTCCAACCTATTCTAGCACTAGAGCCATGTGGAATTACCCACGGAAACAAAAGGATACATTGAACACAGCTCACTGTTTCAATCTAGGTACATAGCTTGAAAAATCTGATCACAAGCAGCTAGTATGATTTCACTTAAGTGTTATACTAGTCTGCTAGCACACATGGTTACAGCTTAGTCTACAACAGAGTAAAAAAGGCTACAAGCCCATTAATGGAGCCCCAGGTTATTCCCTTTTCTTCCATTGTTGAGCTTTGTCTTCCTCATCTTCACTAGCCACTTGTCTCCTTTTCACTCTCCCTGGAGAATTTATTTTTTTTGCTGCAACAAACCATGAGAAAAAGAGGGGTAAACAGTAAAGTAAGCGGCCAGGGGAGATTCGAAATTCTTTGCATCCTTCTGATTCACTGGTACCAGTAGTGCTTATCAAGTTCATTCATGCATCATGACCTTGGGGAACATGCAAAGTCTGTGGCTTTATTTTGTTTCACCGAACGACATGTTGTTGGGTGCTTTAGCGCTGTGTATCGTGCACATTGAAACGCAGAGCATTAAGACTGACGCCACCGCCCAGCCAGCAGCGCGAGGTCGGAAGCCGGGATCTCGACGTGGGAGCCACCACTGCTGGGATCTCCTCTGTTGGCAAATCTTGTTTCTCCGCCGCAGGTACCCTTCCTCCAATCGCTCACTCCAGTAGTAGTCATGTTCAATCTGGGTACGTAGCATGAACAATTTTATTAGACACAATTGTTTTTTTTTTTGCGGTTAATCGTAGACACAATTTTAAAAGAAATCTTCAACACTCCTCGCCATTCGTTATCGTGACCATCTAATGGTGGGGAATGGTCTTCACTTAATATTTGTAGACAACAACGTTGAACAGAGCTAATAAACTAAGTACAGAGCTAATAAACTCTGCATTTGGTGGAGTTAATTACCTAGCTGCATGTTTGAATTATTTAGTTCAGTTTGCACACCTAACTAACTACATTGGACGGAGTTGATCCATCCAAATGCAAGCCCGGCCCATGCTACTTAGCCTCTTAGCGGCAGACCTCCTCTATATGCTATAGCGTGCTATTTAAAATGTTTGCTCATGTGTTTGGACAAAAGAACCTTAGCACCCCTAGCGTAGGACCTCGCCTAAACGCTATAGCGTGCTATAGCGCACTATCTAAAACCAATGTAGTTAGTGTTGTTCTCTAATTGACAATCATGGGATGTTCTGCTCTAATTAACGATCATGGGAGGTTATGCTTTACGGGCAGTGATTAGTTTAATTAGCTTTACTGTTGCGAGACCTGTAATACGGAAAGTTGAGAGAGACTGTAACAGAAAGTCATAGCAATGTACAAAATATTATAGATTGTTCAGAACACAGGGTACTGACGACGAACTCTCACACAAGAACAAAAGCATCATTCGTAACATTTATTTGTTTTGGCCAATATATCAGGAACAGAAAAGCTCATGCGAGAAAGCAAACTCGCAAAAACATAATAGTATCAAACAACAACAGAAATCGACGATTAAACTTTACTAGACCCGTGGTTGTGCCTGTCTACCTACCTAATAGTACGTGGACTACTACTGCTCTTCTTAAGTTCGGCATGAACTTGTTCCACGAGGTGAGACCACGCCTTTTTGAAGTATTTGAAGATTTCAGTTTTGTGCCATGTGCCTGGTTTGCTATACTTGTCTTTGCGCTCGTCCATGCATATTTACACGAACTTCTTCGCAAATATTTCCTCTTGTGAGTGATGATGGATGATTTGAGTTAGCCACAGCGGATTGGCTGCCGCCTTCATAAACTCCTTCTAAACTGTCGATGAAGGTGCGCGCATGTGGCTTCAAGCCTTTCGGAGCTTCCCATCGGCTTCGACAAGCCAAAGACTATCTT
This sequence comes from Aegilops speltoides, assembly GCA_021437245.1. Classification (NCBI taxonomy): domain Eukaryota; kingdom Viridiplantae; phylum Streptophyta; class Magnoliopsida; order Poales; family Poaceae; genus Aegilops; species Aegilops speltoides. The sequence goes on from CM038147.1 coordinate 572,647,784, forward strand.
CGCTATTCTAGTAGATGTATGTATGCACCTCCGCCGAGTTGGTGAGTCCGAGGGAGCAAGCGCTATCACCATCTTTGCCGTCATTGTCGTTTGAGTTGTCGTCGACGTTGCCGTTGTCATGGGAGTCATCGCCGCCATCATCGTTGTTGGAGCTTGCAGTGACAAAACAAGTGGTCGGGGACACGAGACCTCGACATAGAAGGTGTCGTCCTTATCTTCAGGGTAATTGATGACGACAATGACTTCCGGGTCGCTTTCATCATCTGAATGACAATAGGTTTAGAGGAGGAGATGAGGAGACGTAGAAAGGGAGCCATGGATTGGTTTCTGAGGCTGATGGTCGTGGTATCGGACCTACAGACGGGTGCACGCGCGCACACACATATATGTATATATCCTTTGGTTTTAGGCAAAGAAGGAAGATGGAAATCCAAGTTTCGATATGGTCGGCCAGTTCATGCATTGACACAATCCATGTTTTCCTTGCCAACGCAACCGCTGATTGATATCAGCTCTTATTTGGTTTGAGTTCCATCTTCTTTGTTTGCTTAATACCAAAGGACGTAATTTAGCATTTTGGCGGGCAAACACTATGAAAATGTCTAGCGCCACCACTTTCTCCCCATGTGCTCCATCGTCTTTTTGCACACATGCCTGACACCACGACCATGGCTCCCCTTGTACCGCTCTTCGCCTACTCCTCTGAACGTGTTGTCATTTCAGATGATGAGAGCGACCGGAAAGTGATCGTCACCATCGAGAACTCTAAAGATGACGGTCATGGTGGTGCCTCCTATGCCTACGCCATGTCCATGACCACTTCCCTTTGTTGCTGCTAGATAGCTCCGACAATGGAGGTGGCGATGACTACCATGGAAATGGTGATTTCAGCAACGACTCCAATGACGACCAAGACAGTGACAACACTTCCTTGACCCGATCCCCTCGGCGGAGGCGCGGAACATACATCTACTAGCACAACGAGGGAAATCTTTGCCTTGTGGAAGCCAATGGAAAGGTCCGCAAGACTTACGGTCGCGCGTGCCCCTTCATCAACACTGCATCAGGAGTTTATGAAGGACGAAAAACCGATCCATCATGGCGACCTCAAATAATCCACCATCTCCCACAGGAGGAAATGTTTGAAGGCGTTTTTGGAAATGTGCATGGATGAGCAGAAACATAAGTATCGCAAATCAAGAACACACAAAATTTACTTTTCAAATGCTGCAAAAAGGTGTGGCCCAACCTTCCGGAACAAGCTTGTGCCGAACTTATGATGAGTAGTAGTAGTCCATGTAGTACTAGGTTGGTGGACACACAGGCATGGGGTACATTTCAATTTAACCATGGTTTTATTACGTTGTGCGTACTCTTTTGTTTTTGTGAGTTTTTTGTGAGGTTATTTGTTCCCAACATAATAAAAAGAACAATAAAGTATTATCAGTAATTGTTGTATGTATGGCCCATATGGCCCAGGCCCATATAGCCATGTGGCTTGCTGACCTAGTGAGGAGAAGAAAGGGGATTGAGCAGAGTGTGTCGAGCAACACAAGAGAGATTGCCGCCGCTGCTCCTGGTATGCTCCCCCAAATCGTACATGGTATCAGAGGCCAGGTCGCCAGCGATAACGGCGGTCTAGGTCGCCAGCAGTTGCCAAAGTCCGGCGAGAGTGGCAGCGCACGCATCTTGGTGTGCTTGGTGGTGGCGAGCCGCGCATGTGGGTGAGGCGGTGGGGCAAAACGTGGGACCTAGTTGGCTGGAGACAACGAGGCTAGGAGGAGGCCCGGCTGGCGCAGTGGACTAGCGCGACTGCTGGAGCATGGGAGGTGCGGCTGCTCGAGCTGCTCTTGCTATGCGGGAGGAAGCACAGGAGGTGCGGCTGGCTGCGGTTGCTATTGGACGAGGAGCCAGTGTTGAGGTTTTCCTAAGAACTGTAGGCAGCATGGAGCGGAAGGAGATGATCCCATGAGGGCAGTTGGTATGGCGCCGGCGTGGACTAGGGGTGGGGTTGTACTGCATCAGGTAGGCATGTGCATGTCATCCCGGACGGGGACCAAGAACACCAGCGGAGTTGGGGACCCAGCTGGGTCGTAGAGGCGGGATGGCGAAAACATACGGAGTTTGTGAGATGGAGGTATGTTGCCACGGTCGCCCGACTCACTGTCCCCCTATAGCGAGTTGTTGTGGCCGTGTCCTTGGTGCTGATTGGGGCCCCGATCGGTGCTGCGCTCCTGAGGCTCCTCCGCACGATCAGCTAGGCAGGGGCTAGGACCGCCGGTGCAGTTAGAGGCAGACACGCCAGGGGGTCGGGGGGCACTCCCATGAACAACAAGGACGGTGGCGCTCGCTTCGGAAGCGCGATGTGCAAGATTCTCCTTGGTGAGCTTGACTCGTCAGAAGACCGTTTCAAAGGGCAGCAGGGGACAGTGTCGCCCAAAACCACGCGTATGGTGTCGAGGCCCGCGCATACTCATCCACAGACAGATCGCCCCGCTTGACGTTTCGATATCGCCTGTTGAGCATCATGTAGCGGGTCGCTCGGTTTGCTAGGAAATATTCATGGATCTGCGTCCAGATATCATGCTGGAATTTTTGTCTATTTGGGCCTAGCCCAATAGCAGTTTCAGAAATTCCTAATAAATTCCACAGGCCCACACAGCCCATTCATGCAAGGCAAGAGGTGGAACTAAAGTTTAGTCCCACATTGCTAGTTTAGAGGGAGTTGGACCTCTTTATACGGGAGGCTCCTTCCCCACGCCACGCCTCGTCACGCCTCGTCACGACGCGCCATGCCGCGCCGCGGGTTGTGGGAATGAGCCGAGCCGATGTCTAAATTTTTGCCACGCACTACGGGTATACGAAAGGTCACACGGAAGCTGAAAAGTTTTTGCGACAGTGGAGCTTGAATGCGAACGGTGCAGCCCTTCGGCTGCTGGCTATTCGCTTTGTCTTCGTCTCTTCGTTTCACCTTCCGTCGCTGCCCTCTCGCCTCCTTCTCTTGCGCCTATAAAAGGGAGGTCGCTCCTCTCAGAGAGACGCACCAGAACTTCTCCTTCCTCTCGCCACTGGTTCCAATCTTTGAGATGTTGTTGTCTTCCTCATCCCGGCTTGCGGCGTGCACCACGAGTCGGGACAGTAGGCCTCCGAAACCGCACCTCTTTGAGTCCTGTACGGGAGAAGGGTGATAAGGTTTTTGGGGAGCGCTCTGTGCGACTACTGACTTCTTTGTCACGGACGCCCCGGACTCCGACGACTACTTCCCCGACGACGACTACTTCCATGATGTCGCAACCTCCTCGACGACATGGAGGACACCGACCCCAAGTCCAGTGCCTCTGCTCCTGCTGCTGTCCAGTACATGTTCATATCTTTCCTGTTAGAAGTCCTGCAACAGTTCCTTGTTGTAGTGTTTGCCCTAGACATGTTAGGATCTACTTCAGAAAGGCATCTTGTTTTACTGTCTGCTCTAGAGATGATAGGTTCTAGCTATATATGCAGATATTATTTACCTTCTCTTTTTGTCAAATCGCATGGCTTGTTTTATCACTGCTATACTAGTCATGCTTTATCTAGTATTTCTGTTAATAAAATCATTCGGTAAATTGATCATATTTCCAACAATCCAAAAACCTTATTATAGGCAATTTACCCCGAGTGGTTTTGCTGCTTCCATGAGACCTCCTATGTTTGAGGGTATCCACAATAAGAGGTGGCACGTAAGAGCAGTCTTATGGTTTCAGACCATGAGCTGTTATGATGCCACTCTTGGCAAACCTGAAGGAGAGCAAGATGCCCAACAGGCACAAGCATTTGAGAAGATGGATACTATGTTTAAGGCTGCTCTCTTGAGTGTTCTTGGTGAGAACATAGTTGATGCTTATGCGTCAATTGACAATGGAAAAGATATATGGGACGCACTCGAGGCCAAGTTTGGTGTCTCGGATGCCGGCACTGAGCTGTACATCATGGAGCAATTCTATGATTATAGGAAGACTGAAGAGCGCTCCGTGGTTGAGTAGGCTCATGAGATACAGCCATTTGCTAGAGAACTTGAGCACTTCAATTTCATGCTACCGGACAAGTTTGTTGCCGGGGGTATCATCACTAAGCTTCCTCCATGGAGGAATTTTGCTACCTTACTGAAGCATAAGAGACAGGAGTTTTCTGTTCCGGATCTCATTGGTACTCTTCATGTGGAAGAAAAAGCGAGAGCAAAGGACACACATGCTCGAGGTATTGAGGGAGGATCTAGTGCTAATCTGGTACAGAAGAAAAACTTCCAGTCCCACAAGTTCAAGAACAAGGGCAAGCTTGATGGTAAAGCAAAGTTTGATGGGAAGAACAAAGTTGTGCAGCACACGAACTTTAAGAAGAAGAATGACAAGAAGAAAGGTGTTTGTCATGTGTGTGGAGATCCTGATCATCGGGCTCCTAGTTGCCCCAATCGCTATGACAAGCGTCATCCTGGGAAAGGCGGCAAGACCGCTAATGTTGTCATTGGAGACACTGACATGAAGCATGCTGGGTATGGTATATTTCCATATTCTTTCAGTATGTCATTCTCCTGATTGGTTGATTGACACGGGTGCTAATGTGCATGTATGCGGTGATATTTCCATGTTTTCGTCTTATCAGACCGCAGGGACTTCAACCGTGCTGATGGGCAACGGTTCAAGTGCTTCTGTTCGTGGTGTTGGCACGGCCAATCTGAACTTTACTTCGGGGAAGATCGTGCGGCTGAAGAACGTGCATTATGTCCCCTCCGTCAATAAAAATATTGTTAGCGGATCTCTTCTGTGTAGAGATGGCTATAAGCTTGTCTTTGAGTCGAATAAATTTGTAATATCCAAGTACGGAACCTTTGTCGGTAAAGGCTATGAGTCAGGAGGCCTATTTCGTTTACCCTTGTCAGAAGTTTGCAATAAAGTTGTTAATCATATTTGCAACAATAGTGAATCAAAAATGTGGCATTCACGTCTTTGTCATGTTAACTTTGGTTGCATGTCGCGACTAGAGAAGTTGAACTTAATCCCTAGTTTCACCACTGTCAAGGGATCTAAGTATCAAGTGTGCGTGCAAGCTAAGCAACCTCGTAAGTCTCACGTGACGGCGGAGACAAGAAATCTTGCACCACTAGAACTTATACATTCAGATCTATGTGAAATGAATGGTGTTTTGACAAAACGTGGAAAGAAATATTTCATGACGTTAATTGACGACTCCACTAGATACTGCCGTGTGTATCTTCTGAAATCTAAGGATGAGGCTTTGAACTTTTTCAAGATCTATAAAGCTGAAGTGGAAAACCAACTTGATCGAAAAATCAAGAGGCTTAGGTCAAACCATGGTAGAGAGTATTTTTCCAATGAATTTGACGCTTTTTGTGCGGAACATGGTATAATCCATGAGAGGACGCCTCCCTACTCACCTCAGTCAAATGGGGTGGCCGAAAGAAAGAACAGTACTCTAACTGATTTGGTTAACGCCATGTTAGACACATCGGGTCTCTCCAAGGCATGGTGGGGGGAGGCGATATTGACAGCATGTCATGTCCTAAATCGAGTCCCCACAAAGAACAAAGAGATAACTCCATTCGAGGAATGGGAGAAGAAAAGGTTAAAACTCTCTTATCTGCGAACATGGGGTTGTTTGGCGAAAGTCAATGTTCCAATTCCAAAGAAGCGGAAGCTTGGACCAAAGACTGTGGATTGTGTTTTCCTGGGATATGCTGTTCATAGCATTGGCTATAGATTCTTGGTTGTAAAATCTGAGGTACCTGAAATGCATGTCGGTACGATCATGGAGTCGAATGATGCGACTTTGTTTGAAGATATCTTTCCTATGAAGGATATGGCTACCTCATCTAATCAGGAGATGCCTAGTTCATCGAATCAGGAACCAGTTACAATTACCTAACCTGCCATTTCGATGGAACACTTTGAAAGTCCTGTGGAAGAGAACAATGAAGTTCCTACTAGGAGCAAGAGACAGAGGCCTGCAAAGTCCTTTGGTGATGATTTTCTTGTGTATCTCATAGATGACACTCCCAGTTCTATTTCAGAGGCCTATGCATCTGAAGATGCTGACTACTGGAAAGAAGAAGTTCGTAGCGAGATGGATTCCATCTTGGCGAATGAAACTTGGGAGATAACTGATCGTCCTTATGGGTGCAAACCTATAGGATGCAAATGGGTATTCAAGAAGAAGCTTAGGCCTAATGGTACCGTTCATCAAATGGATGTTAAGACTGCTTTCCTAAATGGAGAGTTGGATGACGAAATTTATATGGAACAACTAGATGGGTTTGTAATAGATGGCATGAGAAGTTCGAAAGAACTTTAACAGCTGCAGGCTTTGTTGTGAACGAAGCTGACAAATGTGTGTACTATCGCCATGGTGGGGGCGAGGGAGTTATGCTTTGCTTGTATGTTGATGACATACTGATTTTACAAATCTGAATGTTATTAAGGAGGTCAAGGATTTCCTATCTCGCTGTTTTGAGATGAAGGATTTAGGAGTGGTTGATGTCATTCTAAACATCAAGTTGTTGAGAGACGATGATGGTGGGATTACATTGCTTCAATCTCACTATGTGGAAAAGATCTTGAGTCGCTTTGGTTACAGTGACTGCAAGCCCTCTCCAACACCATATGATGCTAGTGTGTTGCTTCGAAAGAATCGAAGAATTGCTAGAGATCAATTGAAGTATTCTTAGATTATTGGCTTGCTTATGTACTTAGCCAGTGCTACAAGACCTGACATCTCTTTTGCTGTTAACAAACTGAGTCGGTTTGTCTCAAAACCAAGAGATGTGCATTGGAAAGCTCTAGAAAGAGTGTTGCGTTATTTGAAAGGCACTGCGAATTATGGAATTCACTACACCGGGCACCCAAAGGTGCTTGAAGGGTATAGTGACTCAAACTGGATCTCAGATGCTGATGAGATAAAGGCCACGAGCAGATATGTATTCACTCATGGAGGTGGCGCTGTTTCTTGGAAGTCTTGCAAGCAGACCATCTTAACGAGGTCAACAATGGAAGCAGAACTCACAACACTAGATACAGCTACGGTCGAAGTAGATTGGCTTCGTCGTCTCTTGAATGACTTGCCGGTAGTTGAGAAACCTATACCGGGTATCCTTATTAACTGTGACAATCAAACTGTCATCACGAAAGTGAGCATCTCAAAGGATAACATGAAGTCATCAAGACACGTTCAAAGAAGGTTAAAGTCTGTCAGGAAAATGAGAAACTCCGGAGTTATTGGATTGGATTATATCCAAAACGTCTAAAAATCTGACAGATCCTTTTACTAAGGGTCTATCACGTAATGTGATAGATAATGCATCAAGGGAGATGGGTATGAGACCCACAATATGAGTTGTTCACAGTGATAACCTATTCTTTGTGATCAGAGATCCCGTGAATTAGATATGGAAGACAAGTTGTTGGTCAACTGGGAGGAGAGTACCCTTACTATTAAAATAACTATCCATGAAGATGCAATACTCTCCTAATCTCCATGGCAGGTTGATGTATATCTTAATGTGTTCTAAGTGGCTCTTTGAAGCAGAGATGTTGTCCTACAGAACAGCTTTTGAAGAACGCACCTATATGAGTCTGATTGTTAAACGTCGCAATCTATGAGAGTAGGGTTCTCTCTAGTAAACTCATGAAAGGTCTTGGAGTATGACGCATAAGCTCCACCCGCGGGGAAGACCCACGGTAGCCACGTATCTGTCAAGGCTTTATGTGAAGCTAGATTCGTAGAAAACTAGCAGTTCAAGGCCCAGTCCACTTTTCAAGTTGCTTACTAATGTAGCATAGGGTACTAGGTGGAAGTTCAACTTAACAGTCTCCACTGCAGTACCAATATATAAAACAATGTTTTGGAACCAAAGGCAAATTTTGTGTGCCTCTTGGATCTGGTGGGGGATTGCTGGAATTTTTGTCTATTTGGGCCTGGCCCAATAGCAGTTTCAGAAATTCCTAATAAATCCTAGAGGCCCACACAGCCCATTCGTGCAAGGCAAGAGGTGGAACTAAAGTTTAGTCCCACATTGCTAGTTTAGAGGGAGTTGGACCTCTTTATAAGGGAGGCTCCTTTCCCATTTGTATGAGCATAAGAACAAGAGGGACATCCACGCGCGCTCTGTCGTGGTTCTAAGTCTGATAGTAGAATGGGGGGTAGGTATGGAGAGGCAAGATCCTAGCTATGGAGCAGTTGTATACACAAGAGATGTACGAGTTTAGGCCCTTCTCGGAAGAAGTAACAGCCCTACGTCTTGGAGCCCGGAGGCGGTGGACTGGATTACGAGTGTATAGGTTACAAGGGTGCGAACCCTTTACACTGAGGAGGGGGTGGCTTATATAGTGTCTGCCAGACCCCTCCAGCCCTCAGTTATGCAGGATTTAAAGTACATTAAAGCTAGGCGTTACTGGTAACGCCTTACATAAAGTGTCCTAAATGCCATAAAAACTACTTAATTACAGACGTTTGGATGCAGAGTGGCTCTTGATCTCCTGGTGGTCGAGTGAGTCTTCATAGTCGAGTCCTTCGAGTCCGTCGAGTGAAGTCCCTCTTGGTCGACTGGAATGCAGTTTCTTCTGAGGGTGTCCTTGGGAAGGGTACTTGGGATAGGTCTATGACCCTACCCTAGGTACATGACTTCATCATTAGCCCCCGAATGGATCAAGGTTTGAGGAAGGAAGGAGTTGATGATATTTCCGACTTGCTTTTATGTTCTGAACATGTATCATCTTGGACCAATAACCTTTTTGTTGATAACAACAACTTTTCTTTCAGTCGCCTTGATCCATTCTTTTCTCCCGTCGAGTGAACTTTTGAACTTAGTAAACTTCCGAGCGACGGATCGCATGAAATCTCTCATCTGACAGATCGATCTACTGTTAGCGGATTTCGTGGGATCCGAATTTTGGGAAGCACGCGAAGCGGGGCGGACCGCGGCGCTCGGATGGGATAGGGCATAGACGCCTCGATTCCCGCGCCGCCTTTTTTCGCCACGTATCGCGTACGCGTGACTGTTTCGGGATGTGATTGGATTGCCTGGGCCCACTTGTCATCCACTCGGAAGCGCCCTTATAAAATGCGCCCGGCGAGGGTTTTTGAACAGTACCTCCCCACTTCTCCTTCTGTCCTCTCCACCTCCGCCCACAGCGCCTCCTCTCGCATCCGCCCAACCACTCCTCGTACACTTCACCGGCAACAATGGTGAAGGAGAAGACGGCGGCTCTGGAGCGCGCGAAGAAGGCGACGGCGACGGGGAAGGCGAAAGGGAGAGCGACCAGTCGGGGCGGATCCTCATCAAGGTCCCGCCTGCCGCACGGTTGGGTTCAAGGGGATTGGATCCGCTCGACCATCACCGAGAAGGATCTCACTGAGATGGCCAACAAGGGTTTGATCCCTCACGGGGCAGCGAGGCTCCCGGCGAACGAGTGGCAACCACAGCCACATGAGGGTGAGTGCGTTCTTCTGGCTACTCACGTCGACCGTGGGTTCTCCCTGCCTCCGAGTGTTTTCTTCCGTGGTTTCTTGAATTTCTTTGGGGCGCAACTCCACCATTTCAATTCGAATTCCATCGCCTACCTTGCTGTCTCCTTGTCCATGTGCGAGAACTTCCTGGGCTGCCGACCGCACTGGGGTCTGTTTAAGCACATATTCACTTGTCGCTCACAGACAGTGAAAAAGGCGAATCTAGATGACGATAGGACTAAGGTTATTTAGATGTGCGGGGGTCTTGGGATTCAGATGAGGAGTAAGAGTACTTTTCCGGCCATGACTCTTCCTGAGTCGGTCAGAGGGTGGCAGTCGACTTGGTTGTACTGTCAAGACGAGTTGACGCCGGGGCAGTCGACTGGTCTCCCTTCCATTTTCCATGGATCGAGTGAACAAGCCCTCTTCCCTGAAGGTGCTCCCTAAGGAGAAACCCCAAGTAAAAATGTTGATGGAGCGTGTAGTCCAGCTAATTCGGGAAGGAGTGACGGGCATGGATCTTCTGGAGGTCTTCCTTAGGAGGCGCATCCAGCCACTTCAGTACCGAGGCCACCCAATGTGGTTGTACTGTGGAACCGAGGATGAAACTCGGGTCCATCCAGAAGCAGTCGACAACGGCACACTGGAGAGGTGAATGGCCGCGATAACAGGGAATAAGGACAACCCTCGAGGAGCCAGGAGGATTCCACCACTCGACCATTCCTACACTCCGGACACGGTATGCCCACTTTATCCTCAATTGTAATCTTGCTATACTCATTATGCTTTTGCTGCAAACTGGTGAATTGATCTTTGCTTTGTTGTCTGTCAGGACACCCAATGGAGCACAGACGCTGACTGAGGAGGAGGAAGGAAGTGGGGGCGAAAGCCAGGAGGAGTGGGACTCGGATGCCGTTGATGATGATGATGATGATGACTCTGGTGAGGAGGAAGAAGAGGAGGAGGAGGAGGAAGTTGCACCTCCTCGCTCGGAAAGACGTTCGAAGCTCGTCCATGACCCTGCAACCGAACGTGGTAAGGGGGTCGCGACTGTCGCGCACTCGACTAAGCGCCCTCGGACCACTTCTCCGGTGCCGACTGAGAAGGCTCCGAAGCAATCTCGAGTGGCGCCATCGAAGCCGGCGAAGGTCTTGCCAAAGATGAAGGTGGCGATTCCCACCATATCAGGGTAATAATGCTACTTGAGTCTTCTTGTTCTACATGAGTTTATTTTTGGTCGACTCATGAGTTAACCGACTGATTTTTGGAATTGCAGTGCTGCTACTTCTGATACCTCGGCCAGGGCTGAAGATCATGAGATGGAAGACGCTGCTACTTCAAAACCTGGTATGACTTTCATAATCCCATCTTCAGTCGATTGGCTCTTTGTCTCTAATTTTGATTCTTTTCTGTAGCTCCGTACAATGTCGTTATTACCCTTCCTGACGACGACGATGAAGAACCACTGAGGCCAAGGAGGAACAGGAAAGAGCCTGCTGGCCAGGTGACTCAAGGCGTGCCAGCCTCCGAGACACTGGTCGTGGAGGGAGAGAACATCACTCGGCCTACCGTATCTTTTGCAGTACCGTTGACGAGTGCTCGCCCCTCATCGTCGAGTGCTGCACAGCCGTCACTTTTCTCGACCCACTTCGTCCCAGAGGACCAAGCCAGTGCTGCGAAAGAAGCAATACGCCAGGCGGGAGTCATGATGGAGCAAGTGAAGGCCATCCGAGAAGCAAGCCAGGCCACCTATGACGCCATCTCGGCTCTTCAGAGTAACGTTCAGGTTAGTCGGTCATCGCCTGTTCTGTTAGGATATGATATTTGAAAATTCTTCGTTCTGAAATCCATAGTGATTGTCCTACACCCACTGGGTGTGTTGATTGGAATTCCGGTTTAGTGGGGGCACGCTGAGTGCACCCACTGGGTGTAGTCCCCGAGGCTATGGTGGACTGCTGGCAGTCAACTATAGGCTTTATAAGTTAAGTATTTCCTTCATTTGACTAGGTCGAATGGATTTCCCAAACCGGTGGGGGCACGCTGAGTGCACCCACTGGGTGTAGTCCCCGAGACTGTGGTCGACTGCTGGCAGTGGAATACAGTCTAGAGAGCATCTCCCTTTTTTTTGTTGGTCGACTGGTCGACTCTGGCTTGATAGAACTAGCGGGGGCACGCTGAGTGCACCCACTGGGTGTAGTCCCCGAGACTATGGTCGAATATTTGTATTCGGCCGTAGTCTTAGAAACGTATGCTTTTTCCTTAGTCACTCGGAAGTGAATTGTCTTTGACATTTTGTCGATTGGTTCTTCGTAGAAATCCTGCGACCTTGCGGCTCGTTACACTGAGTTGGAGAACAAACACATCCAGCTCGAGCTTGATCTGAAGCTGGCCCAGGAGAATTTATCGAAGGCGAAGGAGGAAGCTAAAGGTATGTTTGTTCTCATTTGTTTCAAAGTCTGATCTTGCTGTTACTTTGCAGGCAAAGTGAAGGAGGCCCAGAAGAAGAAAGACCTTGAGTTGGCTGAGATGCAGAAAACAGCTTTAGAGAAGACCAGGCTCGCAGACGAGAAGTTGGCTTCAGTCACCAAGCTTGAAGAAGAGAACACCAATCTGAAAGCTGCTCTTGACGTTGCCAACAAGGAGGTCAGTCGACTGAAAAATGATAAAATTGTCCTGAGTGACAAGGCCAGTGAGTTGGTGGGGGAAGAAGAATGATCTGGAGGCTTATCTGGGCGGACTCGCCAAGAAGCTATTCCTCATGCTCGAAGGTAATCTTTTGCACCAAACAGGCATTTCAACTGTGATCTTTCCATTCGACTGTTGTCTTGACTCGGTGGTTGTGCTTGCAGAATTTTGCCAAAACTTTGAAGAGGAGACTGGTCGACTGGAGCCTAACCTGGACCCCATCAACTCTCCGGTGAATGATGAAGTCGCCATGAACGTGCTCCGGCTCGAATCTCGTGTTGCTGCCGTCGTTGATTATCTCGCAAGGCTGAAGGTCGCCACTTCCCGCATCGACGCTACGCTCTGGCCCAGGGAGACGCTCCAGAATGACCTCGAGTCCCTAATGACTCGATTGAACACAGTCCCAGGCCGAGTGCAAGAGTGGAAGAAGTCTTCTGCCAGGCGTGGAGCAGATGTTGCTCTGTCCCTGGCCCGAGTCCATTGCAAGGATGCACGAGAAGACAAGTTGGCGGCTCTTCGGGTGGCTAACACCAAGAAGCACGATTTCCGGTCTTTCATGGAGACCTTCATCGCTGCTGCCACTCGGATTGCTGATGGAATCGACCTAGATGAGTTTGTTGCACCTTCAAGTCCTCCACAGGAGGGGTAAAAAACTTCTTGAGCTCGACACTTTAAATTTGCCTCGGTATGCCGAGTGATTTTTGTAACCGACAAACCTTAACAGGCTTAGCGCCTGAGCACTTTCGGTCCCGTTAGGTATTTATCCAAACTTGGATTCGACGTTTGAATATGCTTGCATTTGGTTTGAGATGTCTTTTGCAGGTTAAAGCGAGGCGCTTATTGCAATCGACTTGTTCCCTATTTCATTAGGCAGGCACTGGGCTGCAGCTAAGCCTCCGAGTGTGAGGTTTGCTCTCCACTCGGTAGGATTTTCAAAACTTAGGAGAGCACTGGGCTGCAGCTAAGCCCCCGAGAGGGAGGTGTGCTCTCCACTCAGCAGGATTTTCAAAACATAGGCGAGCACTGGGCTGCAGCTAAGCCCCCGAGTGGGAGGTTTGCTCTCCACTCGGTAGGATTTTCAAAACTTAGGCGAACACTGGGCTGCAGCTAAGCCCCCGAGTGGGAGGTGTGCTCTCCACTCGGTAGGATTTTCAAAACTTAGGCGAGCATTGTGCTGCAGCTAAGCCCCCGAGTGGGAGGTCTGGTCTCCACTCGATAGGATTTTTAAGGTGTCTTATGCAAAACACATTGTACTTGTGGTGTAGCTCGAAGGAGAGGGTAGCAGTCGACCTGCACCTCGTCCTCCTTGCAGAGCGCACGTTGTACTTGTGGCGCAGCTCGGAGGAGAGGGTAACAGTCGACCTGCACCTCGTCCTCCTTGCAGAGCGCACGTTGTACTTGTGGCGTAGCTCGGAGGAGAGAGTAGCAGTCGACCTGCACCTCGTTCTCCTTGCGGAGCGCACGTTAAATTGAAACTTAGGCGAGTACTTGGACTGCAGCTAAGCCTCCGAGTGTGAGGTTTGCTCTCCACTCGGTAGGATTTTCAAAACTTAGGCGAGCACTGGGCTGCAGCTAAGCCCCCAAGTGGGAGGTGTGCTCTCCACTCGGTAGGATTTTATTGAAACTTAGGCGAGTACTTGGACTGCAGCTAAGCCTCCGAGTGGGAGACTGGCTCGCCACTCGGTAGGATTTTATTGAAACTTAGGCGAGTACTTGGACTGCAGCTAAGCCCCTGAGTGGGAGGTCTGTTCTCCACTCGGTAGGATTTTTAAGGTGTCTTATGGAAAACACATTGTACTTCTGGCGTAGCTCGGAGGAGAGGGTAGCAGTCGACCTGCACCTCGTCCTCCTTGCAGAGCGCACGTTGTACTTGTCGCGCAGCTCGGAGGAGAGGGTAGCAGTCGACCTGCACCTCGTCCTCCTTGTAGAGCGCACGTTGTACTTGTGGCGTAGCTCGGAGGAGAGAGTAGCAGTCGACCTGCACCTCGTCCTCCTTGCGGAGCGCACGTTAAATTGAAACTTAGGCGAGTACTTGGACTGCATCTAAGCCTCCGAGTGTGAGGTTTGCTCTCCACTCGGTAGGAATTTCAAAACTTAGGCGAGCAGTGGGCTGCAGCTAAGCCCCCCGAGTGGGAGGTGTGCTCTCCACTCGATAGGATTTTATTGAAACTTAGGCGAGTACTTGGACTGCAGCTAAGCCTCCGAGTGGGAGACTGGCTCGCCACTCGGTAGGATTTTATTGAAACTTAGGCGAGTACTTGGAATACAGCTAAGCCCCCGAGTGGGAGGCTGGCTCACCACTCGGTAGGATTTTAATGAAACTTAGGCGAAACGGATTCGCAGCTAAGCTCCCGAGTGGGAGGCCGGCTCGCCACTCGGTAAGGATTTTTCTTTTACAAACTTAGGCGAAACGGATTCGCAGCTAAGCCACCCACTGAGGGGAATTTTACTAAACAATAAAAAGTGACAAAAATTGTTGGGGAAATTATGACACTTTATCTTGCAAAACATGAACTACAAAAGTAATTTTATTACAACTCATCCAAGTGAAAACTTTAAGTGTAAAATGGGCGGAGTAACTCCGCGTTCCAAGCTCGGGGCTCGTCGATTTTGTGCTCGACGTTGTAGAGACGGTACGCTCGGTTGTGGAGAACCTTGGTGACGATGAAGGGTCTTCCCAAGCAGCAAGCTTGTGTGGTTTCTGCTGATCCACTCGGAGAACCAAATCTCCTTCCTGGAAGGCTCAACTCTTCATGTTTTTGGCGTGGAAGCAACACAAGTCTTGTTGGTAGATGGTCGATCGGATCAGAGCCGTCTCCCTTTCTTCCTCTAGGAGGTCAACTGCATCCTGTCGCGCTTGTTCTGCTTCAGCTTCGGTGTAGAGCTCAACTCGAGGAGCGTTGTGGAGTAGATCACTCGGTAAGACCGCCTCAGCTCCGTAGACCAAGAAGAAAGGAGTTCTTCCAGTCGACCAGTTAGGCGTGGTCCTTAGAACCCACAGCACTGACGGGAGTTCATCGACCCATGCTCCAGCTGCATGCTTGAGGTCAGGCATCAGTCGGGGTTTCAACCCTTTGAGGATCAAGCCGTTGGCCCGCTCCGCTTGTCCATTCGACTCGGAATGGGCGACTGAAGCGTAGTCGACTCGTGTGCCATGAGATGTGCAGAACGCCCTGAATTCCTTCGAGTCGAAGTTTGATCCATTATCATTGATGATGCTGTGTGGGACTCCATATCTGAATATCAGTTCTCTGATGAAGCTAAAGGCAGTACCGGCGTCAAGGTTCTTGATGTGCTTAGCCTCAATCCACTTGGTGAACTTGTCGACTGCTACCAATACATGTGTGAAACCGCTTCGTCCTGTTCTCAAGGGACCAACCATATCCAAACCCCATACTGCGAAGGGCCAGATGAGTGGAATGGTCTTCAGAGCTGATGCAGGCTTGTGTGACATGTTGGAGTAAAATTGGCATCCTTTGCATTTGTCGACTATTTCCTTTGCCATTTCATTCGCCCTTGGCCAATAAAATCCGGCTCGGTATGCTTTGGCCACAATGGTCCGAGAGGACGCATGATGGCCACAGGTCCTCGAGTGGATGTCATCATGGATTATTCGACCTTCTTCTGGCGTTATGCACTTCTGACCAACTCCAGTCGCGCTCTCTCTGTATAGTTGTCCTTTAATCACAGTAAAAGCCTTAGATGGACGGACGATCTGTCGAGCCTCTTCCTCGTCCTCTGGGAGCTCTTTTCTCAGGATATACGCGATGTATGGAACTGTCCAGTCGGGAGTGATCACTAAAGCCTCCATGACCAAGTCGACCACTGCTTGGACTTCAACCTCAGTCGGATCTGTGGCACTCTTGGGCTTCGGAGCTTCTTCGGTGAAAGGATCTTCTTTGACTGATGGAGTATGTATATGCTCCAAGAACACATCGCTGGGAATGGCTTCTCTCTTGGAACCTATCTTCGCCAAATCATCAGCCGCTTGATTCTTCAGTCGGGGTATATGATGGAGCTCTAACCCCTCAAACTTCTTTTCCAGCTTCCTCACTGCATTGTAGTATCCAGTCATGGCTGGGTTTCTAACGTCCCACTCCTTCATCACTTGGTTGACCACCAAATCTAAGCCGCCATAAACCATAAGGCGATGGACGCTGAGTGAAATGGCCATGCGCAACCCATACAAAAGGGCCTCGTATTCTGCCTCATTGTTGGAGGAATCAAAGTGAATCTGGAGCACATATCTGAGCTTATCTCCTCTGAGGGAAACCAGGACAACCCCAGCATCGGAACCATTAAACATCTTAGAGCCATTAAAGAACATGGTCCAATGCTCCGAGTGAACTTGAGTCGGCTGCTGTTGTTCAATCCACTCGGCAAGGAAATCTGCTATTGCTTGGGACTTAATGGCTTTCTTTGCCTCAAACCTGATATCAAGGGGAAGGAGTTCAATCGCCCACTTCGCCACTCGACCAGTTGCATCTCTCACAGCGAGAATCTCGAAAGTGGAGCGTCGTGCGATCGTAATGTAATGATCGGAGAAATAATGAGCAACCTTCTTCGTGGTCATGTATATCCCATACACAAGCTTCTGATAATGAGGATATCTTTGCTTCGATGGAGTCAAAACTTCGACATGATAGTACATTTGGGCGCTGAACTTTGAGGGCTTTCCTTCTTCTTCCCGCCGACCGTAAATATCTTGATCGACGACTTGTCCTGTGGCTGCAATATAAAGCAACATAGGCTCTTTGCTGATTGGAGCAGCAAGCACCGGCTGGGTGGAGAGCGAGCTTTTAGCTCGACAAACGCTGCATCGCTTCGAGTCCACTCGAACTTGTCGCCTTCTTCATCGGTCGGTAAAGAGGCAATGCCTTTTCACCGAGTCGTGAGATGAATCGACTTAATGCGCCAAGCATACAATGAAGCTCGACATCGTGCACCAAGACGGGCGTTTCATTGAGTACAAGGCCGATTTTTTCTGGGTTAGCGTCGATTCCTCGGTCGGAAACGAGAAAACCGAGTAACTTGCCACCAGGAACTCCGAAAGTGCACTTTGATGGATTGAGCTTGATATCATACCTCCTGAGGTTGGCAAATGTTTCAGCGAGGTCAGTCAGCAGGTCGGAACCCTTTCGCGACTTGACCACGATATCATCCATGTACGCTTCCACATTCCGACTGATTTGAGTGAGCAAACACTTCTGAATCATTCGCATGAACGTGGCTCCGACATTCTTGAGGCCGAATGGCATGGTGATATAGTAGAAGCACCCGAATGGAGTGATGAAAGCTGTTTTTATCTCATCGGGTCCGTACAGACGGATCTGATGGTACCCAGAATAAGCGTCTAGAAAAGACAATCTCGCGCATCCCGCGGTCGAGTCAACAATTTGATCGATGCGAGGGAGAGGAAAATGATCTTTCGGGCAGGCCCGATTGATGTGTTTGAAATCAATGCACATGCGGAGTGACTTGTCCTTCTTGGGCACCATGATGACATTGGCGAGCCACTCGGAGTGGTATATCTCTCGGATAAATCCTGCCGCCAATAGTCGAGCCACCTCCTCACCGATGGCTTTTCTCTTCTGGACGGCGGACCGTCGGAGATGTTCTTTGACTGGTTTTGCTGCTGAGTCGACTCTAAGGCGATGCTCAGCCAGTCCCCTGGGAACACCCGACATGTCAGCTGGCTTCCATGCAAAGATGTCCCAGTTCTCATGGAGGAACTGGATGAGCGCTTCTTCCTATTTAGGGCCGAGTGTTGTGGAAATATGGGTTGGAGCTGCATTGGGGTCGGTCGGGTGAATGTAAACGGGCTTTGTCTCACCGGACGACTGAAACGCTGATTCTGTGGCAGGCTTCTTAGCCCGCAACAAATCACTCGGATCTGCATTTTTCTTATATCCCTCTAGCTCGACTGTTGTCACCGAGTCGGCAATTTTGAGCCTTTCGAAACACTCTTCGCTTTTTCCGATCACCGTGATAGTGATCACGCCTTTGGGGCCGGGCATCTTCAGTTTGAGGTACACGTAACATGGTCGAGCCATGAACCGTGCGTAAGCTGGTCTCCCCAAAATAGCGTGGTAAGTGCTCTGAAAATCCACGACTTCAAACGTCGGCTTCTCTTTGCGGAAATGCTTCGAGTCGCCAAACACCATGTCCAGAGCTATTTGACCGAGTGACTCAGCTTTCTTTCCAGGTATAACTCCATGAAAACTCATGTTGCTTGTGCTTAGTCGGGACATCGGAATGCCCATAATCCATAACTTGTCCACGTATAATAAATTCAGTCCACTACCACCATCCATTAGCACCTTCATCAGTAGAGTGCCTTCGACGACCGGGTCGACCACCAAAGGCTGCCTCCCAGGGGTGGCTATACGAGTCGGGTGATCGGACTGGTCGAATGTAATGGGAGTTTGGGACCATCTCAGATAACTGGGCGTCGTCGGGGCGACCATATTCACCTCACGGTTGATAACCTCCAGTCGGCTTTTGCTCTCCACATCAGCAAAGATCATCAGAGTGGAGTTAACATGAGGATATCCTCCATCACTGTCCTCCTTGTCTTCGGCTTTGTCCGACTCCTTTTCCTTGTCCTTGGGCTGTTTACCTTGGAACTGCTGGATCAGGAGCCTGCACTGCCGAGTGGTATGCTTTGGGTAAATGAAATTACCCTCTTCATCTTTCTTCGTGTGGATGTGACACGGCAGATCCATCACGTCATTTCCTTCTTTATCCTTCACCTTCTTGGGGTTCCAGGATCTTTGGGTTTCCCTTTGAACTTGCCCTGAGTCACGGCCAGAACCTCTCCAGGGGCCGCTGGTTCAGCTTTCCGCTTCTGCTTCTGACTGGAGTTCCCTTTCTCTGACTGACTAGGCTTGTACTTGTCGCTCCGGAGTCGTCCTCTTCTTCGCCGTTGGCATACTTGGTAGCAATTTCCATCATCCGACTCAGGGTCATATCTCCGGTCCGACCAAACTTCAAACTCAATTCTCTGTTCTTAACACCATCCTTGAAGGCGCAGACTGCCTGATGATCAGACACGTTCTCCATGGTATGATGCAAAGTGATCCATCTCTGAATATACTCTCTCAAGGTCTCATTCGACTTCTGCACACAAACTTGCAGCTCTGTCAGTCCAGCTGGTCGCGCAAGTTCCCTCGAATGTTCTGACGAACACTTGGGAAAGATCTTCCCAAGTGTAAATGCTGCTAGGAGTTAACTGATTCAACCACGCCCTGGCCGAACCTTCCAACATGAGTGGTAAATGTTTCATAGCCACTTCATCATTTCCGCCACCAATCTGCACCGCCACTCGGTAGTCTTCAAGCCAAGTTTCAGGCTTAGACTCACCGGTGAACTTGCTGACTCCAGTCGCCAACCTGAAGTTGGGGGGAATCACCACGGCTCTGATAGCCCTGCTGAAACATTCCGGACCAGAAACATGCACTCGGCTGCTAGTGGGCGCATCTCTGTCATGGCCACCTTGATGAGCCCTGTTCCGATCGACCAAGCCTTGCACGATGATGGATCGCGCGTCAAAGCCTGGTTCCCTGGGGTCGACCGGAGCTCTTCGTCCCACACTGAGCTGGCGCCTGTCATCTTGCTGCCGATGAGCGTAGGACCCACCCCTCGGGGGAGGAGTGGGCACTCGACGCCTATCATCACAATCGTATCGGTCACCATATTGGTCCGGTCGATTCTCACGCCCTTCACGCCACGGAGGCGATCTAGGGCTGTGAGCCGACTGAACCGTATTCGCAGCGACGGATCGACTGTGAATCCTGTTGCGTGACTGCGACACGGCTGAATTCTGATCACCCGCTGCTCGGAGCAAATCTCTAATCTGCACCAAGCCTCTGAGTCGGCTGCGGGAAGAGTTGACGTCGATTGGAGTCGGGTACTCGTTGCCGCGCGCGCTCGTCGAGTGCTCGCTGGAGATTCTCCAGACGAGTGCGTTCAGCCAAGTTGGCCAAACGCGCCTCCTCCAAGGCACGAGCCTCGGGGGTTTCTCCTGCGATGGGAATATGCAGAGCATCCATGTTCCTGCGGCGAAGTTCTTCCCTTTGCAGGGAGTTAAGTGGCTCGGGTTGATATCCCTCATGGACTTGAGCGGGGTCGCCTCCGCCGTCCACCCCATCGTCGCGGGGGAAGCCGGGAGGGCTATGAGGCCCGTTGACCATCAAGACCTCCGCCGCCGGATCGCTGCTGTCGCACTCGGATCCGGTCTCTACGGAGCCAGTCGACAGATCGAACAGGCCGTAGAGAGATTCGTCGAGCTCGATTGCCGCAACTTGGGTAATGGCCGACTGGCGGGCCACCGCGTGCCTTACCCACCGTTGGAGCCTCGACCGACCAGAGCGCTTGCGCTGGCGGGAGACTGGGAGGGAGGACGATAGGGGAGTCGACCGATAAGGAGTCGTCGGCTGCCGCAGCAGAACGCCGCAGACACACGCCCGAAAATGCGTCGCCCCGCGGACGGGGAGCGCGTCGATGTCGAGTGGAGCCTCCTGGAGCCAAGCGGAGTCGTCGGCGATGAAGGTGAGCGCGCCGAGACGGATCTCGCGACCCTCGACCAAAACTCCACCAGAAACCATGATGAAGACAATCGGAACAATTGCAACTTCTCCAGAAATCGCTAAGACTCCTGCCCCACGGTGGGCGCCAACTGTCGTGGTTCTAAATCTGACAGTAGAATGGGGGGTAGGTATGGAGAGGCAAGATCCTAGCTATGGAGTAGTTATAAACACAAGAGATGTACGAGTTCAGGCCCTTCTCGGAAGAACTAACAGCCCTACGTCTCGGAGCCCGGAGGCGGTCGACTGGATTACGAGTGTATAGGTCACAAGGGTGCGAACCCTTTACACTGAGGAGGGGGGTGGCTTATATAGTGTCTGCCAGACCCCTCCGGCCCTTAGTTATGCAGGGTTTAAAGTACATTAAAGCTAGGCGTTATTGGTAACGCCTTACATAAAGTGTCCTAAATGCCATAAAGACTACTTAATTACAGATCGTTTGGATGCAGAGTGGCTCTTGATCTCCTGGTGGTCGAGTGAGTCTTCATAGTCGAGTCCTTCGAGTCCGTCGAGTGAAGTCCCTCTTGGTCGACTGGAATGCAGTTTCTTCTGAGGGTGTCCTTGGGAAGGGTACTTAGGACAGGTCTATGACCCTACCCTAGGTACATGACTTCATCACGCTCCTCCTCCGCCGCCCGCCTCGCCACGCCTCGTCACGACGCGCCCCGCCACGCCGCGGATTGCGGGAATGAGCCGAGCCGATGTCTACATTTTTGCCACGCACTACGGGTATATGAAAGGTCACACGGAAGCTGAAAAGTTTTTGCGATAGTGGAGCTTGAATGCGAACGGTGCAGCCCTTCGGCTGCTGGCTGTTCACTTCGTCTTCGTCTCTTCGTTTCACCTTCGGTCGCTGCCCTCTCGCCTCCTTCTCTTGCGCCTATAAAAGGGAGGTCTCTCCTTTCAGAGAGACGCACCAGAACTTAGGACCTGTTGATCCTTCGACAGCCACGGCACGTACAGAGGATTTGGTACTGCAACCGTGGTCTTGTCCGACTGCTGCTGCTCCACCGTGATCGAGGGCGCCGCGTCGGTTCCATCTAGAAGCCCTGTGACCTGCGCTCCTCGCAGGCCGGGTATCACCTGAGCTTTCCACAAGAGGTAATTCCCCTTTGCCAACTTCTCGGACGGAGGAGGACCGAGGTTGAGGACGACCGTGGTCGAGGTGGAAGACATGGCGATGGAAAGAGGTTTTTCTGGAAGCTAGATTGGGAAGAGGATTGCTCTGTATACCATGTTATCTTTGGAAGCATTCCTACTCCTCGTATGGAGCCGCGTGAAGAGCCCCTGTTTATATGCGACAGGAAGAGCCCCTGTTCGTGTCGTACAAGTTGAGGCCGGTCGCTAGGATACAGCGGTACATATAGAGAACAAGAGGAACACGAGAGGGAATAGAGATAAAGGGAGTTTGAGATTACAACGTGGTTTAACCTGAATCTTCTAACAAGCGTTATTCGAACAAAGGTGAGGCAGCCCGTGCCTATATGCAGCTCAATCGATGGAGTACACCCGCATGGCAGATTCTAGATGGAATGCCGCAGCGGATGGTTCCCCTCTCAATTGGTCCATCCGTGTGCTATCTACAATAAAACAATCCGGGTTGGATTCAACACCTTTCATTCGTCTCCACGCATGCTCAGTCTATCAGTTCTCTTCAAGGCTAACAGTTCTCTGTTTCGTTTCAGTAGCAGGAATTTCAACTATGGGCCGAATGCATATGCACGGTGTGTTGTTCAAGAGCAACAACAACTGAGATTTGCAGCTAAAAGACGTACAATGTCGCGATGCAAGTCGATGTCCGAGTGGCCATTCGTGAGACATGATGTTAACTATGCATCACCGCCCCAGTTTAATCGTTCATAGCTGTTGTTAACTATGCTTGTTCAGTTGTAAATTAAGACATGATGGTCTTTTGTCCCTAGTTCTTGTGTTACCTGTAGCCCCCTGATTTAGCTCCTATGCTATTACTCCCTCCGTTCCTAAATATTTATCTTTTTAGATATTTCAAATGGACTACCACATACAGATATATATAGACATATTTTAAAGTATAGATTCACTCATTTTGCTCTGTATGTAGTCACTTGCTGAAATCTCTAGAAAGATAAATATTTAGAACGTAAGGAGTATTTTCTAGTAGCTCCTATCGTTGGTTAGGACTTAGGAACTCATCTACCTAAAACAAGATATCCCACCCTTCATGCCGCCACATATATTTTTCTCATGCCGTCATGCGTCCTCCCCTCCTTCGCGCCGCCACATATATTTTTCTCAGGCTCCCAATGCGGCCGCCGGTGTTGTTCGTGCTCCTTCCTTTCATCCGGCTTGGATCCAGTCGAGGCGGACGCAGCTGGATTTGAAACGGTGAATACCGAAAATGCCCCTCATGCATGAAAATACTACCCATTTCTGGTGTCGTATTGCTGCATCTGGGCCATCGAATCATAAAATTAAACGGCTAAAAATGAATTGATGTACTGTAAAAGGTCTCTTTTTTTTACCTCCCGACTCAGCTTTCAGGGATGGTCCATCAGCCTTCTCATCGCCGCAATATGATTGGGTATCAGCATCATTGTTTTCTTCAAGTACATTTGATTTCTGGGATTGCGTTGAAGCCTTGTCATGTCCTGCCACCAGCTGGTGTTGCTCCATTTGATGTCTGAATTGAGGATCATCATAAGGCAAAGGCCTAGGAGGGCAGCGGAATGTGTTCATTGGCGCTGCACGAGTGAGCGAACAGCGCAACGGTTTGGCTGGCTGGTCGGTTTTAAATATTCCATTCTCATACCGGGCCGCCATGCTAGTTTTTCTTTCCTTGTATGAGAAGGGAAGTTATCGAGCTAGGGCGGCCCTGCTAGTTGTAACTTGTACTAGTTGTAACCTGTACGCTGCCGTTCTCGATCGATCCATCCACGAAATGATCGACAATGTGTCGAATCTATATAGACTCGGCAAGTAGAATTTAGTGGTATTTCACCAATCATGTCATACAAGTAAATAGCTTCCGAAATAAACCAATGTGC
Source organism: Aegilops speltoides (assembly GCA_021437245.1). Lineage (NCBI taxonomy): Eukaryota > Viridiplantae > Streptophyta > Magnoliopsida > Poales > Poaceae > Aegilops > Aegilops speltoides. Next base: position 572,671,572 of record CM038147.1, read on the forward strand.
GGCCTCTTCATGTCCCTAGTCCGAAATTACTTGTGGCTCAAATAGATGTATCTACAGAAGTAATACACAAGGTCTTAGATTCCGTGCATTTTAAGTTATCAAGTTAAATTGGGGTTACATATTCCACGAAAGTACAACCTTACGCATAATAAGATGACTGCGCCTCCCGTCGGCGCCGCGATGGATCGGTTTTGTCTTCTGTGGCCTTGAGTCATGGAGGCATGGTGAATCTCACCCCTCGACGGCTGGAGAGCTACTGCTCCATTTTTGTGTGTTTTTTGGTGTCTATTTAGGATATGTGTCGTGCTCAGCCAGACGAGACGGTGTCAGCTACCTAAACTTAGAATAAGGTTCTCTCCGCGTAGCCTCCATTCTGGTGGTGCGTCTAGTGCTATCGGAGGGCATGTGTAGATGTGTCTCCGACAGATCTCACCGGATTCTCTTTGGTGGATCCACTAGGATCCGGAATTCGTTCATCTGTGTTCATGTGTCTTCAGATTGGATCCTTCCGATCTATGCTCGGCGGCGGTTGATGTTATGGTTCGCTGGTCATATTGGGCCTTAGCATGACGATTTCGTGACTGTCAACTAGAACAAGGTTTGCTCGGCTTTAGTGAGGGAGGGGCAATGACAGCGACGCACCTTCTCCTCGCTCCAGTGCTTGTAGTCTTCGCTAGGTGGTCTACGGATCTGGTTGTAATTATTACTTCTGGTTTGCATTGTCTTGACACATGAGGAATATACTAGAAGTTTTTTTCTTTAAAAAAAAAGCTTGGGTGGTCAGATTTTTCTAAATTTATTTTAAAGTTTTCAGTGTTAATTATTTCAGCGGTATGATGTCTCTCTTTTTTCTGTCTTCATTAACTACATCAAGCTCTCGGACGTGCTCATAGGGTGTGCATGTAAGCATCTGTAGGGAAGAATGTGTTTACTTATAAGAGCAAACATTAGTTCAAGGAGTAAGTTAGTAAAAAAAATCGAGGGATTGGAAGTTTTCTCGAAAAAGGAAAATCAAGGTGGTTTCTGTTATATTTGTTCATCTGATGACAGGATTTGAGGATACCCAGTTTGAGACGTGTCTAGCGCATTGCCGCCTCCACAGACCTCCAAGCGCAATCGACCGTAGTTCGCTGCCGTACGTCCCTTGTACTTCCAGCCAAGTCTAGCATCGGGTACGTACGGACCAGAAGATGCATTGCGTACGGAACTTTGGTTTCCTAGTCCAGCTCAAACAATTCGCCTTTTCCTTCTTTACTTGTGCGCTTCCATCCATATAATAATATCGGAGGGCTCCACGTCGCTCGACCGCAGGCGCAGGGAGCGCCATGGCAACATGGAAACACCGACAAAAGCAGCATACGTGCGGCGCTACCGTAGATCGTGCCCATGTCCGGCTCCCGACAGATGTCCTGCTCGAGATCGTGGCACGCTCCGACCTTTGCACATTCGTCCGTTGTGCGGCTGTCTGTAAGCACCTCCGTCGTGACATCCTAAGCCCGCCGTTCATCCATAGGATCACCAAGCTAGCGGCTCCCTGCATCCTCGCTGATATCTCCACCTATGCCCAGGAACTCCTCGCCCTGGTTCACCCGGCTACACCTGTCGCCGCGTCATTCTGCCACAATCAACTCTCGCCTTTCATGGGCCGTAATGCTGACACAGACTTCCTCCTCCCAGGCAGCCTCGTTACATCACGACGTGGCCTCCTCGTCCTCCGCTGCCTCCGCATCCAGTCCAAGCGATGTTTTCACCTATGTGTGTACGACCCCATGACCGGCGGTCGCAGCTTCCTCTCCAGGCCACGAGATACCCAGAGGAACCATTGCTCGGTCCGGGTATATGTCCTGCTCACCGCCGCTGATGGCATCGACGACACCTTCATGCTGCTCGTTGCTGATCTCGGCAGACATAGCATTCAAGTACAGACTACAACATCTTCCTCTGGGGGTACGTGGGAAGATGTCCTTCATATGAGCCACCTTGATTTTCGATGGTTGTGCGTAAATACTCGTAACAACCCTGCCGTCCTTCACGGGGGCGTGATTCATTGGCTATCATATGAGAGCAACCAAATCTTCAGCTACAACGCAGTCAAGAGGACGACAGGACTGATGAAGCTCCCACCCAAGCTCCCACCCACCAAACGCAACGCAAACCCGCTATACTTGGCAACATCATCGGATGGGAACCTACTAAAGCTGCTTTCTATAGATGGGTTCATGATATCTATGTGGTTGCAGCTCTCTATTGTCCCGGCAGGTGCTGGTGATGCGGGTGGTGGTTGGGCTCTGGCAACTGTGATCGACATAGAGGATAAGCTACAGTCGCTGTACCCAGAAATCAGCGCCGATGTACTAGTTGAGTTTAAGGAATCTGGGAGTGGGAACAGGAGTGGTGACGTGGTTCTGCTAATGCTATCTATTGGATTTGGAAGGTGTGTAGTGCTTGATTTGGAGACGAAGGAGATGCATAAGCAAGAGAGGGCCTCCTTATTGTTGGAGATCGATCTACAATCTCACATACAAACAATGAAAGTTATTCCTAGCTAGCTAGCCATGTGACCATTAGGTAGTAGTGCACCGTGGAACACCGTGCTTTCCCGTTACGTTCTTGTGTTCATTGTCGAGTTTTGTGTGAACGTGTTTCTGTTATTTTTATATCGACCTTGAAATTTAGATTTGTATCCATTTTTATCAATGTGCATGTACCGAATAAACGTTGTTGCGTCGAGTAGTCTCTTGAGCTTGCTACCAGTTATTGATTGATTCCAGAAAGTTTATAAGATAAAAAATTATTCACGGATTTGAAATATGTTCATGAATTTAAAGAAAAGAAAATGCATGAGTTTTAAGAAGTTCATTTCTAAAAATTTCCATGAATTTAAGAAAATGTCAATGAACTTAAAACTATTCCTGAATTAAGAAATGTTCAAGAATTCAAAAAACATGTAGGAAATGAAAATGTTCATAAAATAATATGTAAGCAAATTTTCTAAATGGTACTGTATATTTTATTTATATTTATGATGAATTGAATTTTTTTACATTTTGGTTAAATTATTCTTGAAATTAATTTTTCTAATATTAAAATTGTTCACGAATTAAAAAATGATGAATTCATAAATTATTCATTAATATTAAAAAGTGTTCAGGAATTTTTGAAAGTGCATGAATTAAATAATTAAAAAAATATTAATGAATTGGAAAAACGTCCATGAATTTAAAAAGGGTGCTATGCCACACTTGTATCATGCGTGTGTTAGATGAATGACTGTTTGCAATTTTCTGTTGTTCAATTGCTGTAACCTGAGGAATTTGCCCACCACAATTTTCTTGTTGAAGAATTTGGAAACATAGTGGCAGTGAGTGTTGTATGTTTATGATTGGTGTTTTGGTACTGTTCAGCTAGGGCAGGTGTTAACGTTAGGAGTGTTCTGGAGAAGACAGTGTGAATAGTGTGTTTGTGACATTTCAAATGGTGGGTGCTGACTGTAGCAAGGTTGTCTGGATCTGGAGGTGAATTAGGCCAACTGAAGGTTTTATCTGGTCTATTTGTTAGCAAGAATATTTTAGTTCCTCTTGTTGATTCAGTTCCTCATGCATTCAGCGGATGAACAGCAGATATATGAACTAGAGATAACAAACACATGCATCCATCACAGCAAGCTAGCTGTGCTTTATGTTTCGGTGCCCTGCATATTAGTCATGTTCATTGCACTTCATCTTTAATCCCTTGCCTGATATATATTAGATTTACTGAACAAGAAACGAAGTTGATAAATAGCTATTCCGTGCCAAGGGAAAACATGAGTTGCACAATTAGTTAGTAGCTATAGCTGTTTCAAAAGGTATTAGCATTTACTAAAAATGTCTGCGACTTTTGAAAATGGTTTGAAATTTTACAAAACTATTCCCATTTTCAATTTTTTGTTCATCTATACAAAAATTGCCCGCATTTTCAAAATTGTTCTTAGTTTCAAAAAAAAACTGGATATCAATTTGTTTCCCTGTTATTAGTTTTTTTTTCACGAATTCAAAAAGAGCTCAAGTTTCCAATATGCTCAAAAAATGTTCTATAAATGTAGAAAATAATCTTCTTTACATTTTTTTTGAAAATTTTATAAATCTTCAGGTTTAACAATACTTTTGAATTTCAAGTTTTTTGGTAGAAATTCAGAAAATGTTTGCATTTTTTAAGAAAATCATTTGCAGTTTCAAAATATGTTCTGAAATTTGAAAAATTGTTCGGAGTTCTATAAAATTATTTGTAATTTCAAAAAAGTGTTTGAAATTTGAAATTTTGTTTTCAGTTTCTTAGGTAAAGTTAAGTTTGCACCGCTGATTTTGGTTCTTTATATCTTTCGCTATGCATTTGTCAACAACACTTGGTAGTTGCACTGGCTAGCAAGGTGAGTGCATTAACAAGAGATTACAGTTTGAATCCCAGAGTAGAATGCAGCGAATAGGAACTCCCAACAATGGACGCTTATAAGGACGATTAAACCCAATGAATGATTTCGTTCATGGGAGAATCCCCAGAGCCTGAACACACACACAATTGCTCCCCCACAATCCTTTTCCATGTAAAATAAGAAAAGGAAAAGAAAGCCCAATAGCGACACAAAAGAAAAGCACAGATTTTTACTACATTTGCCGTTGTCCATAATAATCACAAAATGGGCTTATATTAGTCAAAACAAAGAACAAATTTGGGCTTTATAGTAAAAGTTTGCCAGGGCAAATAATGTATGTTTTCTATTGTCCATAAAAAGTAATTTTGTCGTGGCGAAAAATAGAAAGTAGAAAGTTTCCATGAGCGGTTTAAATAAAATTTGTCGTGTATGTTATAGTAAAAAAATCCATGGCAGTATAGGAATATTAGCCATGCAAATATAAAGGTAATTTGCCATCGGAAAATGAAAATTAAATTTTGCCATGGTTGAAAAGGTTTGAAAATTTTCCATTGTGCAAAAAACTGAAATTGCCCTGCTACATGTGAGTTGTGTTGCATTTTCTCCAAAGAGGAGTGGAGATGTAGTACAGTAGAGATAAGTATTTTCCTCAGTGACAACCTGATACGACTCCGTCTAGAATTTTTGATTGTTTCATGCCAATATTTTACAAATTTTGCGTACTTCTGGCAACAACTTATATGATTTTCTTGGACTAACATATTGATCCAGTGCCTAGTGCCAGTTCATGTTTGTTGCATGTCTTTTTGTTTCGCAGAAAATCCATATCAAATGAAGTCCAAACGCGATAAAAATTTACAGAAATTTATTTTGGAATTTATGTGACTTTCAGGAAAATGAATCAGCGCGAGATGATGCCCGAGGGGCCCACAAGCTCAGAGGGCGCGACCCCCTACCCTGGGCGCACCTAGCAGGCTTTTGGCCACCTCGTAGGTCGGTTGGGGCATCCTTCTACCACAAGGAAGCTAATATCCGAATAAAAATCCGCTCAAAATTTCAGCCCAATTGGAGTTACGGATCTTCAGGAATATAAGAAACGATTTTCAGCCAGAAAATAGAAACAAGTAACAGAGAGAGATCCAAACTCAGAGGGGCTCCCGCCCTCCGGAAACCATGGAGGCCATGGACCATAGGGGAACTCTCCTCCCATCTAGGGGGGAGGCCAAGCAAGAACAAGAAGGAGGGGTCTCTCCCCCCGTCTCTCCCGGTGGCGCCATCGTGACGAGGATCTACACCAACAACTTCATCGCCGTCATCACCAACTCTCTCCCCCTATATGCAGCAGTGTAACACCTCTTCGACCCGTTGTAATCTCTACTTAAACATGGTGCTTGATGCTATATATTATCACCCAATGATGTATGGCCATCCTATGATATTTGAGTAGATTCGTTTTGTCCTATGCGTTGATTGACGATCGTGATTGGTTTGAGTTGTATATTTTTATTTTGGTACTGTCCTATGGTTCCCTCTGTGTCGCGCGAGCATGTGGGAATACCGCTGCATGATGTTCCAGTACGTTCACAATTTGCTTATAGTGGGTTGCATGAGTGACGAAAACGCAAACCCAAGTAAGGGGGTTGTTACGTATGGAGTAAAGAGGACTTGTTACTTAATGCTATGGTTGGGTTTTTAACTTAATGATCTTTAGTTGTTGTAGATGCTTGCTAGAGTTCCAATCATAAGTGCATATGATCCAAGTACGGAAAGTATGTTAGCTCGTGCATCTCCCTCATATAAAATTGTAATAATGATTAGCGGTCTAGTTACCAATTGCCTAGGGACAAATCCTTCTCTTGTGTGACAAAATGCTTTCTACTAAACAACTAACTTTTATTATCTTAGAAATTATTCTTTGTTCTAGCTAAGTACTTTTATTCTTGCAAACTTATCCTATTACACCTACAAAGTAGATTTGTACTTGTTCTAGGTAAAGCAAACGTTAAGTGCATGTAGAGTTGTATCGGTGGTCGATAGAACTTGAAGGGAATATTAATTCTACCTTTAGCTCTTCGTTGGGTTCGATACTCTTACTTATCAAAAGAGGCTACAATTGATCCCCTATGTTTGTGGGTTATCAGAACCAAAGTTTATCGAACCAATAGAAGATTCACGCAAAGCCCCGTGAACAACACATGCACACACAGAACGAAATACTTGCACCCAACAAGGGCAAAAGGGTTGTCCCCTTGAACTTGTTACTTGCAAGGATCAAATCTTGTAGTGGTAGATAGATAAATTGCAAAATGAAATAAAAGGAAATAAAATTGCAGCAAAGGAATTTTGGTTTTTATAATATGATTAATAGACCCGGGGGTCATAGTTTTCACTAGAGGCTTCTGTCTCAAACACATAGCATACGGTGAGTAAACAAATTATAGTTGGTAAATTGATAGAAAAATGCATAGTTATTACGTATTCACGGCAATGATCATGTATATAGGCATCACGTCCGAGACAAGTAGACCGACTCCTGCCTATATCTACTACTATTACTCCACCCATCGACCACCATCCAGCATACATCTATGGTATTAAGTTAATAAAAAACGGAGCAACACCTTAAACAAGATGATATGATGTAGACAAAGTAAACCCCGTCAATATGAATAAACCCCGTCGTTTTACCCTTATAGCAACAATACAAATACGTGTCTTGTCCCCTTCTGTCAATATGATATAGAGCAACGCAAGATTGAACCAATTACAAAGCACCTCTCCTATTGAAGATAAATCAATCTAGTTAGCCAAACTAAATGGATAGACCAGAGAGAAATACAAAGGTATAAAAATCATGCATAATAAAGCTCAGAAAATTTTCAAGTACTTTAAATGAATATTCAGATCATAAACCCGCAATTCATCGGATCCCAGCAAACACACCGCAAAAGAAGATTACATCGGATAGAACTCCAAGAAGGATCGAGGAGAAGGTTGTATAGAAAATCAGAGAGAGAGAGAGAGAGAGAGAGAGAGAGAGAGAGAGAGAGAGAGAGAGAGAGAGAGAGAGAGAGAGAGAGAGAGAGAGAAGCCATCTAGCTACTAGCTATGGACTCATAGGTCGATGATGAACTACTCACACATCATTGATGTCAACAATGATGATGTAGAAGCCCTCTGTGATCCATTTGTCGTCCAGTAGATCGGACCACGGAAGAACATAAACTTGCGGCTGTAGAAAAACTGTTTCGGGTGGCTCTCTATTGGTTTGATAATATTTTTGAATTTATAGAGGTGGAATTAGGTCAAGGGGTGTTATGGGGGCCAACAAGCTCAGAGGGCGCACCCTGTGAGCTCGTGGCTATCCCGTAGATTTTCCGGCCTCCTTCCGAACCTTCTAGGATCCCTTTTGGTCCAGGAAAAATCATCGTAAACTTTCATCGCATATTGACTTCGTTTGGTACTGATTTTCTGTAAATCCCAAAACAAGAAAATATAAGAACTCACACTGGGCGCTGGGTTAATAGGTTAGTCCCAAAAATTATATAAAATAGCATATAAATGCATATAAAGCATCCAAGATTGATAATATAATTGGATGAAACAATAAAAAAATATAAATATGTCGAAGACATACCATGCCTATGAGGTTGTTGAAGCTACAAAAAGTGAGTTGTGATGCACTAGTAGCCTCGTTCTTTCAGTATGACAATAAATCCTAGAACCCCATGACAGAAGTGCATCACAAATACTAATGTAGTTTGGACCAAACTAACAATATTGTTAAAATACTACTTACTGTAGTTTGAAACCTGCATGCCAAATATAATAATTCCACTACAGAACTGAAATATGACTGGTTAGCTACATAACAAATAGTTTCAAGTAAAGAAATGGGTAAGTAAAGCCATTTCTGCTCTAAACGCAGGTCCCTTTATTAGCAAAATTACCGGAGTATTAAAGATTAGGCGACATATATTTTTGCAGACGTTTCTCCGTAAACGAGAATAAATTTTTAATAAAAGGTGGTGACACTTCCTTTCCGTGCATCAACATACATATACTAGTACAGATGTCTGGGAGGTCTAGTCATCCATTTATTTGGTCATAAAGTACTTCCCAAGATAATTTATTTATGGGTGATCACATCCACACATCCATAGATCGAGGACACATAGTCTTACGATCTCACTGTACCGCGAGCCCAATGTTGAACGACAATTGGTTGTAGCAGTCGAGGTTATTCCCATAGCCAATGCCGAAGATGTCACAGTAGCGCTTGTAGAACCCGATCCGATTGGCCACCTTGTCGTTCTGCCCCTTGCCGCATTCAATCCCGCCGTTGATGACATTGGTGATCACGCCGTAGCCTGGTACTCGACCAGCCGCACTGTCCCTGGCAGTCGGCCTCCACAACCCTGTGATCACGTCGTGGCACGACGGCTTGTTGGATTGTGTCGTCATCCAGAACCAGATGGCCGTCTTGAACGCCACCGTCGGGTCTGCGGCCACCAGGTCCGGTTTGTTCAGCAGGTCCACCCCGATTGCGCGGCCCGCCGGTTCGTAGTTGTAGTTGCTGGATCGATCAATCATGAAATAGACACGTGTTCAAAATCCAGACCAAGGAAGACTATATATTCTTATATTTTGACCAATCCAAACAATACGATATGCAAATTTACTTTATTATTGATCTAACTACATTGGTGATCCCCGCAAAAAATAAACTACATTGGTGATACTTTTTCATATAAATTGGTTAAAAGTTAAAACTCAGAAAGTTTGAGCTACCACAGAATTAATAAACGCTGTACTTTTTTTTATTATGACATGACGAGAGTTTTGTGGTTGCTTACTGAGTGAGCTGAATGGGGCCGCGGCCGTAGTACTGCTTGCCGGGTGCGCACGGCCAGTCGGCGCTCTGGCTACAGTAGCTTTCCGGCGGGCTCTTCTCCTGCTTGAAGCAGTAGCCCCATGAGAAGGGGCCGTCGGGTGCGGTGGCCCACCCGCCGGTGGTCTCGTGAGAGGTCTGGCCGAAGAAGGCCGCCACCTCTCGCTTCCGCGTGTCTAAATCTCCAGTGGTGCCGAAGGCCGGGAACGCGCTGGCGGCGGCCAAGAAGGCATCGTAGGTGTAGAACCCGCGGGCCAAGCACGCCGCGTCGTTGCGATGGAGGAGGAACCGCTCGAGGAGGTCCTTGGAAACGATGGATGCAACCCCGCCGCCACAGCCATTGCACTGGCTCTGGCAACCGCCACCGCAGTAGTCGGAGGTGCTGCCGCAGAACCCGAATTGGCTGCAGCAGAGGCAGTTGGCGCACTTGGCGCCGCCGGCCTGCGAGCCGCACTGCTGGGCCGTGGCCAGCTCCACCGCTGCGGCCGCCAGGACGACGGCCAGGATGGCCGTCGCACACAGTGCTCTCAGCGGACATGGTTGCTGGCTGGTGAATGAAATAATGGAGGCGCCGAGTCTGCCATTTTATACTCTCTCTGTTTCTAAATAATTGTCTTTCTAGCCATCTCAAATAATGAAGCAGTTTACGTCTGCCATTGAATTCTGGAGCACGGCAGCTGGCCATAAGAAGTTTGGCCTATCATCCTCTTCATTATTGCACATGCCCAGGGCCCATGCATGTCTCTTGACAAGAAGTTTCGCCCTTATCTTCTTCATCACTGCACATGACCAATAATTGATCGTCGGTCAACCACGTCTAATTGATAAATTAGTTAATGCGATGATGATGGGGTTGGTGTAGCTACTAAGACAAGACAACAAGATTATCCTGTTACTAGAAAACAACATTCTACAACTATATATATGTGCCGTGTTTTGGAACGTTAGATTGAGTTTAGGTGATGAACGATTATCATTTTTCTGTTTTTTTGTTAAGAAAGGCAAGCCACCAAGCATCTGCATCCTTGGCTGCACACAGCCATAATTTTACCTATCTTGTCTAATCTAGCCTATCTATTTGGTCTAATATCTCCTAAAGGCACAATACGGGTCAAAATTAGAGAAATATGCTCGAAGTTTTCATAAAAATCAGAAACATCTACCCTTTGATCTGGGAGATAAGAAAACCAGAACCAATAATGTCTAATATGCTAGAAATATGCTCATGAAGTATAATCTCTTGATACGGAATTTACTGAGAAAGGCTGGACAATTTTTTTGAACAATTTAGTACTTCCTCCATTCCCTTATACAAGGCCACAAACTCATATTACAAGGCCACAAACTCATTTGTTTTAAAATAAATGTTAACCATGCATTAAAAAAATGCGTCTAGAAAAAATGCTGACAATGTATACAAAAATGTAAGCAAGAAATATACAATGCGTGAAAAAAATTGATCATGTATTTAAAAAAATGAATGTTTTAAAAAAAGTAAACAAGTATTTGAAAAATATTAATCAAACATTAAAATGTAAATTAAATATTTTAATAAGTTAATTATATATATATATATATATATAGTGTTAAGTATGTATTGAAAAATGTTAAACTTCTATTTTAAAATCTTAAATGTTTATATTGAAAATATTGACCATGTATACAAAATATGTTCAACTGGTATTTGAAAAATCTTAAATGTGTATAGAAAAAATATTCACCATGTATTAAAGAAATGTCTAACTTGTATTTAAAATATGTTAATAAATGATTTTTAAAATAAAAATTTTAATATGTATAGAAAATATGTTGACCATGTATTAATTTTTTATATGGTATTGCAAAATGTTAAACGATGTTAGCAAAATATATAAGATATATACAAAATTATTAAGCGTATGTTAGAAACCCGAGAGTAAACAAAGAAAACTATATTGAAAAAGGAGAAACAAACAAACAAAACCAAAGAAAAAGGTAACAAAAGAGATAAAGAAAACTGAAAAAAATGTAGACTATGTATTGAAAAAACTGGAAAACAAAGAAAAAGTGAAAATAATGAGGAAAATCAGAGAAAAAACTGAATAACCCCCTAAAAAAAATCAAAAACAAAAACCTGATAAAAATGAAAAGCGGTGGGAAAACTGCCTCCATTCACCTCATGTACGTCTCACCCCAACTAGATTTCACGATTCGGACATTGGCGTGGTGGCTAGCTGCGCGGGTTACCTTCTACACTAGTAGAAAAGGGGGCAATGGTCCAGGCCGGTCCAGCCCATTAGTCCCGGTTCAATCCAGAACCGGGACCAATGGGGGCATCGGACCCGGTTCATGAGCCCCGGGGGCCGGCCGGGCCACGTGGGCCATTGGTCCCGGTTCGTCTGGATCTTTTGGTCCCGGTTGGTGGTATGAACCGGGACCAATGGGCCTCTCTCCTGGCCCACCACCATTGGTCCCGGTTCGGGCGACCAACCGGGACTAAAGGCCAACCTTTAGTCCCGGTTCATGCCTCCAACCGGGACCAATGGTGGTGCTTATATATACCTCGCGCAAGAGCAGAGCACACCGCTCTGCTTTTTCCGGCGAGGGAGAGGGCTTGGTGGTGCTCTAGCTCACCTCATATGCACACAAGGTGTTCGATGGAATGCCCGAGCCACACTACTTAAGGTTTCTCCTCTCCAAGCTCGACCGCCAAGCTCCATTTTCCTCCATATTTGTCTAGGTTTAGCGGTCCGTCACGACCCGTCCCCGTCTTCAACGTCGTTGATCACCCGCACCGATCTCATCGCCGGCACCACCGTGGTGAGCCTCTTGTTATTATCTTCTTTCCGAAAGGAAAAATATTCTTATTTGTATGTTTAGATAGATATATACTTGTACAATTTTCTTACTTTTATTATTGCATCTTATATAGTGCGATGGTTTTGGTATCCGCCCCCGTCGGCCCTCGTCCTGTCTATGATTCGGATGTGGTATATATTATCTTTTCATAACTATTGGTTCATTTATTGTTTATGACAATTATGCCGACCAACGTGACATAGATTTTATTCATCTAGGAGGTTGTTGAACCGGAAATTCCAACCGACCCTATTGTCGAGAGGTTAAATTTAGTTGAAGAAGAAAATAATTTGTTGAAGGAAAAAATTAGAAAAATTGAGGAGGAGAAGATGATATTGGAGTTGCATGTTGCGGATGTCGTCGATGATCACAAGATCAAGATGGATGCAATGCGCTTGAAGATTAGAAAGATTAGAAAATATGCCATTCATACCGAGGCTTGGTATCATTATGCCGTTGGATCAGTTGTTACATTGGTTGCGATTATGATCGCATTTGTTTTCGCATTGAAATGTTTTACATAGTTTCAGTGTATGGTTTAATTAATTTAGATGCTCTGCAGAGCTTTATGTTGTTAGATGAGAACTATGTATGTACTTTGGTTTTAATGTGATGATGAACTTCTATTGATTTGGTCACTTAATTAATTATCTATTCATGATGTTCTCTATTGATTTTTGACACACTTAATTATATATAATACACACAGATGAACCAGCAATTGATGTACGGTTCAAGACACACCTCCGAGTACATTAAGGGCGTGCATAATTTTCTCGAAGTGGCTGAGGCAAACAAGCAGAATGGTTTTATGTGTTGTCCATGCCCTATATGTGGGAATACGAAGTCTTACTCTGACCGGAAAATCCTCCACACCCACCTGCTTTACAAGGGTTTCATGCCACACTATAATGTTTGGACGAGGCACGGAGAAATAGGGGTTATGATGGAAGAAGAAGAGTACGATGACAACTATGTGCCCCCTGAATACGGTGATGCTCCAGAAGATCAAGAGGAACCAGACGATGTGCACGATGATGCTGCAACGGGAGAAGCTGCTGAAGATCAAGAGGAACCAGACGATGTGCCCGATGATGATGATCTCCGCCGGGTCATTGTCGATGCAAGGACGCAATGCGAAAGTCAAAAGGAGAAGCTGAAGTTCGATCGCATGCTAGAGGACCACAAAAAGGGTTGTACGCCAATTGCGAAGATGGCAACACAAAGCTCGGTACCGTCTTCGAATTGCTGCGATGGAAGGCGAGAATGCTTGTGCTCGATAAAGGATTTGAGAAGCTACTTAAAATATTGAAGAAGAAGCTTCCAAAGGATAACGAATTGCCCGACAAGACATACGCAGCAAAGAAGGTCGATGCCCTCTAGGATTGGAGGTGCGAAGATACATGCATGCCCTAATGATCGCATCCTCTACGCATGCGTATAAGGATCTGAACGCATGCCCGGTATGCGGTGCATTACGAGATAAGATCGACGAGATGACCTGGTGATGTTGACGGCGAGCCCCCAGAAGAGGGTTCTGCGAAGGTGATGTGGTATGCTCCTATAATACCACGGTTGAAACGTCTGCTCGTAAACGGAGAGCATGCCAAGTTGATGCGATGGCACGTTGAGGACCGTAAGAAAGACGGAAGTTGAGAGCACCACGACGGGTCGCAGTGGAGAAAAATCGAGAGAAAGTACTGGGATGAGTTTGCAAGTGAGCCAAGGAACGTATGGTTTGCTTTAAGCACGGATGGCATTAATCCTTTCGGGGAGCAGAGCAGCAATCACAGCACATGGCCCGTGACTCTATGTATGTATAACCTTCCTCCTTGGATGTGCATGAAGCGGAAGTTCATTATGATGCCAGTTCTCATCCAAGGCCCTAAGCAACCCGGCAATGACATTGATGTGTACCTAAGGCCATTAGTTGAAGAACTTTTACAGCTGTGGAATGGAAACGGTGCACGTACGTGGGATGAGCACAAACAGGAGGAATTTAACCTAAAGACTTTCTCCCACAAATATTATGATGATATATACCATGCCAACTTTGTAACTGACGAGTATGATACCATTGTTCGTTTTGTACATGCACATGCTATGTGTGGGTCAATTTATGAAACCATGCCAACTTTCAACTTTTTCAGAGTTCATTTGAAATGCTTTAATATCTTATGGTTCGGCCCTCGTAATAATTAAAAATAGCAACAATAAGTATTTTGTTGTAAGTAGAAACAAAATAAAATAAATAAAGCAAGAAAGAAAACAAAAAAAAAGTGTTTTCAAATTTGAAAAGTAATGGCACTAACAGAAAGTTTATAATTTTCCTAAAACTAAATGCAAAAAGAACTAAAAAATAAAGCAAAAACAAAAGAAAATAAATAATGCAGAAAACAAAACAAAAAACAACAATAAGTATTTTTTGTAAGTAGAAATAAAATAAAATAAATAAAGCAAGAAAGAAAACAAAAAAAGTGTTTTCAAATTTGAAAAGTAATGGCACTAACTGAAAGTTTATAATTTTCCTAAAACTAAAAGCAAGAAGAATTAAAAATAAAGCAAAAAACAAAAGAAAATAAATAATGCAAAAAACAAAACAAAAAAACAACAATAAGTATTTTGTTGTAAGTAGAAACAAAATAAAATAAATAAAGCAAGAAATAAAACAAAAAAAGTGTTTTCAAATTTGAAAAGTAATGGCACTAACAGAAAGTTTATAATTTTCCTAAAACTAGAAGCAAAAAGAATTAGAAAATAGAGCAAAAACAAAAGAAAATAAATAATGCAGAAAACAAAACAAAAAACAACAATAAGTATTTTGTTGTAAGTAGAAAAAAATAAAAAAATAAAGCAAGAAAAAAAATTGCCACCCATCGGGCCCCCACGGCCGAATACGACTTGTATCCCTAATTTGGGCCAGATTCAGCCCTGCAGAAGCCCCAAGGCCCAACAGCAAAGAAGTAGCAAGTAGGCCCATAAGCCTGCAGTAGGAAGGAGTTCAAGAGGGAGGCGGCAGGGGCTTATAAACCACTCGCGCCCCTCTCAACTAGCGAGTGGGACTAAACTTTGGCCCCGGCGCGGCAACGCAGGCTTTGGTCCCGGTTGGTGGCACCAACCGACTAAAGGGGCTTTAGTCGGTTGGAGCCACCAACCGACCAAAGGTCATGACTTCCCGCCTTTGGGCTGCCGAAAAGAGGTTTGGTCCCGGTTGGTGGCTCCAACCGGGACTAAAGGCCATTAGTCCCGGTTGGTGCCACCAACCGTGACCAATGCTCCTTCTATATAAGTAGCACTTTGCGCTTTTGCGATTCATCGCCACATTGCCCCGACGACGCCGAATGCATCGACGCCGCCAGCTGCCCGACGCCGCCGCCCGCCCCGCCATCGCCGTCGCCGCGCCGTCGTCGCCGCCGTCCTCCCGAGCCCGCTTCGCCGTCGCCGCCGCCAGAGCTCTGCCTGCCGCCAGAGCTCCGCCAAGGTCGCCACCGCCCAAGCCCCCTCACTCGCTGCCTGTCGCCGTCGCCGTCGCCCGCCCACACACCGCCACATTGTGAGCCGCCACACAAGACCGGCTCTTTTTTTTTCTTTCATTTTATTAGTTTTATTTTTTGTTCAATGTATATATATATGTGTATGTATATATGTGGCTACATATATATATGCTCTGTTTTCTTTTCATTTTATTAGTTTAGTTTTTTGTTTATATATATATATAATGTATATGTGTATGTATGTGGCTATGTGTATGTAATGTTTAAAATTGTTCAGATTATTTTTTGTTGATATATGTATTTATTGTTCATATGTGTATTAATGTTTTCATATATGCAAAAGATAGATTTTAGAAAAGTTCGGTTTTTTTCTGTTCATAGATTTTTTGTTGATATTAATTATTGTGGAATATGCAAATGTTTGTATATTCATATGAACAATGCATTAGGCAAAACCTTTGTTTTTTTTCGAAATTTTCTATTTGAACATTTTTTTAAAACAAGCAATATTAAAAGAATGAGAGGAAAAAGGAAAATAAGAAGAGGAAGAAAGGAGAAAAGAGGAGAGGAAGAAGAGGAGAAATAAATAAGAAGAGGAAAAAGAAGAAAAGAAGAGGAGAAGAAGAAAGGAATAGAGGAGAAAGGAGAAATTCTATTTTTCTTCTTCTCCTCTATTCCTTTCTTCTTCTCCTCTTTTTTTTCTTCTTTACTTCTTCTTCTTCTTCCTTCTTCCTTCTTCCTCTTTTCTTCCTTTTCCTTAATTATTTTCCTTTCTCGAGGGAGAAGAAGAAAAAGAAGAGGAGAAGAAGAAAGAAAGGAAAGGAGAAAGAAGAAACTTCAACACGAGGGGGTGGTACCGATACCCCCTCCCCGATAACATTATTTTCCCATGTATATGTATGTCGCATCGTTGTCGATATAACCCCCTCTAGATACAACTGCAGCACCCCCCTCGGCCCTCTCGCTCGACCAAAACTCTCGAGGACACCCAAACCCTAGAGAGAAAACGATGTTGCAGGTCTCCTACATACCCCCTTCCGCCGCGCCTAGCCGACAAATTAACTCTCTCGAGGCCACCCAAATTTATCAAGTTAAAAGAGCGTTATCGTCAAGGCCACCCCAAACCCTTGAAGCTTTGTGTCGAGGCGACCCCAAACCCTAGAGAAGCAGCGTCGAGGCCACTAACATGATTCCTTATTGTGATTAGCTAGCTAGGTCTACGTTTGCCAGTATGTACCATGTTTGAATAATAATTGACATGTTGTCAATATTTGCAGAAACTATGGAGCACTCCCGAGACAAAGAAACAGAGGCGATGTTGGGGGAAATAATCGCAAATGGAAGTGATGATGTTGCGTCATTTCTCATCGACACCGTTGGTCAGATGGATGAAGAAGAGGGCTATGATTATGATGGCTTCGACCCATTAATGCCGGTACAAGAGGAGGACTATGTTCATGATGGCTCCGGTGACACAATGGAGGTACAAGACGAAGGAGACCGTGTTGAGCCGAGTCACCGAACCGAGTCCGCCAGGTATATATATATTAGTTAAGCCCGTCTTGACAAGTTAATTGATGCATCCATTGTTTTGGTATATGTACACATATTAAGTATCGCGTCTTTTCTTCCTTATAATTTCTAGCCCTCCGGATCGAGCACAACTTCGGTAAGGAGACGAGGCCCAAGAAAAGTTGAGCTCGGATGAAAAGGTTGAGATCATAGAAATCGCGCCGACGGTGAACCGATTGAACCCATCCGGACAAAGAAGGCATTTTCGCTCGGTCAAGGGGTTCTTGTTAGGGACAGATCCCGATCAAGATCCAAAGAATGGTATAAGCCTGCTAAGGATGAAGACGCCGAGGTGTCTTATGTCAATGATATGCGTAAAGAAGATCTTTGGAATGAGCTGAAGGAAAATTTCACCCTACCGCCAGAGGAGGATCCGGAGAAGCCAGTTATAGAGCAATTAATCAAGTCTTGTGCTCTTAAGAAGATGGCTGGCCTAATGAGGAGGTGGAGGAAAGAGCTAAACCAGTTTGTCAAGAAAAAAGAGACACCAGAATTCATCGGCAAATATGAGAAGATCAATGATCACTGGCCCGCATTTGTGGCCCACAAGACATCAGAAAAGAGTAAGAAGATGTCGGAGACAAACAAGAAAAATGCTGCGAAGAAGAAGTTTCACCATCGCACGGGTCGTGGCTACCTCAAAGCCCGCCTAAGTGGTCCAAGGCTGAGCATGATCTGCTTGAAAAGGGATCGAACCGAGACAATGCGCCGCCAAACCGCTGCGGACTTGGTTCTTCGGGCTGGCGGAACCTTGGACCTATAATGGCGGTGTCGATGGACGGACGAGCAATCGCAAACACCAGTCAAGGAACTTCGACACTATATCGATGCAGCGCAGCGAGGGACGTTCCTTCCAAACAGGGAGAAGGACGAGCTCACAATGGCCCTTGGGAATCCCGAGCACCCTGGACGGACACGAGGCACGCCTGGCTCCCTTCCGTGGAAGGTTGGTTTTCCAGATGCAGGGGGTTACAAAACCCACGAGAGGAGGAAGAAACTGGAGCAGGACCAAATGCAGGCGCTGCTTGGAAGGGTAATGGGGCTAGAGGATCGAGAAGAGGAACGAGAAGCAGCAGATCGCAACAAACGACATGCCAAGCTTCCCCGGTTACCCGCCATCTCAGCGGAGAAGCAGCGTTGCTTCCACCGAGCTGCTTCAGCGGAGCATGTCTTGACGCTCTCGCCAGCTATCCCATGGATGGTATCACGGAGTCTCAAAATTGCCACATTATGGCGCGATGCATGAATTTGAAGGTCAAGGCGGTTGTTGGCCAAGTTTATCCTAGTGGACCCGCACAACTTATCACCGCCACCGATTCCGTAAGGATTTGCTAAGGTGATGGCTGATGAAATAACGGAGGGATTTGAGGACCTCGGCTGAGCACCCTACCGGTGAAGGGGAGACTAGGCTGGGTTCTCGCTCAAGAATCCATGCCTATGGCGGAAGGAGCTCATCGACCTTCGAATCGGACGCCTCGCCTCCTCCTCCTCCTCCGGCGAGTCGGGGCACTCCGCCTCCTCCACCGCCTCCTCCTCCGTGAGTGTGACGATCGAGGCACGCGTGGCGGCACTCCGCCTCATTCTCCGGCTCAGCGAACAAGCACAACAATCGTGCCCCCGCTCAATGTGTCTAATCCTCCGGGACGGTGGCGGTTATGGCAATCTTGGAGATTACCTGCTGACGATGCACTTCCTGATTTCATGGAGGTGGACTTATTCAGATATTTAGTACGGGAAGCCTCTCGTCAAAGATGAAAAGTCTCTGACAACAATGATGCGAAGATTCCATAGTTGGTACATGAAAACCTGCAGAGAGTCTGAGGGGACGAACACTTTGTATCTGAAAATTAAAGAGGAGCATGACCTCGTTTCAAATGATCTGTTGTCTATTCCATTTGAGGAGTTCTTCGAGTTCTTCAATCAAAAGGCCCTCGATAAATTAATGGTCTTTTGCTACTGCCTGTAAGTACTATTTCTGTCATTAGTCTGTATATATAGCTCGGCTCTTTCATTGCATGTATTTATAATTAATTATCCTCAATATATTATGCAGATTGAAGATCGTTGAGTGCAAAAAAAATGAAATCTATGACATTGGGTTCATTAACACAAATATCATAGATGTTTTTTTGGTTAAAAAGCGCGCCGAAGAGGCCGAGGACAACTTGCTACAATCATTGATCAAAAATCAAAACAAAGATACCATACTCTTTCCTTAGCACGGCCCGTGAGTGTTACTGTCGTGTGCATATTCAGTTTTCCTTATTACTCGAGCGAGGTTAATGTAATTGATGAATTATGCATGCGTGCAGGTTCCACTATATTCTTCTGGAGATTAAGCTTGAGCGTGGACTAGTAACCGTCTTAGACTCCAGACGGAAAGATCCCAACACCTATGCGGACATGACTGAAATGCTCAGCAAGTAAGTTCAATCGATCATTATCGCACCATATCGGCAACTTTTTGTTCATTTCCTGATATCTCAAGTAATAACAAATATTTTCTTTGTCTTGCAGGGTTTGGAAACAGTTCACCGCACAAGCTCCGGGACTACCGAAGGAGCTGCGATATACATACCCGAAAGTAAGTACTCATCGCGCCAAGATCTCCGTTGATTCTATAGCTATACTTTCATCAATGCCATTTATATAATGCTTCATTATCAGTTTGATTGACCTCTATTTCTCGTAAAGTGCTTGTGGCAGGAGGAAGGGAATGATTTCTGTGTTACTACATGTGCGATTTCATCCACAATGCGACTTTGAAAAACAAGCGGGGCTACTCTAGAAGACAATATGAAGTGCGTAAGCAATAATATTCACAATTTCATTTTATTACACCATCATTTCTGTTGAGTTTCATTCATATATATGTATTAATTAACCCCCTTCTTCAAATTAATTAGACGTGGCAGATGCGGATGAACTCCTACCACCAGATCGCATTAAAGCAATTCAAGAGGAATTGGCGGATTCTTTCTTGAACACGCCATCAAGAAAGCCGAGAATACCATGTGGAACTTGAATTCAAATGCTAGTGGTTTGTAATTAAGAGATCTTATATAGATTGTACATGTATGTAGCCAGTAAAACTTGTTGTTCGACCAATCTCTCGGAGAAGGAGAGGTCGATCGATCACATCTCTCGGTATGCATGACGAAACTTCAGATGAATGGTTCTCTCGATCACTTATGTATATATACTACGTGGCGTCGAGCAAGCACGGACATAAGAGAGGACACTTCTCTCTATTAATTAGCTAGCTAACACAATATACGAAACACCTAAATTAACCCCCAAAACCCTCAACCCCCTCCTTTCAAAAAAAAACAAAACCCTAGCCATCGAATGCAGACACGTGGATGCCTTTTGGTCTCGGTTGAGCCACCAACCGGGACCAAAGGCCCCCTGACTGGGCTCGGCGCACAGGGCCACGTGGAGGCACATTGGTCCCGGTTCGTGTTTGAACCGGGACTAATGGGTTGAGGTATTAGTAACGACCCATTAGTCCCGGTTCCTGAACCGGGACTAAAGGCCCTTACGAACCGGGACTGATTGGTGGTTTTCTACTAGTGCTAGTAGACCATGGTTTGATGCCTGCAGCTCGGCTTTTCCTTCTCCCTTTATCAGCGACCGTAGTAGGGATGTCTCACTGAAACGACTATAGTAGTCGGGCCGGCCCATTACACGCACCTTGGCCTGCACGCGAGAAAAACTGCCTACAGCTCCCTTGCAGCTCGCTACGATCTCGCTCAATGTGACCAGCAGCTCGGATATCTTTTGGAACCGTTCGTCGACTGCAGAATTTCTATATCGACCACCCCTTCAAATTTGAGATCGATCCGACTGTCCGAACTCCAGAAAACGTCCGAGGAGTGCATAAAATTTTGGATCTATTTTCTGCACGAAAACGAATCCGATTCAAGTTCATCTTTTCATGAACGGGTTATGAGACGTCCTTTTGAAGGAATGTTTTTCTAGCCTATTATGTTTTGTTCCCAAATACGTGCCTGCAATGTTTTAGCCTTTTTCGAGGTGATCTTTGACCGTCACGCCGGTGTCAAACCAATCTGACCACGTCGCCCCAAGGATTGCATGAGTCGGGCGCGTCGGCATCGCCACATGTTTACTTCATCAAGCTGGCATTGATCATGTCAAAATTAAGTTTCAACCTGCGTAGGCATCACCGCACCGTCGCATCTTCAAGCCGATGTCTACCACGCTGACACGCTTCGACACCTAGACTGGAATGGGGGCTTCAACATCACCATACTAACCAGCTCCGTCACCTCGGTTAGACCGGGGGCTTCGACATCTATTCATTTACATACTCCAGGGGCTTCATCATCACCAGCCGACCAGCTTCATCACGACAGCTGGAGCGGGGGCTTCGCCTCACCACATCGACCATGTTGCGTCGCCACTTCGTGGAGCGAAGCTCCTCGCTCGGTCACATAGGGACGAGTTTGGGGGCTGGGACCTCGGTCAAGCCGAGGACTACACACCATGTCGGATCTGTCAAAGTTCGATGGACGTCTTCATCCCACCACAAGCCCGGACAACGTCATCAACACCAAGCACATTAACTAGCTAAGTGTTTTCATGTTCAATTTTCTTCTAACATTTTAATTTTTGTTAGGTTCAAACCAACCATTATATTTGTGTATTTTTCTATCATACCTTTTTTGACTCAAGTGTATGGTCAATTAGCCGGATGGTCTGATTTGTCGCTAAAACCGCTCGTGTTTAGTTCGCTGAACTGGCCTGAGAAGCACCCCGCCTTCAGGAATAGGAGGTTGAAGATGAAGACTGATCCGCTTGAAGCCTAAAAATCAGATGTGTCATGTTAAAACACGACGGAAGCACAAATTAATTTTAAGACCAATTTCGGTTGGTCCCAAGAAACTTGATTTGATACAGACGTAAAGTTTGTATGTAAGACTTTTGGTTTTCCGAGCTTATGGCATCTTTAACCTATTTTTTGTTTTTTCTTCGCGAGGCGTTACATCCTCTTGCTCGAGGTGTCCTATGTGATGGTTCTGCTCGGGAAATCTTTCCGACTCATAGTTCGGCAACCTCTGTGTTGGCCAAATGGACATGACAGTAAAATAGTTCCCCAGGTGAGGTGATAAGATCATAGGGCCGGCCATATTGCCCAACTCAAGTCTCGGGGGCTACTGCATTGACAATTCAATGCAGAAAATTCAAAGTAAAAAACGGTTTATGAGGAAATTAGAATCCTTAGGTTAGATGGCCGCATCCAACTTGAGTCTCAGAAGCTATTGCGCACCGCGTTTCCTTTCCTAAATTATGCCGTCCTCAGGCCAACTTCTCCAATTGACCCGAGTCTCAGGGGCTACTGAGACCAACAGTTTTATGTTATCTATTAGGTGCATCTCGGATGTTAGGCCGGTACACACGCATCGTCTCCCTCCTCCACCGCCATCACTGAGCTGCCCCTCGCCGACCTCATCTACCGCCGCGCCGCGCTGCCTCCTCTCCTTCTCCCCGCCGTCACCATGAAACCGGTGACACCTGCTGCGCAGACAGGCCCGTCGCCGCGTGAAGGTCACCGGTGGCCACGGGCTTTGGAAGCCAATTCTAAATATCGTAGTAGTCTCGTAGAATATATTGTTTTTGTTTCCTGATGGATCGATCGAGAACGACGGCCTTGCAGCTACATATTAGAAAGGGAAAAAAGAAGAAAAAAAAAACTACTACTACTAGCATGTCCGATTGGGGTTGCCGATGGAGTCCAATCCGATCTGGGAGCGATCTCCGTTCCCCACACGAATTCGTGTTGGTGACGCAATATTAACGGGGCCTTGCGGCTGGAATCGACGTACATAATACGTATATCAGATTAAACGTTCCTGGCTAGCTTGTTATAACATGCCAAGACCTCCCGACTCAAAGTCAAAGTCTCAAACACACAGGACCGATGGCGCCACGGAAAAGGCGACGAAGCAACATATGTGCGGCGACACCTGCGCCGGATATAGCTGCACCATTATCACTCCCAGCTGATCTCATACTCGAGATCATGGCGCGCACCGACCTTTTCATGCTTGTTCGTTGTGCCGCCGCTTGCAAGCATCTCCGCCGTGGCATCCTAAGCCCGTCATTCGTCCGCCGCGTCACTCAACATGCGGCTCCCTCGATCCTCGCCGACATCTCTAGCTATGACGACTGGGCCCTCACTCTGGTACATCCGGTCACGGCTGCCACAGAGTCCTTCTATCATGACCACCTCTCGCCCTTCATTTCACGCCGCTTGGCTAGCCTCCTTGGTCAGTACAGCATGGTGACATCTGGTGGCGGACTCGTGGTCCTTCGCCACCAACATGTAGAAACAAGACAAAAGTACAAGAAGCGCTTTGACTTGTGCGTGTACAACCCCATGACAGGCCACACCGCCTTCCTCCCAAAATTGCCATATGTCCAGGTTAGCATTACCACTGTCCTGGAGTACGTCCTGCTCACCGCTGCTCCTTCATGCTGCTTTTCATTGATCTCAACATGAGGAGCATCGAAGTACACACCGCCACATCCTCCTCTCGTACCTGGGAGACTGTCACTTACGCAAGCCATCAGGACTCTCCATGGCAGTCGTTTCATGGCTACGACGACCCTGTCATCCTCCGTGGCGGCGTCATCCACTGGTTGGCAGAGCATGGCAAACAAATCCTTACATATGACGTGAGGACAAGGATGTCGGGACTAGTTAAGCTCCCACCTATCAAACACAAGACAAGCCAGCTCCACTTGGCGACATCACCAGATAAGAGCCTACTAAAACTGTGCGCCATAGATGGGTTGATGATATCCATGTGGCTACAGCTCCCTACTACCCCAACAGGTGGCGGTGGTAACGGAGATGGTTGGGCACTAGAAACTGTGATTAACATAGAGGAGAAGTTACGGTCGTTCTACCCAGACCTCCCTGTTGGTGATGGCACTGATGTACTAGCCGAGTTTAAGAAATCCAGGAAGTGGACCGACGACATGATTCTGCTGCAGATATGTATTGGATTTTGTGTTGTTCTTGATTTGGAGACAAAGGAGATACATAGGCGAGAGTGGCGATCTATGTTGTTGGAGATCGACCTGGCATCTCACCTACAAAGCATGAAAGTTTTTTCCTAACTAGCTACCAAGTAAGGAGGGTGAGGATAGGTAACAAATGCACTTATCACTTTATCGATCGATTCTTTACAACTTGATATTTTAGCTTATTTTGACCTATCACATGGAAAGACTATCACAAGGTATATTGAAAGAAAAAAAAAATCCATGCAGCACTAGACACCTTCTCCTAGGACTATTCTACAAGCAGTTGCTGGGCATGTCCCCAAATTATTGGCACAATATGGTTTTCCCGAATATGTATAAAATAAAATAAAAATGAGTATGTCATTATTAATGTTGAAATATATTGCCCGCCTCTCTCCATCAGTTCGGACTTCTGTATGAATTGGCTAGAGCATGAATTCAATGTGGTATCCGAGCCAAGAGGTCCTGAGTTCAAGACCCTGCCAACGCAGTATTAAAAAATGATTCTGATAGAAATGTAGCCGGCGGCTCTTCTCACGGGCGGGTGGAGGCAGATCAGCAGGTGGATGGTGGACGACTTGGCCTCAGGCGGCGGTGGCGGGACGATGCGTGCAGAGCCGAGGGGGCATAGGGCTTGCACCGTGGATGCAGCTGCTTGGCGGCTGGACTGCCGGCTGCCTCCCATCTGGATTCGGGATGCCTGGATCTTAAGGGGTGGATCCCCCCCTGGGTGCATTGGCTGGTTGTTGGCCGAGAACGCGGACTGGCCTCCAGTGCGGGAGTTTGGCGCGGTCCTCCTGCCAGTGGCTCATCGCTCCTCGCGCGGAGTCTGACGTTCGGTTGCCCTGGAGTCACTACACGGCTCTAGGCCGCCTTCGTTCCGGTCAAGGTAGGCGCTTGCTATTTGATTGGGGGCGTCTTCTCGTTATGGCGTTGATGAAGGACCGTGGCAGCGGTGGTCGGGACAGCGTTGTGCCCGCAGTCAGATCTGTGCCGTAGTCCACGGATTTGGCGTCGTCTGAGTTGATGGCTCGACGATGGCCGTTGGTAGCCACTGGGACATGTCCCCTCCGGTCCACCTGGATAGGAGGGGACTTCAAGCATGCACTACTAGGGAAAAGCCTAGCAGCAGCGCGGGTTTTGGGCCTACTAGTAGCGCGGGCAGGAGCGCTACTGATAAGGCGCTACAGCTAATGCTTAGCAATAGCGCGTCTTGACACACGCTACTGTTAATTGACTTAGTAGCAGCGATTCTTTAGAACATTGCTACTGGTAATTAGTAGTAGCGCTTCTCCTTACCCGCGCTACTACTATTATTTAGTATTTTATTTCTTTTCTTTTTCATGTTGTATTCATACACCTTTACACAAGTTTTCATACAACAGGAATTTAGAGATTGTTTTTACATCATAATGAGTTATTACATCATGGGGTGAAAGAACCATGGACTAGTTTCAAGTGGATGTCCATCCACTTGAAACTAATCCACGGTTCTTTCACCCAATAATACAATAATATCATCATCATCATATCATTAACAACTTAGCATCATAATACATCTTCGTTTTCATCATTGACATCACATAACACCTCCTCAAGATCATCATTATCAACTCTAACACATTACCACATAGTAAACATATTGTACCTCATAGGACCTATTACATTCGATTAAGACCTACTACATTGCCTAAGGTAAAATAACAAAAAACAAGATAGCCCCTGACTCTCCATTATGGAGAATGGAGATTAGCCTGTCTCCCATTCTTGCCTTTCGCTGAATGTTACTTCCAAGAACCTCCTTGCGAATGTCCATACATTTTTTCCATTCTCTGATGATTATGTGTTCACGGGTTTTAGAAATCCGATATGCACAGTGAGCTCCGTGAGATTTACTCGGCAGTATGTTCAGAATCGAGAGGCGACCATGCGAGACATCGATGAGGCACACAATCCATCAGGAGTTTCGTTGAAAAACATAATAATAACTTCGTAGTTAGCAATGATGTACTAGTTTTAGAAGTATGCAAAAATGCACGGATGTCGTAATAGTAAAAAATCTTACCAGGTATCTCCGGAGAAGTTATCGTTGTTCAACACATGCACTAGTGGCACGTATTCACCATAATTTGGAGGAGTTCGATAATAGTCATTGCAATTCTCAAGAAGAGTACAAAATGCGATCAGATGATTTTTCTCCTTATACGTTAATTGGGTGCCTTCGGTGTAGTGGGTTTTATCTACCATCTGCCGCACAGTCTTTGAAGAATCAAAATAAACTGTCAATGGAAATAAGCTATCAACTATTTTGAAATAAACAATATAAATTAGTTAATAACTATGTTTGAGAAACTCACATAGCGGTACAATCGGAAGCGTATCAACAAGGACCCAAATGCCCATATTGTCTTCCTCGCTGTCAGGATCAGCAAGATCCATGGTGACAATCATACCCTCATAAAAACTATAGATTTTGCAAAGTGCTTCCCAATTTTGGCAACCAAAATGGGTTACGCTCTAAGCATTGCACAGGTTTACTTCAAAATCCATATCACGATGGGTCCTTAGGTGTATTTTCTTTGTTTCGAAATTTTCATGGTCTTCGAAACCCATCCTCTCCAAGACATAGCGTCTTGCATGGCATGGGATAAGCTAGTCAAATTGTAAAATATGAAAATTAGACGTTGAAATAGTTGAAGTCATGCTTAATGGAGAAAAAAACACTTGTCGTTGTTGCGTATCGTTTCACAATCGAAGGTCTCCTCGAGCTTAATGCTGAAGCGCCGATCTTCGTCCAGCCGAACGAACCTGTCGCACATACCTCGATCGTCGTGGCACCAGCTACACTCCCCCGGGAGACCGTCGTCGTCTGAGTATGACATTTCCTACAATCATAATTCAAAGATTAAACTTGTACATATTCTAGCACAAGTCATGCCAGAATTCACGACAAAATCCGGCATGACCTTTGCTAAAAAAGGACATATCGAGCGCCTGAAATTTGCCGGAACGGAAATTAATCAACACTCCGGCAAAACATAGGCCACTCGGAGATGTAAACTAAACATGAACGGCCACTTGGGCAACCACATATCCAATTTGAGCAACAACACAAGATATACAAGGATATTTGGCTGGTCTCACCTCGATGTCGGAGGGGGTCGGTGACTGGGACGACGGCGGGGATGTCGGAGGGGGTCGGTGACGGGGACGACGGAGGTCACCTGAAACCATATAAGTTATCACTAACAACAAACATGACATGTTCAACTAGTTTTATTAATTCAACTAGTTCTTACTAAATATAAACTTACTATAAATAGAAAAAAAACTAGTTCTTTCTAAAAATAAAGTAGTTCAACTAGTTATATTAATTATCTTACTAAAAATAGATTAGTTCTGTTAATTCAACTAGTTCAACTAGTTTATTAATTTACTTACTAAACTAGTTTAACTACAACTAAAGTAGTTCAACTACCACTACTACTACTAAAAATCTAGTACTAACTAAGCAACATCTAGTACTAGCTAACCCTAAATTAACATCTACTACTACTAAATCTAGTACTAACTAGTGGCAGGGGGGGGGGGCGACGGAGAGGTAGCTAGGGGCGGCGAGGTCGAGGGCGGTGGGAGGAGGGCTGCCATGGAGGAGGAAGGAGGGTCGGTCAGCAGGCGGAGGAGGAGGAGGCGGAGGAGGAGGAGGAAGGCCAGCAGCGGAGGGAGGATGTGCGAGGAGGATGGAGGAGGACGGAAGGAGGAGTACCTCGGCAGCGGACGGACAAAGGCGGCGGCGGCATTTTATTTACGACGGTTGACGCGGGCGAGTGAGAGTGTGAGTGAGAGAGCGGGGCGTGCGCCGTGGGGATAAGGTAAGGATAGTTGTAGCGCGTTTGCCAAAACGCTGCTACAGCTAACCCGAGTAGCGAGCGCTACAAAGAAAGTGCGCCATCGCTATAGCTAGCGCGGGGCAAGGTCATGGCAACTATAGCAGTAGCGTTGTATGCGATACACGCGCTACTGCTACTTCCAAGTCAGCAGCGCGTTTGGTAGACACGCGCTGCTGCTAAGTAGCAGTAGTGTGGTATTTTGAAGAGCGCTGCTGGTAAGATTCTGTGTATAGGCTTTTCCCTAGTAGTGGTGGGTGCCCCTACGGTGGTGGTGCTGACCCTGGCCTGAAGGAAATATGCCCTAGAGGCAATAATAAAGTTATTATATATTTCCTCATATCATGATAAATGTTTATTATTCATGCTAGAATTGTATTAACCGGAAACATAATACATGTGTGAATACATAGACAAACAGAATGTCACTAGTATGCCTCTACTTGACTAGCTTGTTAATCAAAGATGGTTATGTTTCCTAACCATGAACAAAGAGTTGTTATTTGATTAACAAGGTCACATCATTAGTAGAATGATCTGATTGACATGACCCATTCCATTAGCTTAGCACACGATCGTTTAGTATGTTGCTACTGCTTTTATCCATGACTTATACATGTTCCTATAACTATGAGATTATGCAACTCCTGCTTACGGAGGAACACTTTGGTACTACCAAACGTCACAACGTAATCGGGTGATTATAAAGGAGTACTACAGGTGTCTCCAAAGGCAGATGTTGGGTTGGCGATTTCGAGATTAGGATTTGTCACTCCGATTGTCGAAGAGGTATCTCGGGCCCTCTCGGTAATGCACATCACTTAAGCCTTGCAAGCATTACAACTAATGAGTTAGCTGTGAGATGATGTATTACGAACGAGAAAAGAGACTTGCCGGTAACGAGATTGAACTAGGTATTGGATACCGACGATCGAATCTCGGCAAGTAACATACCGATGACAAAGGAACAACGATGTTGTTATGCGGTCGACCGATAAAGATCTTCGTAGAATATGTAGGAACCAATATGGGCATCCAGGTCCCGCTATTGGTTATTGACCGAGACGTGTCTCGGTCATGTCTACATTATTCTCGAACCGTAGGGTCCGCACGCTTAAGGTTTCGATGATGCTTATATTATGAGTTTATGAGTTTTGATGTACCGAAGGAGTTCGAGTCCCGGATGAGATCGGGACATGACGAGGACTCTCGAAATGGTCGAGACGTAAAGATCGATATATTGGACGACTATATTCGAGTTCGGAAAGGTTCCGAGTCATTCGGTATTTTTCGAGTACCGGAGAGTTACGGAATTCGCCGGGAGTATATGGGCCTTATTGGGCCATACGGGAATAAGGGAAAGAGGCCAAAGGAAGAAGGGCGCAGCCCCTCTAGTCCGAATTGGACAGGGGTGCAGCCCCTTTCCTTCCTCCTCTCCCCTCTTCCCCTTCTCCTACTCCAACAAGGAAGGAGGAGTCCTACTCCGGTGGGAGTAGGACACCCCTTGGCGCCTCTCCTAGGCCGGCCGCACCCTCCCCTTGCTCCTTTATATACGGGGCAGGGGGCACCTCTAGACACACAAGAGACACAAGTATTGATCTACGGATCGTTCCTTAGCCGTGTCGGTGCCCCCTCCACCATATTCCACCTCGGTTATACCGTCGCGAAGCTTAGGCGAAGCCTCGCGCCGTGAAACATCAAGATCGCCGCCACGCTGTCGGCTTGACGAACTCTCCCTCGACACTCGGCTGGATCGGAGTACGAGGGACGCCATCGAGCTGTACGTGTGTCAAGAACTCGGGGCGCCGGAGTAACGGCGCCGGATCGGTCGGATCGCGAGGAGAACGTCGACTACTTCCTCTACGCCAGATCGCTTCCGCCGGGTCTACAAGGGTATGTAGACAACACTCTCCCTCTCGTTGCTATGCATCACCATGATCTTGCGTGTGCGAGGAAATTTTTGAAATTACTACGCTCCCCAACAGTGGTATCGAGCCTAGGTTTTATGCGTTGATGTTATATGCACGAGTAGAACACAAGTGAGTTGTGGACGATATAAGTCATACCGCCTACCAGCATGTCATACTTTGGTTCAGCGGTATTGTTGGATGAAGCGGCCGGACCGACATTACGCCAGACGCTTACGCGAGACTGGTTCTACCGACGTGCTTTGCACACGTGGCTGGCGGGTGTCGGTTTCTCAACTTTAGTTGAACCGAGTGTGGCTACGCCCGTCCTTGCGAAGGTTAAAACGGAGTCTATTTGACAAACTATCATTGTGGTTTTGATGCGTAGGTGAGAACGGTTCTTGCTAAGCCCGTAGCAGCCACGTAAAACTTGCAACAACAAAGTAGAGGACGCCTAACTTGTTTTTGCAGGCATGTTGTGATGTGATATGGTCAAGACGTGATAAGATATAAGTTGTTGTATGAGATGATCATGTTTTGTTGAAGTTATCGCAATCGGCGTAAGCCCTATGGATGTCTCTTTGTTGCATAAGATGCAAGTGCCAAATAATTGCTTTACTTTATCGCTATACGATAGCAATAGTTGCAAGAGCAATAATTGGTGAGACAAACATGTGATGACACATTGATATAGATCAAGATGATGAAGATCATGGTGTCGTGCCGGTGACGATAGAGATCATGACAGTACTTTGGAGATGGAGATCAAAGGCGCAAGATGATCATGGCCATATCATGTCACATATTTTGATTGCATATGATGTTTATCTATTATACATCTTATTCTTGCTTTGATTGACGGTAGCATTATAAGATGATCTCTCACTAAATTATCAAGAAGTGTTCTCCCGAGTATGCACTGCTGCCAAAGTTCGTCGTGCCCGCACACCACGTGATGATCGGTGTGATAAGCTCTCGTCCATCTATAACGGGTGCAAGACAGTTTTGCACACGCGAATACTCAGTTAAACTTGACGAGCCTAGCATATGCAGATATGGCCTCGGAACACGGAGACCGAAAGGTCGAGCGTGAATCATATAGTAGATATGATCAACATAAGATGTTCACCATTGAAAACTACTCCATCTCACGTGATGATCGGTTATGATTTAGTTGATTTGGATCGCGTGATCACTTAGATGACTAGAGAGATGTCTGTCTAAGTGGGAGTTCTTAAGTAATATGATTAATTGAACTTAAATTTATCATGAACTTAGTCCTGGTAGTATTTTGCAAATTATGTTGTAGATCAATAGCTCGCGTTGTTGCTTTCATATGTTGTTTTTTTTGATATGTTCCTAGAGAAAATTGTGTTGAAAAATGTTAGTAGCAATGATGCGGATTCGATCCGTGATCGGAGGTTTATCCTCATTGCTGCACAGAAGAATTATGTCCTTAATGCACCGCTAGGTGACAGACCTATTGCAGAGCGGATGCAAACGTTATGAACGCTTGGCTAGCTCAATATGATGACTACTCGATAGTTTAAGTGCACCATGCTTAACAGCTTAGAATCGGGACTTCAAAGATGTTTTGAACATCATGGACCATATGAGATGTTCCAGAATTGAAGTTAATATTTCAAGCAAATACCCGAGTTGAGAGATATGAAATCTTCAACAAGTTCTATAGCTAAAAGATGGAGGAGAATCGCTCAACTAGTGAGCATGTGCTCAGATTGTCTGGGTACTTCAATCGCTTGAATCAAGTGGGAGTTAATCTTCCAGATAAGATATCGATTGACAGAATTCTCTAGTCACCATCACCAAGTTAGTAGAACTTCGTGATGAACTATAGTATGCAAGGGATGATGAAAATGATTCCCAGTTTTTCATGATGATGAAATCGATGAAGGTAGAATTCAAGAAAGAACATCAAGTGTTGATGATTAACAAGACCACTAGTTTCAAGAAAAGGGCAAAGGGATAGAAGGAACTTCAAGAAGAACGGCAAGCAAGTTGTTGCTCAAGTGAAGAAGCCCAAGTCCGGACCTAAGCCCGAGACTAAGTGCTTCTACTGCAAAGGGACTGGTCATCGAAGCGTAACTACCCCAAGTATTTGGCGGATAAGAAGGATGGCAAAGTAAACAAAGGTATATTTGATATACATGTTATTGATGTGTACTTTACTAGTGTTTATAGCAACCCCTCGGTATTTGGTACTGGTTCAGTTACTAAGAGTAGTAACTCAAGCGGAGTTGCGAATAAAATGTAAACTAGTTAAGGATGAAGTGACGATGTGTGTTGAAAGTAGTTTCAAGATTGATATGATCATCATCGCACACTCCCTATACTTTCGGGATTAGTGTTGAACCTAAATAAATGTTATTTGGTGTTTGCGTTGAGAATGAATATGATTTGATCATGTTTATTGCAATACGGTTATTCATTTAAGTAAGAGAATAAACTGTTGTTCTGTTTACATGAATAAAACCTTATATGGTTACACACCCAATGAAAATGGCTCATTGGATCTCGATCGTAGTGATACACATATTCATAATATTGAAACCAAAAGATGCAAAGTTAATAATGATAGTGCAACTTATTTGTGGCACTGCCGTTCAGGTCATATTGGTGTAAAGCGCATGAAGAAACTCCATGCTGATGGGATTTTGGAATCACTTGATTATGAATCACTTAATGCTTGCGACCCATGCCTCATGGGCAAGATGACTAAGACTCCGTTCTCCGGAACAGTGGAGCGAAGCAACTGACTTATTGGAAATAATACATACAGATGTATGCGATCCAATGAGTGTTAAGGCTCGCGGCGGTCATCGTTATTTTCTGACCTTCACAGATGATTTGAGCAGATATGGGTATATCTACTTGATGAAACATAAGTCTGAAATAGTTGAAAGAATTTCAGAGTGAAGTGGAAAAATCATCGTAACAAGAAAATAAAGTTTGTGTGATCTGATCATGGAGACGAATATTTGAGCTACGAGTTTGGTCTTCAATTAAAACAATGTGGAATAGTTTCACAGCTCACGCCACCTGGAACACCACAATGTTATGGTGTGTCCAAACATCGTAACCGCACTTTATTGGATATAGTGCAATCTATGATGTTTCTTACCGATTTACCAATATCGTTTTGGGATCATGCATTAGAGACAGCTGCATTCACGTTAAATAGGGCACCATCTAAATCCGTTGAGACGACACTATATGAACTGTGGTTTAGCAAGAAACCAAAGTTGTCGTTTCTTAATGTTTGGGGTTGCGATGCTTATGTGAAAAGTTTCATCCTGATAAACTCAAACCCAAATCGGAGAAGTGCGTCTTCATAGAATACCCAAAGGAAATTGTTGGGTACACCTTCTATCACAGATCCGAAGGCAAGATATTCGTTGCTTAAGATGGATCCTTTCTAGAGAAGGAGTTTCTCTCGAAAGAAGTGAGTGGGAGGAAAGTAGAACTTGATGAGGTAACTGTACCTGTTCCCTTATTGGAAAGTAGTTAATCACAGAAATCTGTTCTTGTGACTACTATACCAATTAGTGAGAAAGTTAATGATGATGATCATGTAACTTCAGATCAAGTTACTACCGAACCTCGTAGGTAAAACAGAGTGAGATTCGCACCAGAGTGGTACGGTAATCCTGTTCTGGAGGTCGTGTTACTTGACCATGACAAACCTACGAACTATGAGGAAGCGATGATGAGCCCAGATTCATGAAATGGCTTGAGGCCATGAAATCTGAGATGAGATCCATGTATGAGATCAAAGTGTGGACTTTGGTGGCGTTGCCCGATGATCGGCAAACCATAGAAAATAAATGGATCTTCAAGAGGAAGACGGACGCTGATAGTAGTGTTACTATCTACAAAGCTCGACTTGTCGCAAAAAGGTTTTTGACAAGTTCAAGGTGTTGACTACAATGAGATTTTCTCAACTGTAGCGATGCTTAAGTCTGTCCGAATCATGTTAGCAATTGCCACAATTTATGAAATTTGGCAAATGGATGTAAAAACTGCATTCCTGAATAGGTTTTAGGAGGAAGAGTTGTATATGATGCAACCAGAAGGTTTTATCGATCCAAAGTGAGCTAACAAAGTGTGCAAGCTCCAGCGATCCATCTATGGACTGGTGCAAGCATCTCGGAGTTGGAATATACGCTTTGATGAGTTGATCAAAGCATATAGTTTTATACAGACTTATGGGGAAGCTTGTATTTACTAGAAAGTGAGTGGGAGCACTACAACATTTCTGATAAGTATATGTGAGTGACATATTGTAGATCGGAGATAATGTAGAATTATTCTGCAAAGCATAAAGGAGTGTTTGAAAGAAGTTTTTCAAAGAAAGACCTCGGTGAAGCTGCTTACATATTGAGCATCAAGATCTATAGAGATAGATCAAGATGCTTGATAAGTTTTTTCAATGAGTACATACCTTGACAAGATTTTGAAGTAGTTCAAAATGGAACAGTCAAAGAAAGAGTTCTTGCCTGTGTTACAAGGTGTGAAATTGAGTAAGACTCAAAACCCGACCACGGCAGAAGATAGAAAGAGAATGAAAGTCATTCCCTATGCCTTGGCCATAGGTTCTATAAAGTATGCCATGCTGTGTACCAGATCTATTTTGTACCCTGCACTGAGTTTGGCAAGGGAGTACAATAGTGATCTAGGAGTAGATCACTGGACAGCGGTCAAAATTATCCTTAGTAGAATAAGGATATGTTTCTCGATTATGGAAGTGACAAAAGGTTCGTCCGTAGGGTTACGCCGATGCAAGTTTTGACACCGATCCGATGACTCAAAGTCTCGATCTAGATACATATTGAAAGTGGGAGCAATTAGCTAGAGTAGCTTCGTGCGAGCATTGTAGACATAGAAAATTGCAAAATACATAACGGATCTGAATGTAAAAGACCCGTTGACTAAGACTCTCTCACAAGCAAAACATGATCACACCTTAGTACTCTTTGGGTGTTAATCACATAGCGATGTGAACTAGATTACGAATCTAGTAAACCCTTTGGGTGTTGGTCACATGGCGATGTGAACTATGGGTGTTAATCACATGATGATGTGAATTATCGATGTTAATCACATGGTGATGTGATCTAGATTATTGACTCTAGTGCAAGTGGGAGATGAAGGAAATATGCCCTAGAGGCAATAATAAAGTTATTATATATTTCCTCATATCATGATAAATGTTTATTATTCATGCTAGAATTGTATTAACCGGAAACATAATACATGTGTGAATACATAGACAAATGAATGTCACTAGTATGCCTCTACTTTGACTAGCTTGTTAATCAAAGATGGTTATGTTTCCTAACCATGAACAAAGAGTTGTTATTTGATTAACAAGGTCACATCATTAGTAGAATGATCTGATTGACATGACCCATTCCATTAGCTTAGCACACGATCGCTTAGTATGTTGCTACCGCTTTTATCCATGACTTATACATGTTCCTATAACTATGAGATTATGCAACTCCGCTTACGGAGGAACACTTTGGTACTACCAAACGTCACAACGTGAATCGGGTGATTATAAAGGAGTACTACAGGTGTCTCCAAAGGCAGATGTTGGGTTGGCGATTTCGAGATTAGGATTTGTCACTCCGATTGTCGGAGAGGTATCTCTGGCCCTCTCGGTAATGCACATCACTTAAGCCTTGCAAGCATTACAACTAATGAGTTAGCTGTGAGATGATGTATTACGAACGAGAAAAGAGACTTGCCGTAACGAGATTGAACTAGGTATTGGATACCGACGATCGAATCTCGCAAGTAACATACCGATGACAAAGGGAACAACGATGTTGTTATGCGGTCTCGACCGATAAAGATCTTCGAGAATATGTAGGAACCAATATGGGCATCCAGGTCCCGCTATTGGTTATTGACCGGAGACGGTGTCTCGGTCATGTCTACATTATTCTCGAACCGTAGGGTCCGCACGCTTAAGGTTTCGGCGATGCTTATATTATGAGTTTATGAGTTTTGATGTACCGAAGGAGTTCGAGTCCCGGATGAGATCGGGGACATGACGAGGACTCTCGAAATGGTCGAGACGTAAAGATCGATATATTGGACGACTATATTCGAGTTCGGAAAGGTTCCGAGTCATTCGGTATTTTTCGAGTACCGGAGAGTTACGGAATTCGCCGGGAGTATATGGGCCTTATTGGGCCATACGGGAATAAGGAAAGAGGCCAAAGGAAGAAGGGCGAGCCCCTCTAGTCCGAATTGGACAGGGGTGCAGCCCCTTTCCTTCCTCCTCTCCCCTCTTTCCCCTTCTCCTACTCCAACAAGGAAGGAGGGAGTCCTACTCCGGTGGGAGTAGGACACCCCTTGGCGCGCCTCTCCTAGGCCGGCCGCACCTCCCCTTGCTCCTTTATATACGGGGCAGGGGGCACCTCTAGACACACAAGAGACACAAGTATTGATCTACGGATCGTTCCTTAGCCGTGTGCGGTGCCCCCCTCCACCATATTCCACCTCGGTTATACCATCGCGAAGCTTAGGCGAAGCCCTGCGCCGGTGAAACATCAA
The DNA here is from genome assembly GCA_021437245.1 of Aegilops speltoides. Taxonomy (NCBI): domain Eukaryota; kingdom Viridiplantae; phylum Streptophyta; class Magnoliopsida; order Poales; family Poaceae; genus Aegilops; species Aegilops speltoides. The sequence continues at coordinate 572,708,210 of CM038147.1, forward strand.
GATCGTCGCCACGCTGTCGTGCTGACGGAACTCTCCCTCGACACTCGGCTGGATCGGAGTACGAGGGACGTCATCGAGCTGTACGTGTGTCAAGAACTCGGGGGCGTCGGAGTAACGGCGCCGGGATCGGTCGGATCGCGAGGAGAACGTACGACTACTTCCTCTACGCCAGATCGCTTCCGCTTCGGGTCTACAAGGGTATGTAGACAACACTCTCCCCTCTCGTTGCTATGCATCACCATGATCTTGCGTGTGCGTAGGAAATTTTTTGAAATTACTACGTTCCCCAACATGGCCTGGGGGTTGATGCTGGGCTTCTCCAGCCGTGGTTTGTGCACGGTGAAGCGGACGGTCGGCTTTATCTCGTGGCATGGATGTCGGGGCTGCCCCCCTGGAAGGTGGTCTGCATGGTTGGCTCTCCGGCGGGCACCATGGCTGCGGGGGTGGCATTGTCTCTTGGTCGTATGGATGATGAGAAGCTCGGCGCAAGGTATCTCGGGCGCGCTATCGGTCTCCGTGGGGGCGCCTAGATCCAGATCTGGGGACTTGAGCTCGTCATGCTTCCTCTGAAGACCTCGTGGTACACGCGAGAACTACCGGCCGAAAGCTCTGCGCTCAGGCGCCGACGATGGTGACGCTCGAGGGTTCCGCTCTCTTCTTGAAGACGTCGTGGTGGTGTTCCCTCCCGTGTTTGGGTTCCGCATGAAAACCTTTGTCCATTGTGGACTCGACAGTGGCGAAGCTTGGCGCCGGCATCCCTCCTGAGGGCGTTGTCGTGGTGCTTAGGTGCATAGGGCGTTGAGCGGTGTTGTACTCAGGTCTTCCTGTGCTTTTTCATCGGTACCATTGGTGATCCATTTATTCTGGGATTGGCTTTGTAAGAGGACTATCTCTCCACTTTGTATCGTTCGACCGTGTATTTTGTTTGGTTGTTGCTTTGTATATAAAGCAGGGGCGAAAGCCTGTTTCGAGAGAGTAGACAGCGGTGACTGCTATTCTATTGTAAGACCCCCTGCTTGACGACGTAACAAGAGCTGCCCAAGTACATATGTTTCTCCTCAAAGTAATAATATACACCACATGGATCTCTCCTCAAGTATTAATTTATTATGATGTTTAATTACTTGGAGCACTAGTTTAAATTGCCTTCGGCCTGTCTGTAGTTGACCTTGACAGGAGAGTTTCGACGAGACAGGCCTCTCACAGAATCACGAAGCATGCTCGGCAACTACTTGCAAAGGTACAAAAACTCTGCATTTCTTTCCAGGTGAATGCCAAATCTGTTAGGTTATCAACTCTAACAAAAACAGTCTAGAAGTACTGTCAACCCTCTTCTCCAAATCGCAACACCAAACAGACTACCATGAGAATAACTACATTGCGCTTTGCACTAACTGATCGTATGAACAGAACGTCCCTTATGGTATTTAGAAGCTATCTATCACCAGTCGTTGCATACTATGTCCTTTTGCTTCTTCAGACAAGGTAAGAGTTAGGTTTACTCTATAACAGAGATTCAAAGGTACGTTTAAAGAAAAAGAGAAACAGAGGAAGTGTAAAACAGCCTAGGAACACGTGCGATGCATGTCAGGAGTATACGGAATGAACATGAGACTTTTCCCTAAATCCTATCGAGTACAGCGCAAACAGAGTTACAGTCACATGGAACTAGGAGGTACCGATCAAACTAATCAAAGAGAATCGGAAGATGAACCTTGTTAATATATAGATCCGGACTTTCCAAAATCACGTTATACCATTCCGGAATTTTGGAACCATTCCGGAGTCAGCTGAAACATTTTAGGAACTCTCCAAAGCATTTTCGGTGCTCATTTTCTCATTTCTCTAGTGATCACGGGACTATTTCAGGGAGGTGCTCATTTGGTCATTTTCAGAGAGGGGCTATTTATCATTTCCCAGAACATTTTAGGACCTCTCCAAAACATTTCCGAAGCTAATCTTAACCTATTCTATTTTTTCGAGTGAAGTCTTTGGAAATCTTATGCAGTATAGTTCATTTTCTTCAGCGTTAGAGACGAAGTTCTTCGAGACAATGTTGACAGTGTCCTCACTGAGCAGTTAGGCAATCGCCAGTGTGGTTTTCCTACCATGCGGAAATTGAGAGTTTAAACGTTCGGACCATTGCTGAGAGATTGTCAGTTGCCACAGGAGGGCCTTATTGGTCATTTCACCTTGGGTTGCACCCCGGCTATAAATAGCCACCCCCGACCATCATTTGGTCGTTAGCTGCTCCGACTAATTGCATTACAAGTGTCACGTATAGCAACCCACCCTCTGGACAACATGGGAGAATACTAAGTGAGGAAAAACCATAACACCTAGAGGCAGAGTGATTTAGCTAGCAGCACTGAAGAATCTGTTATGTGTGAAACAAAGACTTATTACCTCTGAAGATTGTGATCTTTCAAATAGTTAGGCGTTATGTTCTGAGCATCCAAGTGTCAATTGTCGACTGTTGGCGTACGAATTTGTGAAGGTTTCGAAGTCTACATTGAAGACTTACCACAAATGATTGGGCAAGGTATATGTGATCTTAGCTCAAGGAGAATATCATGAAGACTTTGTCTTCCGAACTGAATCTCAACCTCTCCATCCATATGTAGAGTTGCCACATGAAGTTGAACTGGTGAATAGCACGCCAATAACAGCTTTTAGTCCTCGGCACACCCACGCATAAACTATTCACCAAAAGGCAATTCATATATCTTCTCCACCATAAGGCGGTTGGGTGCAATGACAAAGCAAATGCAATTGCAACGGAAGTTATCTAAAACCGAATGGAATAAAAGAGGCTACGAGGTAGCATATACACCATAGCCGCCCCCACCTCCTTTTTTTGCTTTAAGATTAATTAGGATTTCCTAACTTCTTGTGTATACAGAATCTTCATTGTCCATCCATGCCATCACTAGCAAGTTGCTTCTTAGTTGTCATTGATATGCATGATTGATATTGCAAATTCTTGTCCAATAACAACTCTGCGAGAGAACATACTATGCTCTATAAGTTTCCCATCATAAGAAATCGGAACATTGTTGAAAATATGTGCACATATATTAAAGATGTGGCTACAATATATATAAATTTCTGGGAACCTAAATTTTGTTATAAATACATGGGTAGATATTAAATATGTGGCTAATATATACAGATGTTTGGCAAGCTTGGTTGCTGGCTGTCGGCTATTTAATTAGCTGGAATTATAATATTGTCTCCACATACAAGGCATGTAGCAAGGAATCAATTAATATATGCTCTTACGTGGTAAAAAGGTATTAAAAATGATAGCTAGGACTCGTACCTTCGTGAACCCACCAAACAACACACAAGACTGTGAACACGTCCCAAATCATCACTTCCACTCCACATGCCACCGCCAATGTTAACAATTCTCTCCAACCTGAGGTGGAGGGAAATGGTTAGACAATTGAGACAATACAACAGATGTGAGAAATGTATGCATGTATGCCTGAAAAGTAGGCACCCTATTTGTGAACATTTAATTATCAGTGAAATCCATGACATCAATATTTTTTATCTAAAGGGAGGATCTTGATCCATTTAATTCACAATCTGATAATAAATTACCGGAAATCAGTTGAGCTCCACACATGAACAATGTGAGTTTTTGATCCTGTAATCAGATACGGAGCATCTGGAAGGGAAACGACAGATGTAACTGGAGACATAGTTTCCAGTGTATGAATGCAGGACTTGTTCTGCAAGTCCCATATCTGATTTGATAAAAATAGTATGAGTTATAAGAATTATTAATGTTATGTGGGATACGCTACATTACGAGTGTGGGGTTCAATGAAAACGCGCATATATGTATATATATACTTTACCTTGGCAGTACAATCATCAGAACCAGTGATCAAATACTGTTGACCATCACGTGTGAAAAAATCAAGGCAGTTCACACCCTTGGAATGCCCAGGGAGATCATATTCTTGGCAACCGGAATCAAGGCTCCAAATCTGAACATCAACCAGATATATAGGAGTTGAGGTCTATTAGTAAACCACGTCTTACGTCAAATCTTAGAGAGAAAAGGAGAATGCCATGTCAGACCAGACCTCTGCATTTGCACCATACGCCGCACTCGCGAAACTGTTGGCGTCCTGTGGGTTAAATGCAACTTCATTTGCGACATAGTCAAAATCGTGTGTGCACTGCCAGCCCTTGTCCCAGTCCCAAAGCGTCATGCCCCACCCTGATGAAAACACATAGGGCTTGCTTGAATGAACGGCTAATGAATCAAAGCTGCTTGCACTGAAACTCGTGATCTTTTGCGGTTCTGTTACAAAGTCGCAGTGGTAAACATGGACGAAGCCATCAGATGTCCCAGCCAGCACCCACTGCTTCCTTGCAACAAATTTAATGGCATCTGCAGTGAAACCAATTTATTAGGAATGCATCTCAATGGCTTTATATGTACATGATAGTATCACGATGCGGAAAAAAGAAGTCTTTTTTTTTTTACGCTATCAAAAAGAATGCTTAGTGAGAAAGGAGTTGGCTGGAAAGAATGCCTATATGCTCTTGCTCTGAGACTTCAAATGAGTCCATTGGTTCCTGCAGGCCAGTAAATGCAAACGACAATGTTAGTTCGATGCCTTCAAAAACGTCATACATTTTCATTTGCCAACATACTAATATTTTTTTCTCAGATGATTGCTGCCTACACTTGTCCCAGCATGATCGAGCCTTTTTTTTGTGATGACCAGTTAAATTTTGCTCACCCCAGCCTACAGTACATAATCGAAATTGAGAACTACAATTATTGATAGAAGACATCAACTTGCCTGCGTCTGATAGTTCCAAGTGTGAATGTTTCCTTTGGAATCACCTGCTATAATCCTGTGTAACAACTAATATGGATATTATGTATATTGTAGAGGATAATGGCATCCTACACATTCACTTGAACATATTAACTGGAAGAAATATGTTATATATATTAACTCACCATGGCTCTGTTGGATGAGCATCCAGGGAACATATCAAGTCAATAATATACATCCCTGCTGTGATCTGATCCAACAAAACACCTAGTCAACAATAATTCAAATTAAGTTGCACTGACGATCTATGTATATATGAAAGAGAAAAGAAACCATGGTACCTTTATTATTGGCCGTATTGGAGACTAATATGTGCAGTACGACCAGCAAAAAGCAAAGGAATGGAAATTTAGAGAGACACAATCAAACCCTTGTACAACATAACCAGCTGACGATTCTTGAACCAAAACTCACCTCATGCATCGTGTACCCCATCTCTCCTTGTGGAGTATAAACAGCTTTCAGTGCCACCTCATGCACCGCATTCCCCATATCTTTGGCTTCCTTGAAAAATCCATCGCACTCGGCCTCATCTTTGAATTGCAAGAGGTATTTTTCACCCGATATAGTGCTCTGCAGGATGTTACCGTAGTCCATTTCATTATCTTTGGCTCTCACAAACAATGTGCAGGTGGCTCTGGGAGGCACAATGCCGTGCAAATGCCGGTTATCGCACCGCCTGCCCTTGTCAATAAGTTTGAATGCCACATTTTCGCTTGTGTTGTTTGTTAGGTGCAATGGGCACATGATATAGTCATTGTGGTCGTCGTCGTCATTGGGTTCAGATGGGAAGCGGAGCTCCAGTGGGTGAACCTCAAGTATAGGTCGCTCGCTGGTGGACCCTGTGATTTCCTGCTCAATAGATAAAGCATTGGATAATAATCCAGTGAACCTCAGGGTTTAAAGGCACTACACGTGCAGAATATTACTCCTCCCATTAAAGATAAATCGCATATTATATTGGATTAGGACAACTTTTTCATTAAAAAAATCACACTAGCATGTAGTTTCTGCGATAGAAAATCATAACCACAAATAAGTACTTTCGGGCATGAATGAAGCAAATAAAAATTATGAAAAGTGCGCAGTCAACATAATCAAAATAAAGATCGAAAAGAAGTAACCCCGACATGCACCATCCACACAACAGGCCGGTGTGAAAGGAGATGCAATGCTTCATCGGCTTCTCCGGCACAGCATGATATCGACACATTGTCAACACCAAAATATTCGGGTTTCTATAATTTCTACAGCATGCACCGGCCGGTCAATGCACACAGGGGTTGCTTCCCTCTTGACCGCTTCTACCTCCTCCTAACCCATCCCTCCAGCACGGTAACCTCCACTCTCTCACTCTCTCTCTCTCCTTGCCCAGGTCTTGCTTCCAATGGCAAGAAGCCAAGCACTGTACCCTGGTCTCACTCTGCTCCCTTAGGCACATCTTCCAAGCATGCTTATGACACCGGAGATGCTCTGTTATCACCGTCGTTGTTGTCGTTTGCACTACGTTACGTCCACCATGCTCTGGGAATCCGCCTATATAAGGCACCACGAGACTCACACTTCCGCCCTCATCCCTCCTCCTCTATCATCCTCCCCCGACCTCCCATTGTTCTTCTTTACCTTGTTGTCCTCCTCTCCGATGATTAAATCTAAGGACCTTCAAAAGAAAATTCATCGCCTCTAGTAATTCCTTGGCAAATTCATCTCACCGCTAACCTCTAGTCCTTCCTCGTGACCGACCCCCCTCCCACTACTTACAGGGAATTATAGTCACCAATGAGACCCCACATCGGAGATTTTTCTCTGTACATACCTTACATAGCACCGCAAAACCACCTCCATCAATTTCCTGCTTATCAGGGAAATCATTTGTAATTTCTGCCAAAATTGATAATGGCTGGGCCTTGGGCTCCGATGCTTCATTAAGTAGCATGCTCTCCAGGTCACTTCTTGTGGTACTAGGTTCGTGATCCATTAGTACCCAGCTATGAAAATACACCCCAGTTGTCCTAGCTTTAAGAAAAAGCATACTGATTAGGAGATTATTATGTGGCCCGTAGCTAGAACAAACTCGATTCCCCGTTCAGACATATGTACAGAAGAGAGAACATCTTCCATTATGCAAATAGCTTAAAAAACTTTCATGTCTAACAGAATTATAATCCATAAATATCCTAGCTCTTATTTACTGGACAAAGAAGGTAGGCAACTAACATGTTGGCAGCAAACTGATAGCAAATAAGCATGCATGAAGCTGCGGTATGATGAAACAGAGCATCATCCTAAACACAGTTAATCAATAAATGATGTATAAAGGAAAATCATCTATGGAAATCACCTGTAGAGAAGCCCTGCAGCCGCCTAGTCTTGTGAAGCTTATATTATGAGGGAGGGGATGTGGTATATCATAGCAGAGAGGTACTGTATTGAGATCTAGATCTGCATCCAAATATGATTAAATTACTCGCTTTGACGGAGATAGTTTAGCTAATCTGGCTGGATGCATCTTTAAGTACGAAATAATTGAGCTGACTTTCGGATGTGTTCATCGACCGGGTCGGAGGCTGCTCTCATTTTCCAAAAAAGAAATTTGAGTTGACTCTAGACATGTGTGATGATTGTGTCATGAAAGCTGCGTTGCCATATATGTACAGCTAACTAATTATAGTCTGACTCTAGTCTAGACATGTAATGAATGTGTAATGACAGCTGCAACCCAATATACATACTGCTAATTATAGTCGATTTTACAATCTGTACATGTGAAAGCATAATGCTAGCAGCATATCCTAGCCATATGCATACGCATAAGGGTAAGCGCCAAAGGTTCACATTTTAGCTCTTCGTGACTACACAAAGTCAAGACATTATTGTTTAAAGAACGAGCACAGCGAGTCAGTGACTAAGCACTTTCTCTTTATTTTATATACATCTACATACATTCATCTAATTATATGGATCTGGGCACGATGCCCCTTGGGTTGCTAGATTTAAAATGCCGACCAATTGCCCTCTGATTTTTGAGAAAAACATGCATCTATTCATCATATATATCAAGGCCAATTGCCACTTCAATTTTTTTAGGAAGAAGGATTAACCCCGGCTTCTGCACCAGAGTGATGCATGAAGCCTCTTTCTTAAGCCAAGTGACCGAAGTGTCTGTGATCCAGAACAAGCGCAAACGGAGTTGAATAAAAAAGTAGAAAATCCCACAACCGGCGAAAATAGAATGAGATGACTAAACACCTATCCTATTGCTGGATCGCCATCCAAAACCGGTTGTAGATATCCCGAGCTACTATTTTCCATCAGGCAAACCCAGTAACCAAAGGCTCCTGTCTTCCACATGAGGGAGTAACGACCACATACGGATCTAAGCAGTGGCTCTGTAGATAACCTACAAAAAAATTATACGAGTTTGTCCGTTAAAAACCATGTCATTTCTACAGTTTCATATAATCCAAAGTAATGCACATACTCGGCGACTGGCCTGAAAGCGTATTCGGGACCATTCGTTCGCAGACGCAAGACTGGTGACTATTTTCAAGTATTTATTTAATTTGAAATAACCCACATCTGGGGCTCCAACAAAATGCCAGTGAAACTTTTTTTCCGTGCGAACGAATGGTCATAGGTCAGTCTTAATATTTGCGTGTTTAAAAAAATGGAAATGTGATGTGAAATTATCGACGCGACATACACCATAAAAGTATAGACATGAAAATATTTTTATTTTTTAATATTTGCTTTTCAAAAAAAACAAAAAATGACTGGGTCCTTGCCCTGGTCTGAGTAGCAACATCGTAAAATGTCTGCATCAGTTAGCACTAGGAAGGAAATGTATTTACAAAAAATATAGGTGAAAATTTCAAAAAAAAATTGCGTGTTTGAAAAAAAGGAACACATTGATCAAGTGCCCAATAAAAGCCCAATTGCGTGTCTGAGTAGCAACATCGTAAAATGTCATTTGCCTGTTTAAAAAAAATGGAAATTGGAATCGCCCGGCGACATACTTCTGGATTGCATTGATGATTAAGATGAGGCCGACCAAAAGGTGGATGGTCAAAACAGAAAGCAAAAAGCAAAAAATAATTATAATGGTCACAACTGAAAGGAAAAAGCAGAAAATAATTAGTTTTTGTTTTCTAAGGGCTTATGCCAGTGGAACTTTTTTTGGCGTGCGAACGAATGGTCATAGCTCAGTCTTAATATTTACGTGTTTAAAAAAATTTCTACATCAATTGGCACTAGGAGGCCTGCAGAGAACCGTAGGGGCTGAACACGATACACTGCCGACATCATCGGTCAGCGATCTACCCTGCCGCAGGCGCCGCTGCCTGCTCATCGAGGACCATGCGTGGGAGGTCGCCACCTATGGCCCCGTGTCTGGGTTGCAAGATTTAAAAATAAAAAAAAATAGGTGATTGAGCTAACATGCAAAGATTTAAAAATAAAAAAAATAGGTGATTGATCTGAATATTAAGGAAGCTGCAGCGAGGATAAATGAGAAGTATATTTTTTATTTTTCAGCGGCGTCACACGGGGCCCCTGTATCTGCACCAGGAACAGGAACTACACCTCAAAATTTTAAAAAAAGTTCCTGTTCGTGCGTCGGTTACACGTGTTTGACGATCACTCTTGGGCGGCGACTGGCCTGAAAGCGTATTCGGGTTTTCAAGTATTTTTTTAATTTGAAATGACCCACATCTAGGGCTCCAACAAAATGCCAGTGAAACTTTTTTTGCGTGCGAACGAATGGTCACGCCCGGCGACATACTTCTGGATTGCATTGATGATTAAGATGAGGCCAACCAAAAGGTGGATGGTCAGAACAGAAAGCAAAAAGAAAATACCGTTGGTATCCCGAGTACACCGTTGAGGAGCAGTATAGAGACTTCAATCAAAGCCAATACCTCTGCATCACCAGGTTTTTTTCCTTGCTACCTGGATCCACTGAACCCCTCCATAGCCATATGGACTTGGGGTTACCATCGAGATGTCAGTGCAAGATGCTGCATATTCGATGATGACTATTATACAGGCCAGGACCTCCCTGCTTCAAAACACTGACTTTCACTATATGCCAATGTCACTCCCCGGGGCAGAAGGTTACGGCGGCGGCGCCTGCGGCAGGGTAGATTGCTGACTGATGATGTTGGCAGTGTATCAAGTTCAGCCCCTACGGTTCTCTGCAGGCCTCCTAGTGCCAACTGATGTAGAGATTTTACGATGTTCCTCACAGGGCTTGGGGAGGACACAATTCTTGTAGGCGAAGCAATGGCATGCCGGACTGGGCTCTCAGTCCCCACCTGATGTTGCAACCCAGACATGGGGCCATGGCCAGGGCTTCCCGGCAGCTGCAGGCTATAAGCAGGGCTCCTGGCATCGATCGTGGCATGGGCTAGGAGATCCAAGGAAATGTGAATGTGATGATTCACTGTCCCCAATACAGAAATTTTATGATGTTCCTCACAGGCTTGGGGAGGACACCATTCTTGTAGGCGAAGCAATGGCATGCCGGACTGGGCTCTCAGTTCCCACCTGATGTTGCAACCCACACACGGGGCCATGGCCAGGGCTTCCCGGCAGCTGCAGGCTAGACACAGGGCCATATGTGGCGACCTCCCACGCGCGGTCCTCGATGAGTAGGCGGCGACGCCTGCGGCAGGGTAGATCGCTGACTGATGATGTCGGCAGCGTATCGAGTTCAGCCCCTACGGTTCTCTGCAGGCCTCCTATACACTACACCACGACACTGAAAAGACGACATGCCTCTGTTGGTATAAGTGAGTATCGCCGACACTCTTTTTGTCCCAAACTATACCGACACACCGTATGTTAGTGTTATATAAGTTTTCTGACACATTATCTGTCGCCGAAGCCCACAAAAACACCGATGAATTTTCTGTCGGTAGAAAAAGACAATACCGATTGTTTGTGTGTCGTCAATTCATGGGGACATAAAAAGTGTCGGCGTTTTATGCTCAACCCACGTCCGAAAACTGTGGCGCGGAAAGAGGGGCATGCGCGCGCGATGCGAAATAACCGATTCGCACCAGACCAGCTAAACAAAAGAAAAAACATACCCCGACCCCCGACCTATTCAATCCCCAATCTCGCCCTTCTCTGTCTTTCGCCACAACACACCCTAACCCTAACCCGACCGCGCTGCCGTCCCCGACCTGCGCGCCGCCGCCACAACCCACCCGCCGGTCCCCTCGCGCCACCAAATCTCGGACCCCAGCCTCCCTTCCCTTAGTCCGCAGTAGCAGCAGCGCCGTTTGCGACGGAGGAGCACCGTCCGCCGCCGAGGAATAGCAGCGCTGTCCGCCCGCAAGGATCCGCCGCGCGCCGGGAACAGCGGCAGCATACGCCGGTCGATCCGCCGCAACAACTGCTGTTGAGGAGCAGCCCGCCGTTCTTCTTCCTCCACTGGCGACCCTTGTCCCGGCCCTGCCTCCAGATCTCATCTCAACAAGTAAGATGCAGTTCTTTTTCCTTACCTATCTTCCCTTATTTTGCTATATGGAGTTCACATTTTATTCTGAATGGTTTATAATCTGATTCTGATGGCATGCCTTGTGTGATTATAGTCGGGTGGTTCCAGGTCTAGGTCATGGCTTTAGTGGTGTGGTGCTGTTAATGTTTTCTCAATGGATAGCAGTTGGTCGATGGATGGGAATTGCTACTGTAAGTCATCTCAGAAAATAATATTGTCCCCCTAAAAAAAGGAGTCTCACACAATACGCAAAATTATTAGGCTGCAGTTAGTATGGGGTACATCAGTACATGGACATAAAAAGCAAAGGATATACCTGATAGAGTTTGCTTGTATTTGTCAGGTTTTTGAATTTGAATTTTCTTTTAGAGTGGCTTCACAAACATGTGCTTTTCTGCCATACTTGTATCGCCGCAGAGACAATAATGCAGGGATTCTGAAAAATAACTTGAAGCATGCCACTAGTTAGTAGAGAATATATTTGCACTGCAGCCATGACTTTATTTGTGTGTGTGTGTGTGTGTGTGTGTGTGTGTGTGTGTGTGTGTGTGTTCACTTCTAGGCCACTGCATCATGTGTACAATTTCACAGAGAAAAGGAAGTTCATGTGAAGAACCATGCCGACACATGTGAGAAAAATATATTTGAGTCAGTATATATACATATATAAATGGATGGAAGGAATGTTCATAAAGACAGTCTATTAGTTATTAGTTAGAAAACTGTAAAGAAGATAGCCTGCAGTAAATGTGTATAAAAAAATATAAGTTAATGATATACTGTGATAACCTCCCTTGTTTTTGTCTGCAACAGTTGATTAAATTTTTTAGGGGGTTTCAAAAAACACTTCATGAGCTTCTTTTTGAATGCTGAATAGATTAGTTACGTTTTAATCTGAAGTCCGGCAAGTGTGCTTCACGTGCTAGATTTCCCTGCGATGCAAAATCCTGCGCACCTATTCTGCACCCAAATCTGTATTATCCACATATCAAGCCTATGAAGGCCCAGTGACTTTGATGCACGCCCATTTCTCAATAAGAAAAGTAGAACGACCTATAAACATAGGAAAGATTAACGTGTGCGCCCTTTTCCCAAAGATGTTCCCGTAAGATTTCCTTTTAATGTGTATATGTGACCTGGTTTTCTACTGTCAATTTTGACTCAGCTTGAACGTCTCAATGATGAACCCTTTTTGCACATGGCATTTCTGAATCTCTCCTCACGGCAACAGGTGATTTTCTCATGTATGTTTGCACAGGGGCTTGTTATTGCTTCCATACTGGTTTTGTTCAGTTGGTCAAATTGGCGTTTCTCCCTCTGAAGTGCAGAACAATGCGTGGAGTAGGCTATGTCATCCTCTGACCACAACGATTGGCTGCTACTGATGACACAAGGTGACCTTTTTGTATGTTCAATTCTTCAATTGTCGTTTAAAATCCTTGGACTAACCAGGTGAAGTTGAACAGAAAAAGCAGAAATGGCCATGTACACTTGATTAAAGATTGATGAACCTGAGAGCAGGTAAAAACTGAGACCAAAGGCACTCAGACTTGAGTAATAGTTCCAGTAAGCTCACATTACTACTTCCACAACCATGAATGACAAATTTTAGAAGTACGAGTAAAGGCATATAAATTAACACAAATTGCTAGTTTTGGTCTTCAATGATTTCTGAACAGATTGAAAGTGCAAGCCTTGATGAATTTACAGTCCACACATGCTTTGCGAAGTATATGAAACGAAATTGCAATTGAAATCCCGATGCAGCTACGTGTAGATATATTTGCTGCTATTAGTACACATTCTTTACCTATCCAAGGTCTTCTACTATTTCAATACCCATCATATGTGAAAATCCGTGGTGAGAAAAGAAACATATCTACAGTCTGATGTAAGTTGTTCCTGAAAGCGAAACTTAACAATATCAGTGGTGAAATGTTCACTCTTGCTTGATTTAGTTTCTGGCTTCCCTTTCCTTGTACTTCTAAGAAAATAAATAATTAATAGCATGGTTCTGCTCATTGGAACAGGAGAGGCGATCGACAAGACAGAAAAACACAAATGGCCAAGTACACTTGATTGAAGATTGATGAATCTTGGAGCAGGTAAAAACTGAGACCAAAGGCACTGAAACTTGAGTAATAGTTCCCGTAAGGTCACAGTACTACTTCCACAACCGGGAATGACAAATTTTAAATATGCACATGGTTTGAACTTTGTCTAGATGAATTGAGAGCATGTAGCAATTAAATGGATTATAGATGAACTGGGAGCACGTTGTAAATAGTACCCATGATTTTATTTTAAGTTTTCATACATTTATCCGAGCAATTACTCATACAAGACATATGGTCTTTGAAATGGCTTTGTTTTCATCAATTGTCCTTCCTGCTACTACATATATGATTGCTGGTACATTTTTTTAGAAAGGAGGCATCTGATTGAGGAACTTCAAATGCAATTTTCATGTAAGCCATGTGGTATGCTATATGTGTTAGCCTGACTTTGGTTGATGTGGTGATAAGGGTATCTTTTGTAACCTGTTTGCAGCGCATGTACTTTTAGATCTTTGGGATCAAGGGCCACTTGCAAATTTTAAGAAACTCCCATTTTCTAAGATTGCTCAAATATACGAGTTCTTTTGCAGGGACAAGTGGCAAAATGTAGCAAGGCACCAAGTTGATGTACAATGTTCTGGTGATTGCTTTGTTCATAACATGGTTGACACATTTTGTTCATATGGAAGTTCATGTCGGCTTGGTGACTAAAGACTTGGGCTCTTCCATAATATTTTGTACATTAGTCAAGTGATTGAACAATTGGTCTCATAGGAACTTGGCCATCACATTTTGTAACAGACCGCGGCTTGAATGCCAGCTTATGTATGTCCTTAATCCACTGTAGCTAACTTGAGTAAAGAAGACTAATGAATCTTCTATATATGTTGAATGGTATCTTGTGCATTGATCAATGGTATATGGTGATGAATAGAAGAGTGTAATTCTGATGAATATGAATGTAATTGTTTGTATATGTGTTCGGTATTGAACATGAATTGAATAATATGAAATTAATGTCGTATTAATATATGGTGCATTTGCATTTGTGCTAAAATGTAGACCCTGGCAGAAAGTGTGTTGGCAAAAGTATTAACGTTGCATTATCTGTTGGTGTAGCTTGTTGTCGAATAAACTGTCGGCATATCTATAGACATTGCACAATCTGTCGGCATAGCACATCGTCGGATGAACTGTCGGCATAGCACTGTCTGTCGGTGTAGAGATGTCTGTCGGTGAAGCTCTCACCAACACTGTCATACTGTGTGTCGTCTTAGATTTATCTGTCGGCAAAGACCTTTCCCGGCAGCACTATAGGCGACAGCTCCTTTCTGTTGGTGAAGGTCTTTGCCGACACTAAATGTGTCGCCTTAGGTGATCTATGCCGACACATTGTTTGACGCTGCCAACTGATGTATAGATTTTACGATGTTCCTCACAGGGCTGGGCTCTCAGTCCCCACCTGATGTTGCAACCCAGACACGGGGCCATGGCCAGGGCTTCCCGGCAGCTGCAGGCTATAGGAGATCCAAGGAAATGTGAATGTGATGATTCACTGTCCCCAATACAAAAATTTTACGATGTTCCTCACAGGTCTTGGGGAGGACACCATTCTTGTAGGCGAAGCAATGGTGAATTGATTGACTGAGATTAGCTCTCGATGAAGTTTCTGAACATTTCCTTATATAATAAATTTTGACACTAGGTTATGATTAGCTCTCGATGAAGCAATGGTGAATGTGAAGTAAATTGCTGTTATGATAGATTTTACCATGTTCCTCACAGGGCTTGGGGAGGACACCATTCTTGTAGGCTAATCATAATAGCAACATAAAATCATATGATAGATTAGCCTATAAAATCTATTTACCATAAAGTTATGATTAGCAATTTACATAACAGCAATTATAACAGAAAGTTATGATTAGCCTATAAAATCTATTTACTCCACATTTCCTCATATGATAAATTTTAACTGAGATTAGCTCTCGATGAAGTTTCTGAACCATACTTGACATTGTGAACTGATTGTTACTTGAGCATGAAATCGCCTATATGTGCATGCGATTTGCATTAGTGACAAGTACTATTTAAACTTGTATAGGTTAATAATGTATCAAACCTAGAAATGTTTAAACGCTGTTTATTCTGAATGAAAATGGCATGAAATGTTTTATGTAAATCTTTGCATTTAAGAAAATTAAAAAATAATTCAAAATAGTCATCAGTCTTGCGTCTGCGAACGAATGGTCCCGAATACGCTTTCAGGCTAGTCGCCGCCCAAGAGTGACCGTCAAACACGATTTTTTCAATTCTTGAACATTTTTAATTCTTTAATGCATTGTCGCCCGCTGTCGTGTCCGGTGACGGCGTACTGCATCCCTCGGGAAGAGCTGCACCATCTTCTTTAATGCACTGCCGCCCGATGTCGTGTCCGGTGACGGCGTACTGCATCTCTCGGAAAGAGCCGAACCATCACGGAAACCATCGACAGTACACATTTACCCCTTAACATCTGAAGGCAACTTCTATGAGTTATTTTATCTGCTATTGTTCTGTAAGATTTTACGATGTTCCTCACAGGGCTTGATTCACCCCGAATCGAGCATGAGGATGCATTTTGCCTGGACGCGCTGCCTCCCACAGGTGGCGACCTCCCACGCGCGGTCATCGATGAGCAGGCGGTGGCGCCTGCGGCAGGGTAGATCGCTGACTGACGATGTCGGCAGTGTATCGAGTTCAGCCCCTACGGTTCTCTGCAGGCCTCCTAGTTCCAACTGATGCAGAGATTTTACGATGTTCCTCACAGGGCTTGATTCACCCCGAATCGAGCATGAGGATGCATTTTGCCTGGACGCGCTGCCTCCCGCAGGTGGCAACCTCCCACGCGCGGTCCTCGATGACCAGGCGGCGGCGCCTGCGGCAGGGTAGATCGCTGACCGACGAAGTCGGCAGTGTATCGAGTTTAGCCCCTACGGTTATCTGCAGGCCTCCTAGTGCCAACTGATGTAGAGATTTTACGATGTTCCTCACAGGGCTTGGGGAGGACACCATTCTTGTACGCGAAGCAATGGCATGCCGGACTGGGCTCTCAGTCCCCACCTGATGTTGCAACCTAGACACGGGGCCATAGGTGGCGACCTCCCACGCGCGGTCCTCGATGAGCAGGCAGCGGCGCCTGCGGCAGGGTAGATCGCTGACCGATGATGTCGGCAGTGTATCGTGTTCAGCCCCTACGGTTCTCTGCAGGCCTCCTAGTGCCAACTGATGTAGAAATTTTTTTAAACACGTAAATATTAAGACTGACCTATGACCATTCGTTCGCACGCCAAAAAATGTTCCACTGGCATAAGCCCTTAGAAAACAAAAACTAGTTATTTTCTGCTTTTTCCTTTCTGTTGTGACCATCCTAATTATTTTTTGCTTTTTGCTTTCTGTTCTGACCATCCACCTTTTGGTAGGCCTCATCTTAATCATCAATGCAATCCAGAAGTATGTCGCCGGGCGATTCCAATTTCCATTTTTTAAACACGCAAATGCGAAACAAAAACATGCCAAAAATAGGGCTTTTATTGGGCACTCGATCAATGTGTTCTTTTTTTTCTCAAACATGCAATTTTTTAAAAAAAATGTCACCTATATTTTTTGTAAATACATTTCCCTCCTAGTGCCAACTGATGCAGACATTTTACGATGTTGCTACTCAGACTAGGGCAAGGACCCAGTCATTTTTTTTTGAAAAGCAAATATTAAAAAATAAAAATATTGTCATGTCTATACTTTTATGGTGTATGTCGCATCGATAATTTCACATCACATTTCCATTTTTTTAAACACGCAAATATTAAGACTGACCAATGACCATTCGTTCGCACGCAAAAAAAGTGTCACTGGCATTTTGTTGGAGCCCCACATGTGGGTCATTTCACAAGGGGAAGGCGGAAGGGCGGAGAGACTGTTCCTGTTCCTGTTGCAGATACATGGGCCCCTTGCAAGGCCGCTGAAAAATAAAAAAAAATACTTCTCATTTATCGTGGGGCAGATATGGGGTGCGTGCCACAGGGTGGATCGTTGGCTGCCGGCGTGTTGGACATCTACTCCTGGCGGATCTAGTGGTGGAAAGCGGACGCGCTAAGCTTTGAACACATGGACGCACTGCCTCCCGCAGGTGGCGACCTCCCACGCGCGGTCCTCGATGAGCAGGCGGTGGCGCCTACGGCAGGGTAGATCGCTGACCGACGATGTCAGCAGTGTATCGAGTTCAGCCCCTTCGGTTCTCTGCAGGCCTCCTAGTGCCAACTGATGTAGAGATTTTACGATTTTCCTCACAGGGCTTGGGGAGGACACCATTCTTGTAGGCGAAGCAATGGCATGCCGGATCGGGCTCTCGGCCCCACACGATGTTGCAACCTGCACACGGGCCATAGGTGGCGACCTCCCACGCGCGGTCCTCGATGAGCAGGCAGCGGCGCCTGCGGCAGGGTAGATCGCTGACCGATGATTTCGGCAGTGTATCGTGTTCAGCCCCTACGGTTCTCTGCAGGCCATCTGAAACATGATATAATGCAAAGGCATTTAGAATTTCTAGCAGAAATTGGACAGCATAACGGCTGTAAATGCTCAAAAAAGATTTTGAGACACTTAGCAAAGGATTGCATAGACACTCAACAACATCATATCAACATTCTGGGTCCAACTTAGCAACATAATGGGGTAGTGGAACTAAACTAGGCTTGTATCCATCAAACCTATAAGGTACTACTGATTAGTAACACGTGAACCTGATAGAGAGAAGAGATCCTAGTCCTTAACCCCCGGTGGAAGAATAGACTGACTCAGATCAGAATGCCATGAGGTAAAGGAGTAAAAAGAGCCTTACGTTCCTTCCCACAATCAATTCCCCCACATATAACTAAAGCATTTCTTGACTCAATATCGACCAGTTTGGCTTGGAGAACCTATAGGAATTCCGGCTCTGATGCCAACACTGTCAGGACCCCGATTCAATGCCACATCGATCTAGCATGTAACACCTCATATCACTTTGCGGCCTCACGCACAGTATTCCCACGGGTGTCGCCTTACCTTGCCCGGGACCGTTTGCGCCTTTTGGCACACATATATGATAGTGTCGCTAGCATCCATATGATAAGAGCCCGGGCTGACATGACTAGTTGTAAACCCAAAGTGATATTTACAGTTGGGAGGTGGCGGCTCAGTTGCCAGCGACGCAGTTGCCTGATGTCATTTCAGTTGCCACCGTGCGATTCAGTTGTCAGCTTGCGATTGACAATATTTTCAAAAATATGCATGGAAAATTTAAAAAATATTTGCGTGCTTAAAAAGATGGAACACTCCATGCAAAATGCATCCTCATCCAAGATTCGGGGCAAATCTCTCTCGCTTCATCTTCAGCTTCGCAGCAGGCGGCTGCACTGGGCCCCGGCAGCCAGCCCGGGACCGAGACCATAGTCACCGGCCATGACGAACAAGCTTCTATGAACAAATGGTCGATGGTCAGAGTAGATGATGATGAAGATGGGCCGACCAAAAGGTCGATGGTCAGAGCAGAAAGCAAAACACAAAAAATAGTTAGTCTTTGTTTTCTAAGGGCTTATGCCAGTTAAACTTTTTTGGCGTGCGGACGAATGGTTAATATTTGCGTGTTTAAAAACATGGAAAGGTGATGTGAAATTATCCACGTGACATAAATTAAAAAATACTTGAAAATAGCGTCTGCGAACAAATGGTCCCAAATACGCTTTCAGGCCAGTCGCTGCCCAAGAGTGACCATCAAACACGTGTAGTCAACGCGCGAACGAGAATTACGAAGTTCCTACTCGGACCGCATCAGTTGGCACTAGGAGGGAAATGTGTTTATATGTATTATTATAATTCTTTGTGACATACTTCTGGACTGCATCGATGATGAAGACGTGAGCTTTGTGTTGAGCCCCAGATGTGGGTCATTTCACAATGGGATGGCGGAAGGGCGGAGAGACTGTTCCTGTTCCTGTTGCAGATGCGTTAATGGTGAAGGGTGCAAATACTAAAAAAAGTCAGGCACTAACTTCTCTTGGTCTCAGCAAGCAGGCAACTGACTGGAAGGGAGGCAACTGAATCGCAGGTTGGCAACTGATATGTATTGCGGCAACTGGGGCACAGGCTGGCAACTTTGGTGTCACAGTTGCCAACAGCCAGTTCAGTTGCCACTGTTGGTGACAGTTGCCTTGTTGCAGCGCAGTTGCCGGCCTGCGATTCAGTTGCCGTCTTGCGATTAACATTATTAATTAGTCGAATATTTTTAAAAAATAGGTGAAACTTTTAAAAAAATATTTGCGTCCCCCTTGCAAGGCCGCTGAAAAAAAACTTCTCATTTATCGTCGCTGCAGCTTCCTTAAGATCCAGCTCAATCACCTATTTTTTAAAAAAATCTTTGCACATTGTACATTTTTGATATATGTGTAACATATCTTTTAATAAAACTTTATTATTTTTAAATAAAGTATTAATTTTTTTAATACATTGTCACCATTTTTCAATACAATTTTTTAACATTTTTTAAAAGTTTCATTAACATGTTTCAAAGACAAGATTAACACTTTTAAAACATAGTGAACATATTTTCATGCACATTTAACATTTTCAAATGCTAGATAAAGATTTTTTAAATACCCAACTAGTTATTTGTGAATAACTAGTGACATATGCCAGTGGAGAAGAAGGTGGCGGCTCTATTTCTGAAAACCTGGATGGCCAATCATAAAAGTATCATTATCATCACGATAAAAAATTACAGTGATCAGGTGCTAAGATAAAACGGCGCCCCCGGGAGCATGCCATACAGCTAACGATGTAAATAGATAAAACATGACATGGATGACATATGTTATAGTACAGTTTTTTTTTTGTTGAGGCAACCTCGGCTGCAAGCTCTGTCGTCACCTCGCCCGCCAGCCTGGCGGTGGAGGACGGGAATGGATAAGCCATGGTGCCCGGTGCTGTTCAACGGCCTCAGGTGAAAAGCTTCTGGACTGTCGAGAAGTAGTTTTTTTTTGTTGAGGCAACCTCGGCTGCAAGCTCTGTCGTCACCTCGCCCGCCAGCCTGGCGGTGGAGGACGGGAATGGATAAGCCATGGTGCCCGGTGCTGTTCAATGGCCTCAGGTGAAAAGCTTATGGACTGTCGAGAAGTATGTCGCCGGGATCCTCCTCCTCCTCCTTGTCGATTTTGGTGTTACGTCGGTGTTTTCCACCTTTTGGTCTGTTTCTGTTCATGATGCGGACGTAGGCAGATGAGGAGGAGGAGGACCTCGGCGACATACTTCTAGACTGCATTGATGATGAAGACGGGCCGATCAAAAGGTCGATGGTCAGAGCAGAAAGCAAAACACAAAAAATAATTAGTCTTTGTTTTCTAAGGGCTTATGCCAGTGAAACTTTTTTTGGCGTGCGGACAAATGGTTATAGTTCAGTCTTAATATTTGCGTGTTTAAAAACATGGAAAGGTGACTATTCTCATTTATCGTCGCTGCAGCTTCCTTAAGATCCAGCTCAATCACCTATTTTTTAAAAAAAACTTTGCACATTGTACATTTTTGATATATGTGTAACATATCTTTTAATAAAACTTTATTAATTTTAAATAAAGTATTAATTTTTTTAATACATTGTCAACGTTTTCCAATACAATTTTTTAACATTTTTTAAAAGTTTCATTAACATGTTTCAAAGACAAGATTAACACTTTTAAAACATAGTGAACATATTTTCATGCACATTTAACATTTTCAAATGCTAGATAAACATTTTTTAAAATACCCAACTAGTTATTTGTGAATAACTAGTGACATTTATTCAAATGATTTATTGACATTTTTTAAATACATTAACAACTCATAAACATTGTATTTTATATACATTTTTTGTATACAAGAGAAAAATTTCTCTACACACAACATTTTGGAAGTACTTGCTTAACATTTTTTGAAATGTTTATGTCAAATAATTTTTGTTATATATTTATTCAGAGTCTTGGGTAGTATAAAAAATATAAAAAAAGAAAGCAAATCCCAATGTATAAATAAACGAGGTTGTGGCCTGCCGCGCGCCTTGCCTGGCCCAGCTTACGCTTCTTGCAGGCCAGGAGAGCTACTCGTTGTCGCTTTATGCGCCAGTTTGACAGGCAGCGCTCACGTGCAACGTAATTTGGGCCAGGCGTTGATTAATCTAAAAAAAATTCCGGAAATCAGAAAAAGTACATCAGTTTTGGAAAAGGGTTCATCAATTTTTTCAAAATAATTTATACACCATAAAAGTATAGACATGACAATAATTTTATTTTTTAATATTTGCATTTTTTAAAAAACAAAAAATGGCTGGGTCCTTGCTCTGGTCCAAGTAGGAACATCGTAAAATGTCTGCATCAGTTGCAAATCGCATGCACATATAGGCAATTTTTGTTATTAGCCTACAAGTAGACAGGGTTCAAACACCAATGACCGATCTATGAAAATAGATGCAATCACTTCGATCATCAGGAGTAAATGACTTTCTGAGAGCCATGGTGCCCGGTGCTGATTGCCTCGGAAATGCTGGTACCCACAGTGAAGAAAAACGGGATAAAAAGAGACTAGATCGGATGTGATTTGGGACGTGAGCTGCCGCGCGCATGGGCCGACATGCTGCTGCTGCCGCGCCTCGATCCGCTCCAGCTCCCAGCCCACCACGGCCAGGAGCGGTGAGGCCGGCGGAGCGTGCATTTGCCGGGGAGGTCTGGCCGGGGCTGCTCATTAGGGTTTAGGGTTTAGGTCCTTCGCTCGCGTGAGGCGGAGGGACCAAAGGGAGATGGCGGTAGGTCGTGCTCTCCACTCTCTGCCAAAGCTCAGCAACAGTACTAGATACAGGGGCCCGGTGTGAGGCCGCTGAAAAATAAAAAAATACTTCTCATTTATCCTCGCTGCAGCTTCCTTAATATTCAGATCAATCACCTATTTTTTTTATTTTTAAATCTTTGCATGTTAGCTCAATCACCTATTTTTACATTTTTAAATCTTTGCATGTTAAAAAAATTAAAAAATACTGGTCGGCTTTAATGATGAAGGGTGCAAATACTAAAAAAAGTGGCACTAACTTCTCTTGGTCTCACCAAGCAGGCAACTGACTGGAAGGGAGGCAACTGAGTCGCAGGTTGGCAACTGATATGTATTGCGGCAACTGGGGCACAGGCTGGCAACTTTGGTGTCACAGTTGCCAACAGCGAGTTCAGTTGCCACGGTTGGTGACAGTTGCCTTCTTGCAGCGCAGTTGCCGGCGTGCGATTCAGTTGCCGTCTTGTGATTGACATTATTAATTAGTCGAATATTAAAAAATAGGTGAAACTTTAAAAAAAACATTTGCGTCTTTAAAAAATGGAACACATTGATCGAGTGCCCAGTCAAAGTCCCTATTTTTGGCAGTTTTAATTTCGCATTTGCATGTTTAAACAAATGGAAATTGGAATCGCTGTAGTAGATGACGGGGTACAGCTCATCGATGATAAAGACGAGGCTGACCAATAGGAGGAACACGACCAACTTTGAAAAGGTTTTAAGTTGGCATGGTATTATCATTTCACCCACATAGCATGTGCAAGAAAGTACAGAGGCTTACGACAAAAACTGGATGCACTTCGTGTACAAAACAGATAATCTCCTTCAAACACTACAAGAAATCTGTTAATACATGACGGTTCTATTCCATCATGGATCAGTAGAAATCTGTCATGCGTGAGCATTCATGATGGACTCGAAATCCATCATGTATATCGCGTCATAATTTGACATCGTACCATCCTTGACGGTTCTCGACCGTCATGGATAGGAACTGCTTCGCAGACGACAAATATGTGCACGACCACTGCACGATAAGCATCTAAGGGCCTGCTGTCTTGCAATGGATGGAGCTGATTGCATTGTCGTGCACACATCGTCCGCCACTATCGTGTGTATAGCAATGCTCGTCATGGATCTGCCTCAGGACGTGCTTGTAACGGCGTTAACATGTTTGCCATGTCATCATTTGATATGGCAGCCCATGTAGGAATCGGCCCAATGGCCCATCGAATTTCGACTAGGTCCAACAGTGACAGCCCACGTAGCAATCAACCCAATTAAAAATTTGGCCCATTAAACTATGGTCGGTCCAAGGCCCACCAATTCACTACAACCGATACACCCGCCTCCTATCACATTTCCCTTCTCTTGGTCCATGGGAATTTTCTATCTGAAAGAAATATATGCTCATTTCATTAAATAAAATGAAGTTACATAAACAACCCCGGAAATACACCTGTACACGAGCAAAAAGATCCCTAAAAACTTAAAATTACAAACACCTCCTAGAGAACCCTAAACTACTCTCCAGCTCCTGAAACGCCGGCGGCGCTCGCCATACGCAAACTGGGGTTAATGCCCATGCGTGGGAGACACCATTTTCGCAAGCATCTCTCCTCGAACCATCCTTCTGAAGGACACTCTGTCTCCATCGATGAAGAGTCCATGAACTTGTGCTACCTGCGTGTCAAAAAGCCCTAAGAACGGCTAAAAAACAGAAAGGAAAAGCATGGGAAAATAAAAAGAAACAGGGGAGAGAGACCTGGTGGCCTGGTGTGATCCTGCCGGTCCGATGCGGCAGAACTCGACCAGGCGCGCCGTAGTCATCGTGCCCGACCCATCCAGCCTCTGCACGCCCACGAGGCCACGAGGGACCTGCTCGCTCCTTGCAGCAAGATGGGCACCATCTACAGCAACGCCATCGGCGCCGCGTGCACTGCAGGTCCGGCATCGCCGCCTGTGAGACGAGGCTAAGTCGCGGCGGCAGATGGTTGTTGCGCGATGCAGAGGGGAAGATGGGCGCGAATGAAGAGGTCGCGGCGGTTACCAACACGGTGGTTGCGGGATGCAGAGGGGAGGATGACCATGGATGGCGAGGTTGCGGCGTCTGCCACCCTTTTCCTTGCTGCAGTGGAGGCGGCCATGGATGGGTAAGGTGGAGGACTGGTGGCGGTGGGTGGATCTGGAAGGGGCGACCGAGATCCACTTCCTCCCGGTGGAAGAGAAGCGGGCATCTCGTGGTGGACAGAAGAAAACACAAGCAAGAGGGGAGGTTTCCTTGCCGTTGGATCTCAGGGGAATAGACGGTTTGGATCTGCGATCCGTGGGATGCTTAGTTCGACCAATCACAACGCAGCTTTGCCCTCACGCTGGATCGCCACTTCGGCTGGAAACTCTAGTGGGCCTCTGTTGATAGCGAGGCCGGCCACGAATTCATTTTTTTCAGTTATTCAAATAACCAAATAAGGCATCCTAAAAAAAGAGTAACTTCGAAAACCTAAAAAAAGAGTAACTTTGAAAAAGAACTATCATATACTCCCTCCGTCTCGTAATATAAGAGCGTTTTTTACACTAGCGTAGTATCAAAAATGCTCTTGTATTACGGGGCGAAGGGAGTATATCACAATAAAATTTTAATATTCTACATGCAAGTTGTTTTGTGGGATATTCCATAAAATGAATTTCCGCGTGTCCACATGAACTAATTCCAGTTTGACCTACATATATATCAAGTAAGGTAAAAAAACATTGCCGGTCATTTCCTCTAGAAATTATATATTCTTACCTGTGCATCTTTGAGTGTAGAAAAAGTTTCATTGTCAGACGAGGTACCAACTAGAACTTTGCCATCAAACCCAAATCGTTCCTCGTCGAAACCATGGTTTTCATCTAAGATGTTCCGGCTTTCATGCAGTGTATGTCATAAATTCAAGGCCAACTGATGAAATTATGTGTATATACTTAAAGTAAAATGGTTAGATTCGGGAGGTTCTTTTTTTCCTTTTAAAAATTATTTTTAAAATTCTCGTGATATTTCTTGTGTTCCCCTTGTATGGCCCACATGTCAGTCTGAATTGAACCATTTTACCGTAAGTATATGCACATAAGTTGCGGCCAAGATTAAGGCTCTTTTTTTTCTTTTTAAAATTCTTTTTTATTACTGCATCCTTTTTTATTTTTTACTACTGCATTAGACTGACATATGGGCCGTACAAGCAGAATGCAAGACACATCAGCACAAGTCAACCGTGATGGTTCGGAGATTGTGTATAATAAAAGAAAGGCTAGACGCAACTTCCCATTCTGTGACGGTTTCCTTGACGGTCCGTCTGGGCCTGTCATAAGTGGGCTACCGTTTTGGGGCCTAATCTCGCCTTGCTGATCCATGACGATTTCTGTGACGATCTCCAAGGACGTCATGAGGAATCCGTCACAGATTAACAGGTATCTTGTAGTGAAAGTATCAGGGTTTCATACCGAAACTCTTCTGTTACAAAGGGATTTCACCCACATGTGCAACATATAGCTCTCCGGAGCATCTAATTGAACCATAAACATCTATATGCAAAAACAAATGCGATCATAATCGCAACCAAGGTAACTACTGATCCAACTGCATAATGATACCAAGCCTCGGTATGAATGGCATATTTTCTAATCTTTCTAATCTTGAACCGCATTGCATCCATCTTGATCTAGTGATCATCGACGACATCCACAACATGTAACTCCAATATCATCTTCTCATCCTCAATTTTTCTTACTTTTTCCTTCAAGTAATTGTTTTCTTCTTCAACTAAATTTAACCTCTCGACAATAGGGTCGGTTGGAATTTCCGGTTCAATCACCTCCTAGATAAATAAAATTTATGTCACATTGGTCGGCATAATTGTCATAAACAATAAATGAACCAAATAGTTATCAAAAGATAATATATACCACATCCGAATCATAGACAGGACGAGGGCCGACGAGGGCGGATACCAAAACCATCGCACTATATAATAACAAGAAATAATAAAAGTAAGAAAATTAGACAAGTATCTATCTGAAGTAAGAATTTTTTTCTTTCAGAAAGAAGATAAGAACAAGAGGCTCACCACGGTGGTGCCGGCGACGAGATCGATGCGGGGATCAACGGCGGTGAAGACAGGGACAAGACGTGACGGACCGCTAAACCTAGACAAATCTCGTTGGATGCGGCCATCTAACCTAAGGATTCTAATCTCCTCATAAACCGTTTTGTACTTTGAATTTTCTGCATTGAATTGTCAATGCAGTAGCCCCCGAGATTTGAGTTGGGCAATATGGCCGACCCTATGATCTTATCACCTAACCTAGGGAACTATTTTACTGTCATGTCCATTTGGCCAATGCAGAGCTGCCGAACTACGAGTGGGAAAGATTTCCTGAGCAGAACCATCACATAGGACACCTCGAGCAAGAGGATGTAACGCCTCCCGAAGAAAAAAGAAAAAATAGGTTAAAGATGTCATAAGCTCGGAAAACCAAAAGTCTTGCGTACAAACTTTATGTCTGTATCAAATCAAGTTTCTTGGGGCCAACCGAAATTGGTCTTAAAATTAATTTGTGCTTCCGTCGTGTTTTAACATGACACGTCTGATTTTTAGACTTCAAGCGGATCACTCTTCGTCTTCAACCTCCTATTCCTGAAGGCGGGGTGCTTCTCAGGCCAGTTCAACGAACTAAACACGAGCGGCTTTAGCGACAATTCAGACCATCCGGCTAATTGACCATACACTTGAGTCAAAAAAGGTATGATAGAAAAATACACAAATATAATGGTTGGTTTGAACCTAACAAAAATTAAAATGTTAGAAGAAAATTGAACATGAAAGCACTTAGCTAGTTAATGTGCTTGGTGTTGATGACGTTGTCCGGGCTTGTGGTGGGATGAAGACGTCCATCGAACTTTGACAGATCCGACATGGTGTGTAGTCCTCGGCTTGACCGAGGTCCAGCCCCCAAACTCGTCCCTATGTAACCGAACGAGGAGCTTGGCTCCACGAAGTGGTGACGCAACATGGTCGATGTGGTGAGGCGAAGCCCCGCTCCAGCTGTCGTGATGAAGCTGGTCGGCTGGTGATGATGAAGCCCCTGGAGTATGTAAATGAATAGATGTCGAAGCCCCCGGTCTAACCGAGGTGACGAAGCGTAGGTTAGTATGGTGATGTTGAAGCCCCCATTCCAGCCTAGGTGTCGAAGCGTGTCAGCGTGGTAGACGTCGGCTTGAAGATGCAACGGTGCGGTGATGCCTACGCAGGTCGAAACTTTTGACACGGTCAATGCCAGCTTGATGAAGTAAACACGTGGCGATGCCGACGCGCCCGACTCATGCAATGCTTGGGGCGACGTGGTCAGATTGGTTTGACACCGGCGTGACGGTGAAAGATCACCTCGAAAAAGGCTAAAACATTGCAGGCACGTATTTGGGAACAAAACATAATAGGCTAGAAAAACATTCCTTCAAAAAGGACGTCTCATAACTTGTTCATGAAAAGAAGAACTTGAATCGGATTCGTTTTCGTGCAGAAAATAGATCCAAAAATTTATGCACTCCTCGGACGTTTTCTGGAGTTCAGACGGTCGGTTCGATCTCAAATTTTAAGGGGTGATCGATATAGAAATTCTGCAGTCGACCAACGGTTCTAAAAGATATCCGAGCTGCTGGTCACATTCAGCGAGATCGTAGCGAGCTGCAAGGGAGCTGTAGGCGGTTTTTCTCGCGTGCAGGCCAAGGTGCGTGTAATGGGCTGACCCGACTACTATAGCCGTTTCAGTGAGACATCCCTACTACGGTCGCTGATAAAGGGACAAGGAAAAGCCGGGCTGCAGGCATCCAACCCGCGCGGCTAGCCACCACGCCAATGTCCAAATCGTGAAATCTAGTTGTGGCGAGACGTACATGAGGTGAATGGAGGCAGTTTTCCCACCGCTTTTCATTTTTATCTGGTTTTTGTTTTTGTTTTTTTAGGGTGTTATTCGGTTTTTTTCTCTGATTTTCCTCATTATTTTCACTTTTTCATTGTTTTCCAGTTTTTTCAATACATAGTCAACATTTTTTTTCAGTTTTCTTTATTTCTTAATCGATTTCACTGGTTTTTTTTTTCTTTTCTTACCTTTTTCTTCGGTTTTGTTTGTTTCTTTCTCATTTTTCAATATAGTTTTCTTTGTTTACTCTCGGGTTTCTAACATACGCTTAACAATTTTGTATATATCTTATATATTTTGCTAACATACGTTTAACATTTTTGCAATACCAAATAAAAAAATTAATACATGGTCAACATATTTTCTATACATATTTAAATTTTTATTTTAAAAATCATTTATTAAAATATTTTAAATACAAGTTAGACATTTCTTTAATACATGGTAAATATTTTTCTATACACATTTAAGATTTTTCAAATACAAGTTGAACATATTTTGTATACATGGTCAATATTTTCACTATAAACATTTAATATTTTAAATAGAAGTTTAACATTATTTCAATACATAGTTAATATTATATATATATATATATATATATATATATATATATATATATATATATATATATATATATATATATATATAACGAAATATGTATAGTAACTGTGTGGCAGATTGCAAACTGCCACACGGTCTCATCGCCTTCGATCGTGATCCCGATCCAATCGCGCTTCTTCACTAATTTTTCTGTGTGCGATCTCGCTCTCGCATTTACCCACCCGCCTCCTCGCTTCCTTCCACCCCCGCCCCGTCCCCATCCTCGATCACGCCTCATCGATCCGGTGAGACCGAGGTGAACTCCACCCCAGCCCGCACTACTAGGAAAAGGCTAGCAGCAGCCTGGTTTTTTTCAAGTGCTAGCAGCAGCCTGGGTGGCCGCTACTAATAAGGCGCCATAGTTAACTCATAGTAGTAGCGCCCCCAACCAGCGCTACTATCGTTGAACGATATCGCAGCGCTTTTAGGAACGCGCTACTATTAACTAGCTGTAGCGATTTCTTCATCCCACGCCATCGCTATATCTTTCATCATTTTCCTTTCGCCTCCTTTCGAGATGCTAGAAACTAGGTACTACTAGTACATATCAAATTCATAAACCATTACTAGATGCGGTAGTTTTCGTTTCAAATTACTCGTCGTGGTTTTAGTTGAAACCACGACGAGTAATTTGGAACGAAGGGAGTACTAAGATAACAATTTCATGCATAGCCAACATGCATCCTCAAGCAGTACATGGTCATATCAACGGCCAACATCATATGTAGTTCTAGATGATATCGACGATGATCATCATATGTAGTTCTAGATGATATAGCCACACACACACATATGTAGTTCTAGCTATATGATATAGCCACACACACATATGTAGTTCTAGATGATATAGCCACACACACATATGTAGTTCTAGATGATATCAAGACAATCATCATCCTCAAGCTCGGGCGGTTGGTGTTCTGATAGTAATTAGGATGGCCTGTCCAACACGAAGATTCTTGCCATCGAGGAATTTCTTCCACCCAACCGAGCTTAAGTGTGTGCGACCGTCCATGTCCACGCTGTAAGTACAGGTTGGGACGGAGCCCCTTGCAAGAAGGCGTAGTCCAATGAGCCTTCTTCATCGTGCTCGATACCATCACAGATATGCTCTTTGCCAATTTCTGAATAAGAAAAACATATCAATTAATAAGCATGTGATCGAACTCTACACTAAAACATATATATCATCGACTAGATTCCACACAACATACCATATCATTGGACTGTACACTAAGTAATTCACACTATTAATTTGCGGGAGAATATCAGGTGCTACCAGTAGCACCTAAGATGAGGTGCTCCAATGCGACCTCAGCCGTTTGATGACGATCCAACGGCCAACATCACGTGAATGTGGATCTAGTCATTATTTTGGGAATGTTCAAGGAGTTTTTTGCAAAACTCGCATTGACCAAATGTTGCCCATTCGATTCACGATCCAACGGCCAAGGTCGCATGGGAGCACCTCATCTTAGGTGCTCCCGGTGCACCTGATATTCACCCATTAATTTGCATTTGTAAGTATAACATACCATATCATGTCGATCAACCATGGTATGTGTCAAGCGGGTCACGAATGGCACCCCGACAAAGTCAGCACGTGGCGGAATTATGTCCCACAGGTTGGACACCTCCTCCTCACTCAGCCTTGTTCTTTGAGCTACGATGGCTTCATGAAGTGGGACCTCATCATCTTCATCGAGTGGGTCCTCATTATCTTCATCATCTTCATCATCTTCGTCATCTTCATCATCTTCCACCGTGTTGAGATAAATGACAGCTAGCTTGGTCTTTCTCGCCGGAAGTTGAAGCTGATCAACTCACCACCAAGAAGATGCATGCGAGCGGCAAACGGGCCCATCCATCTCCTCCAATCATGCGACATATTGCGCCCTTTCTCGACCTCCATAGTGTACGGCCCCAGAGCCTCAAATGTCATAGTGTCTCCGTCACCTTGTTAAATTTCAACCTCACATTGCATGGGACGATCTGTGTAAACTAAGCAAAATGACACAATGGAGTAATGCCAACACTAAAAATAAAATAGTTATTACATTTCATCTAATTTCTTACACCGATGACGAAAAGTCGGTTGGAAGTATATGCCGAACAGTTTGCTGGGCCAAGGTCTGTCAAGATCTTGACTTGCACAATTGACATAGTGGTGGTGGTGGTGGCGCCATTCTCTCTAAAGCAATATGAGCAAAGGATTACTAAATCAACTAAATCAAAATGTTCCTAAGTCAACTAAATCAACTAGCCTACTAAATCAACTAAATCAAAATGTTCTAAGTCAACTAAATCAACTAACCTACTAAGTCAACTAAATCAAAATATTCTAAGGCAACTAAATCAACTAGCCTACTAAATCAACTAAATCAAAATGTTCTAAGTCAACTAAATTAACTAAATGAATTAGCCTACTAAATCAACTAAATCAAAATGTTCTAAGTCAACTAAATCAACTAACCTACTAAGTCAACTAAATCAAAATATTCTAAGGCAACTAAATCAACTAGCCTACTAAATCAACTAAATCAAAATGTTCTAAGTCAACTAAATTAACTAAATGAATTAGCCTACTAAATCAACTAAATCAAAATGTTCTAAGTCAACTAAATCAACTAACCTACTAAGTCAACTAAATCAAAATATTCTAAGGCAACTAAATCAACTAGCCTACTAAATCAACTAAATCAAAATGTTCTAAGTCAACTAAATCAACTAGCCTACTAAATCAACTAAATCAAAATGTTCTAAGTCAACTAAATCAACTAGCCTACTAAATCAACTAAATCAAAATGTTCTAAGTCAACTAAATCAACTAGCCTACTAAGTCAACTAAATTATATCAACTAAATCAAAATGTTGCATATGAGCAGGAGGGAGAAGGAGGGCGACTCGAGGAGGGAGAAGAGAGTAGGATGGAGGAGGAAGGCGGAGCGCGGAGGGCTGGCCATGCGCCGATTGAGGGAGGACGGAGGAGGAAGGGGAGCGAGGAGGGCCGGCCAGCAAGCAGTGGAGAGGAAGGACGGAGGAGGAGGCCGGCACCGAATCCAGCAAGGAGGAGAAGGTGACGGCGCGCAGGCGCAGACGGAGGAGCGGCGATGGGGCGCAGGCAGACGCGCGGAGGAGAGGGGCGACGGGCGCGCAGCGCAGAATTTGTGGCTGTGTGTGAGCGGATCCGAAGGAGGAGATCAGGAGATAGATGGCTTAGCAAGAGCGCTTCAAAGAAAACGCGCCATCGCTAAGCTATCTAGCAGCAGCTTTTCACTATAAAGCGCCATCGCTATATGTCAAGATGCAAAAATACACATTGATCATCAACGATCTTTTGTGTACACTGATTCGACAATATGAGTCCTCACCGGTTTAGGAACAGTGAAGACTCATATTGCAGCCACAAATTCTACACATAGAGTTCAATGAAGATCAAGTGCTTGTCAAAGTGTGAGAAGTAACATATTTAAGGTGGTAGAAACTCTCTTCACGGAGCGAGGTGGGACTAAATTTTTGTAGGAAACTTAGCAATGAGCGCTTGTCGGGAAATGCGCCGCTACTATGCTACGTAGCAAGAGCACGCGCCTTATTAATGCGTTGTTGCTATAATTAGCCTCGCGGCGCTCGTCAGAATTATAGCAGCATCGCGTCTTTGGCTGGACGCGCCATCGCTATATTTGTCTCAGCAATGAAGTTTCATGGTCCGCGCCATCGCTAGTTAGCAGCAGCGAGTTATTTTGAAGCGCGCTGCTGATAAGATTCTGTGCATAGGCTTTTCCCTAGTAGTGCCGTGGGGCGTCGGGATCCAATCCGTGGTGTCCTTGGGACTTCACCGTCGAGCCTCCTTGTCCTTATCGTCCTCAGCAATGGCTGCCCCAGTATCCCATCTCGTCGTGCCTCTGGACTCGCGGCTCCGTCCATCGACGCGTGGGCGCCACAACCTGAGGCAACTCTCCGGCTGTGCAACTCCCTACCACCAACGGCTGCAGTGTACACCCCCGTCGGTCACGCCCCCGACATGCAACTTCATCGCCGCGGCATACGGCTGGCCGAGCACCTGCACATCACCCTTTTCTCCATGGATTCGCAGCGTCGCCAACCCATCTCCGGCATACTACTGCCATATTAGTGCCAAAGTTGGTGCTCTGCACTGCTGCCATATTCCTTTTAGCATTTGGATACCATCTAGCGTAAGTGCATAACTGATTTGGAGTTCTCTACTGATGATATAATACTTACACTTGGCAATAGGCTGGAGCTGTTCTTTGTTGCTAATCTAGTCCTGAACCATGCTATATTCTGTTTTACCAAACCATCTATTCTGATGATGACATTGGTTCATTATCATGTAGGCATGGAAGCATGGTACGGTTGCTGTGTGCCAATCAACAAAGCCTTGTCACCGTCGCCATTTGTTAGGTGTTATGAAATTGATATGTTAATCAAGGATTCCCCATGTTAGGTGTTACGAACCTTCTCCTGGCCATAGACAAAATATTGAGGATGGAGGAAAGTCAAAATACTGATGAAATTGAGAGTGCATTCGAGACTCTAGGTCTAATTGGTACAAGTAAGTTACGTTTATACGTCTCTCTAGTAATTTTCTGTTGTACTGAAACCTGCATCTTTCGGGAGTGGTCTCATTAACCATAATACTTCATTTCACTATCTGGCCTACCCTTTGTTTATCATGCACGGTTGATGAAATAGCAACTCAAGGAGCACGGTTGTTGTTCTCTGATCGACCAAATATTGCCAAACATGTGCTAGAAATGTTCTTTGATAGGAAGGGCTGAGGTAAATAGTTGGTAAATTCATCTACTACTACTACTCTGTTGGCCATTGGCAAAGTCTCCAGAAACTATTCCTCTTCGAGTAATGCTATGAAACTTTCAGGCGGCCTTACATGCATTTTTGGAGGCATACATGATGTTGATTCACAACAAGACCAGATGAAACTGGATGATTATCAAGCAGAAGAGTGCCTGAAGCGCTTAGTCTATTGTAGCATCAAAGAGTTCAAAATTAAGTCCTTCAGTTATGCAACATAATTTCCCTAGTTTTATCTTTCTCGGAAATGAAAACCTTCCATTATTTTGTCAACAGCATCAATGTTTCTCTTCCTTTGTTATCTGCAAGAAAAGAAATATTTCAGATCTAACCTATCTCTTGGCTAGAAAATGGGCTCTCTGAAATTTATTGTTTAAGTTATAGGCATAATATATCTTATGTTGGTCTTATGGAAAATCAGATAATTTTTATGATATCCTTGTGAGCAAGATATTCTTATGAGAATCATATAATTTTTATGAACATATGACAGAAAAGAAAAACATGCAGTATTGCTAAGGGGGCTGGCACATAACAGAGCAATGGCATTACAGAAAACGAAATATGTGTGTGTAAATATTGTTTTAGTTGATGATGGTAACTTTGACCCGAATAAAAAAATTGTTGAGACATTCCCCTCGTAACCTCTGTGTAAACAACATGTTAATTTATGTACCGTAAACCTGATAACATATGAACACACACACCATGGTAACTTTGACTGGGAAAAAAGTTGCCGAATTTTACCCCGGTAACTTCTATGTCCATAACATGAAAACTTAAGCTCTGCGGATCTGATAACTCATGTACAAACACAATGGTAATTTTACATAAGGAAAGGAGTTGGTGAAACATACTCTTGTAGTTTTTGTGTAAAAAGTCTGGTAATATACGCACCGCGGTGTTGGTAACTTACGTACAAACACCATGGTAAACTTTGACCGGAGATGTTTTATTAAAAACATACCCCCCGCTAATTTCTACGTAAATAGCATGGTAATATATGCCTTGCAAACCTAATAACTTAGGTATAAACACCACGATATCTTTTACCTAGGGAAAAAGTTGATGAATACACCACCTAGCATCATCGTAACTTTTTTGACCCAAGAGAAAAATTGTTTGAAAACATACCTCCTAAGTTTTGCGACAATAGCATGGTAATATACTCAACGCAATCATGATAACCTGCGCATAGACACCATTTTTGAAAGGAGTGGGTAGAGTTGTTGAAAACATGCTCATGGTAAATTCTGCGTAAATAGGATGATAATATACGCACCGCAGACATGATAACTTACACACAGACACCATGGTAGGTTTTGACCGGTAATATATGAACTGCATACCGATAACTTACATACAAACACGATGCTAACTTTAACTATGGGGAAATTTTTTATTAAAAAACTTACCCTCCTGATAACTTATGTGAAAATAGCACGGTAATATATGAACCACATTCTCGATAATTTATATACAAACACCATGGTAACTTTGACCAAGTGGAAAAACTTGTTGAAAAACATACCCCACAGTGATTTATGTAAAAACAACACGGTAGTAACGAATCGCATACCCGATAACTTATGTACAAACATCGTGGTAAATTCGACGAAGGAAAAAAAAAGTAGTTGACCCGTGGTAACTTATATACACGGCAGTATACCTCCCTCCCCTGGCATTTTTATGTGTAAATAGCATGAAAACATATGCACTGCGATAACTAAACACCATGATAAATTTTTGACCCGTGGGGGGAATTTGTTGCTGAAACATACCCCTGATAAATTTTGTGTAAATAGCATGATATTTTAAGCACTACGGGCTTGATAGGTTACCTAGAATCACCATGATAACTTTTTGTCGGGGGAAAAAGTTGTTTAAAACATCCCCAATAATTTTTGTGTAAATAACATGATAATATAATCACCGCATAACTAACTTGCAATATAAACATGATGGTAACTTTTTTACCAAAGGAAAATAAGTTGTTAAAAACATAGTCTCGCCTCGTGCGTGGGCCTCTTGGATGAACACAACACATGGCGTGCCACGGGAAAGTCACATAATGTTTAGTGTCATAAGGGGCACACGTGCTATAGGCATGATAAGTTACGCAAAAATATCGTGATAATTTTTGACCTATGAAAAAGCTACCGAAACACACCCAGGTTTTTAGGTGCAAGTACCATGATAATATACGAACCGTAGACCCGGTAACTCATGTACAATCCCCCATGGTAACTTTCACCGTGGGGAGGTTGATATACATATACCATGATAACTTATGTGTAAGTATCACGGTATTTTACACATCGAAGACCTTATAACTTGTGTACAAAACAAGTGGTAACTTTGAAGGGGTGTAGTTGTTGAAGCATAGTACCTGGTACGTTCTATGTAAATAGCACGGTAAATTATGCAACACAGGCCTGATAATTTGCATACGAATACCATGGTAACTTTGTCCTGAGGAAAAATCATGTGGTAGACATGAAGAAGTGGCAGTTTTCTCGGGGGTCGCCGCCCGAGATGTGCGGGAGAAGCAGGTTTCTCGGGCGAGCCTGCAAGGTCGTTTGGGAGGAGGCGAGGTCAAAGAACGAGGGATCGTGTGGTACTTTAAAATGAAAGAAGTAGAGGTGTGGCAGTTTTGCTTATATGGCACACGTGTGCCAAATATCACAGTCCTAAAACATAATTAACTTATTTATATATTTAATTTACATTTTTTAATGTTTGATTAATATTTTTCAAATACTTGTTTACTTTTTTTTAAACATTCATTTTTTTAAATACATGATCAATTTTTTTCACGCATTGTATATTTCTTGCTTACATTTTTTTATACATTGTCAACATTTTTTCTAGACGCATTTTTCTAATGCATGGTTATCATTTATTTTAAAACAAATGAGTTTGTGGCCTTGTAATATGAGTTTGTGGCCTTGTATTAGGGAATAAAGGGAGTACTAAATTGTTCAAAAAAATTGTACAGCCTTTCTCAGTAAATTTCGTATCAAGAGATTATACTTCATGAGCATATTTCTAGCATATTAGACATTATAGGTTCTGGTTTTCTAATCTCCCAGATCAAAGGGTAGATGTTTCTGATTTTTATGAAAACTTCGAGCATATTTCTCTAATTTTGACCCGTAGACAGCCTTTAGGAGATATTAGACCAAATAGATAGGCTAGATTAGACAAGATAGGTAAAATTATGGCTGTGTGCAGCCAAGGATGCAGATGCTTGGTGGCTTGCCTTTCTTAACAAAAAAACAGAAAAATGATAATCGTTCGTCACCTAAACTCACTAGTAGAAAAAGAGGCTTTCCGTCCAGCCCCATAAGTCGCGAAGCTGTAGGAACCGCGACTAATGGGACCTTTAGTCGCGATTCGAGGTGAACCGCGACCAAAGGCTCCGCCTGGGCGCCGGTGGCAAGCTGGTGCACGTGAGGGGCTTTAGTCGCGGTTGGCAGACAACCGCGACTAAAGGTCTCAGTCGCCTCAAGGCCTTTAGATCGCGGTTGTTGTGCCAACCGGGATTAAAGGTTAGACCTTTAGTCCCGGTTGATGCAGCAACCATGCGACTAAAGGCCCGAACCTTTAGTCATGGTTGGTTAGACCTTTAGTCCCGGTTGGTCCGCCAACCGCGACTAAAGGGATTTGAGGCCTCATTTTCAAACTCTACCCCGTGGATCGCCTTTTCAGTTTTCAAAAAATAAAAGAAAATGATGAAAATGTCAAAAAATAAAATAAAATAAGTTTTCCATGTGATTTGTGGTCTAGTTGTTGGGAAAATTTGTAAATGTGAATTTCGGCTTTATTTGCAAAATCTCTCTAGAATTTAGTAAAATGGGCATAACTTTTGCATACTAACTCGGATCAAAAAGTTTTTTATATGAAAAATCATCTACTCGAAAAGTTACATCCGAATTTAACGGGGGAACCCCGTTAAACATTTTTAGAATCCCCAAAAACCTAACAGAAAAAAAGATACAGGGCTTTTAAGTTCTAGAGAGGCAAAAAAATTCAAAAAAATTCAAATTGTGGTCAAACTGTGGTCAAACAATGGTCAAACTAATTATTCTAGAATATTAGTGTTACTAAATAATTATTTCAGTTTTTTTAAATTTTGGTCAAATCTGGTCAAACTGTGGTCAAAAAATGGTCAAACTAATTATTCCAGAAATATTAGTGTTACTAAATAATTATTGTTTTTTAAAACAATAGTTTCAAACTAAAACAGTGAAATGTGTCACTTCATGCTCAAGCTAAATACCGAGGGTTAATAGAATTGACATCCTACTATTGTCGGAAAACAACAAGTGCGATTTGGAAACGAGGAGAATAGAACCCGGAAGTTAAGCGTGCTCAGTGGGGAGTGGGAGGATGGGTGACTGTTCGGGAAGTTAGATGATTTGGAATTATGAGGGTGATTAGAGATTAGAGGAGAAATTGAGCAGTGATGAGGGTGGTGATTAGAGATTAGAGGTTAAAATAATTCAGAAATTTGAAAATAAAAAAAATTCGCAAAAAAAATTCGTAAAAAAATTTAAACATGCGGAGGAGCCTTTAGTCGCGGTTAGCCACGAGAACCGCGACTAAAGCCTTTAGTCATGATTCAGAAGAGGCCGCGACTAAAGGGGGGTCTTTAGTCGCTTTATCTCGGTCGCGGTTGCGCGAGTCAGCGACTAAAGGCCTTTGCCAACCGCGACTAAAGGCCTTTTTTCTACCAGTGACTCAATCTAACGTTCCAAAACACGGCACATATATATAGTTGTAGAATGTTCTTTTCTAGTAACAGGATAATCTTGTTGTCTTGTCTTAGTAGCTACACCAACCTCATCATCATCGCATTAACTAATTTATCAATCAGACGTGGTTGACCGACGATCAATTATTGGTCCTGTGCAGTGATGAAGAAGATGGGCGAAACTTCTTCTCAAGAGACATGCATGTGCAATAATGAAGAGGATGATAGGCGAAACTTCTTCCGGCCAGCTGCCGTGCTCCAGAATTCAATGCCCAAGAAGACGAGTGCAGGCGTGAACTCGGCTCTGTTGTATAAAATGGCAGACTCGGCCCCTCCATTATTTCATCCGGCAGCCAGCAACCATGTCCGCGCGGAGAGCACCGTGTGCGACGGCCATCCTGGCCGTCGTCCTGGCGGCCGCAGCGGTGGAGCTGGCCACGGCCCAGCAGTGCGGCTCGCAGGCCGGCGGCGCCAAGTGCGCCAACTGCCTCTGCTGCAGTCAATTCGGGTTCTGCGGCAGCACCTCCGACTACTGCGGTGGCGGTTGCCAGAGCCAGTGCAATGGCTGCGGCGGCGGCGGCGGCGGGGTTGCATCCATCGTTTCCAGGGACCTCTTCGAGCGGTTCCTCCTCCATCGCAACGACGCGGCGTGCCTGGCCCGCGGGTTTTACACCTACTACGCCTTCTTGGCCGCCGCCAGCGCGTTCCCGGCCTTCGGCACCACCGGAGATTTAGACACGCGGAAGCGAGAGGTGGCGGCCTTCTTGGGCCAGACTTCTCACGAGACCACCGGCGGGTGGGCCACCGCACCCGACGGCCCCTTCTCATGGGGCTACTGCTTCAAGCAGGAGAAGAGCCCGCCGGAAAGCTACTGTAGCCAAAGCGCCGACTGGCCGTGCGCGCCCGGCAAGCAGTACTACGGCCGCGGCCCCATTCAGCTCACTCAGTAAGCAACCACAAAACTCTATTCATGTCATAATAAAAAAATACAGCGTGTATTAATTCTGTGGTAGCTCAAACTTTCCAAGTTTTAACTTCTAACCAATTTATATGAAAAAGTATCACCAATGTAGTTTTTTTGCGGGGATCACCAATGTAGTTAGATCAATAATAAAGTAAATTCGCATATCGTATTGTTTGGATTGGTCAAAATATAAGAATATATAGTCTTCCTTGGTCTGGATTTTGAACACGTGTCTATTTCATGATTGATCGATCCAGCAACTACAACTACGGACCGGCGGGCCGCGCAATCGGGGTGGACCTGCTGAACAACCCAGACCTGGTGGCCGCGGACCCGACGGTGGCGTTCAAGACGGCCATCTGGTTCTGGATGACGACACAGTCCAACAAGCCGTCGTGCCACGACGTGATCACCGGGTTGTGGAGGCCGACTGCCAGGGACAGTGCGGCCGGTCGAGTACCAGGCTACGGCGTGATCA
This sequence comes from Aegilops speltoides, assembly GCA_021437245.1. Classification (NCBI taxonomy): domain Eukaryota; kingdom Viridiplantae; phylum Streptophyta; class Magnoliopsida; order Poales; family Poaceae; genus Aegilops; species Aegilops speltoides. Next base: position 572,748,094 of record CM038147.1, read on the forward strand.
CCAATGTCATCAACGGCGGGATTGAATGCGGCAAGGGGCAGAACGACAAGGTGGCCAATCGGATCGGGTTCTACAAGCGCTACTGTGATATCTTCGGCATCGGCTATGGGAATAACCTCGACTGCTACAACCAATTGTCGTTCAACATCGGGCTCGCGGTACAGTGAGATCGTAAGGCTATGTGTCCTCAATCTATGGATGTGTGGATGAGATCACCCATAAATAAATTATCTTGGGAAGTACTTTATGACCAAATAAATGGACGACTAGACCTCCCAGACATCTGTACTAGTATATGTATGTTGATGCACGGAAAGGAAGTGTCACCAACTTTTATTAAAAATATATTCTCGTTTACGGAGAAACGTCTGCAAAAATATATGTCGCCTGATCTTTCATACTCCAGTAATTTTGCTAATAAATGGACGGGCGTTTAGAGCAGAAATGGCTTTACTTACCCATTTCTTTGCTTCAAACTATTTTTTATGTAGCTAATGTGACTGGTTAGCTACATAACAAAGGTTTTTTTTTTCCATTTCAGTTCTGTGGTGGAATTATTATATTTGGCATGCAGGTTTCAAACTGCAGTAAGTAGTATTTTAACAATATTGTTTGTTTGGTCCAAACTACATTAGTATTTGTGATGCACTTCTGTCATGGGGTTCTAGGATTTATTGTCATACTGAAAGAATGAGGCTACTAGTGCATCACAACTCACTTTTTGTAGCTTCAACAACCTCATAGGCGCGAATCAACCTGTGTTTGAGTTGGTTAGGTGGACAGTGGTATCCCCAACCCACCAGGGTTCAAATCCTGGTGCTCGCATTATTCCTGGATTTATTTCAGGATTTCCGGCGATGCGCTTTCAGTGGGAGGAGACGTTCCCGTCGACGACGAGGCGCCTATGGTGACTTCGTAAATCTCAAGATGATATGCCGGCTCAGTCTCTCGGAGGTGCTCATAGGGGTAGGGTGTGCGTGTGTGCGTTCATAGGGATGAGTGTATGCGCGTGTATATGAGCGCTTGTGTCTGTACTGATGCTCAAAAAAAAAAACAACCTCATAGGCACGGTACGTCTTCGACATATCTATTTTTTTTTATTGTTTCATGCAATTACATTATCAACCTTGGATGCTTTATCTGCAATTATATGCTATTTTATATAATTTTTTGGGACTAACATATTAACCCAGTGCCCTGTGAGTTCCTGTATTTTCTTGTTTTTGGATTTTCAGAAAATCAGTACCAAAGGAAGTCAAAATGCGATGAAACTTTACGATAATTTTTCCTGGACCAAAAGGGACCCTAGAAGGTTCGGAAGGAGGCCAGAAAATCTACGGTAGAGCCACAAGCTCATAGGGCGAGCCCCCTGAGCTTGTTGGCCCCCATAGCACCCCTTGACCAAATTCCACCTCTATAAATTCAGAAATATTATTAAACCAACAAAGAGCCAACCGAAACACTTTTTCCGCCGCCGCAAGTTTCTGTTCTTTCGTTGTCCCATCTTGAGGCCTTTTCCGGTCTGCTGGACGCAAATCGATCACGGAGGGGGCTTCTATATCATCGTTGTTGACATCGATGATGTGTGAGTAGTTCATCATGGACCTATGAGTCCATAGCTACTAGTTAGATGGCTTCTTCTCTCTCTTTGGTCTTCAATACAACCTTCTCCTCGATCTTCTTGGAGTTCTATCCGATGTAATCTTCTTTTGCTTTGTGTTTGTTGGGATCCGATGAATTGTGGGTTTATTGTCTGAGTATTCATTGAAAGTAATTGAAAATTTTCTAAACTTTATTATGCATGATTTTTATAATTTGTATTTCGCTCCGGTCTATCCGTTTAGTTTGACCAACTAGATTGATTTATCTTCATCAGGAGAGGTGCTTTGTAATGGGTTCAATCCTGCGTTGCTCTATATTATATTGGCAGAATGGGACAAGACACATATTTTTATTGTTGCTATTAAAGGTAAAACGACGGGGTTTATTCATATTGACTGGGTTTACTTTGTCTACATCATGTCATCTTGTTTAAGGCGTTACTACATTTTTATTAACTTAATACCATATATGTATGCTGGATGGTGGCCGGTTGGTGGAGTAATAGTAGTAGATATATGCAGGAGTGAGTCTACTTTGTCTCAGACGTGATGCCTATATACATGATCATTGCCGTGAATATGTAATAACTATGTGTTTTTCTATCAATTGACCAACAGTAATTTGTTTACTCATCATATGCTATGTGTTCGAGACAGAAGCCTCTAGTGAAAACTATGGCACCCGGGTTTACTTTAATCATATTATAAAAAACAAAATTTCTTTGCTGCAATTTTATTTTCTATTATTTCGTTTTGCAATTTATCTATCTACCACTACAAGATTTGATCCTTGCAAGTAACAAGTTCAAGGGGACAACTCTTTTTCCCTTGTTGGGTGCAAGTATTTCCTTTTGTGTGTGCAGGTGTTGTTCACGGGGCTTTGCGTGATTCTTCTATTGGTTCGATAAACTTTGGTCCTGATAACCCACAAGCATAGGGGATCAATTGTAGCCTCTTTTGATGAGGAAGAGTATCGAACCCAACGAGGAGGTAAAGGTAGAATAAATATTCCCTTCAAGTTCTATCGACCACCGATACAACTCAACATGCACTTAACGTTTGCTTTACCTAGAACAAGTACAAATCTACTTTGTAGGTGTAATAGGATAAGATTGCAAGAATAAAAGTAGGAGTACTTAGCTAGAACAAAACTACGAATAATTTTCTAAGATAATAAAAGTTAGTTCTTTAGTAGAAAGCATTTTGTCACACAAGAGAAGGACTTATCCCAAGGCAATTCGTAACTAGACCGCTAATCATTATTACAATTTTATATGAGAGAGATGCATGAGCTAACATACTTTTCGTACTTGGATTATATGTACTTACGATTGGAACTCTAGAAAGCATCCGCAACAACTAAAGATCATTAAGGTAAAAACCCAACCGTAACATTAAGTAACAAGTCTCTTTACTCCCATACGCAACAACCCCCCTTACATGGGTTTGCGTTTCCATCACTCATGCAACCCACTATAAGCGAATTGTGAACGTATTGCAACACCCTGCATCGGTATTCCCACATGCTCGCGCGACACGGAGGGAACCATAGGACAACACCAAAATAAAATATACAACTCAAACCAATCACGGTCGTCAATCAACCCATAGGACAAAACGAATCTACTCAAGCATCATAGGATGGCCATACATCATTGGGTAATAATATATAGCATCAAACACCATGTTTAAGTAGAGATTACAATGGGTAGAAAAGGTGTTACACTGCTACATATAGGGTGAGAGAGTTGGTGATGACGGTGATGAAGTTGTTGGCGTAGATCGTCATCACGATGGCGCCACCGAGAGAGAGAGGGGGGGGGAGCCCCCTCCTTCTTCTTGCTTGGCCTCCCCCCTAGATGGGAGGAGAGTTCCCCTATGGTCCATGGCCTCCATGGTTTCCGGAGGGCAGGAGCACCTCCGAGATTGGATCTCTCTCTGTTTCTCTTCTGTTTCTTGTTTCTATTTTCTGGCCGAAAATCGTTTCTTATATTCCTGGATATCCGTAACTCCAATTGAGCTGAATTTTTAAGCGGATTTGCACCTCTTTTTTGAGTGCAAGTTTGCATGTTCTACATGGTCAATCATCCAAATAGCGTCTAATCTTTATCCACGCATAAGTGTTGCCAATATATTTGGTCATTGGCTAGATGACATTCCTTATAGATTCAAAACGCTAATAAGGGTGGGAACGTATGCCTTATTATGGTCGCTTTAGCTATGTAGAAATGATCTGATTTTTAATGACAAAAACTCTTCTTCTTTGTAGGTTATTTTCCATTGTACGCAATCGCTTCGTACGTGGTCTATGATTCACCATACGGAATTCCAACCGTTGTTCAAGGTGGTGTGCACGCAAGTGGAGCGAGTGGCCATGGAGGTTTTCCCCCCTTGAGTGGCAACACATGCTCTCTATCGGTCCATCGCCTCCGTCGACATAGGCATAGTCACGGTCCTGTTTGACACTACGAGTGTCGATATGTCAGCTTTTAATTTGGAAAACGTTTGGAAACGGCGAACCGGCCGAACGCTCGGCCGGTCACCTCCGGCACGCGTGTCCATCGGCCCCACCTGCTTATCCTTTTCACCGCTTTCCTTCTTCCCCAAAACAGGACGCATCTTCTTAATCCCCTCGCTCCCTTTCGCTCCTCTCTTTTCTCTATATTCCGGTCAGAGATTTGCCCCGCCGATGAGAGCCTTCCACCGCAGCATATCCTCTAGCCACTCCGCTCTCTGTTCTTTTTCTCCTCCAGCCAGCAGAACCCACTGCCGCAGCCGTGGGGCTACGAGCAGCGCCAGATCACGGGGGTGCGGGTGAGCAGGCCGCGGTGGTGGTGCTAGGCGCTGAGCGCCGGAGATGGAAGCTGCGACCAAGGGCTGCTGGCAACTGGTGTTTGTTGCTGCAAGCTGCAACGTGCAGACGACGGTGGGTGAAGCTCGACAGCGAGTGCTACAAACACATCGGCTAAATGCTGGAATCAGCGCAATTTTCTGCTTCCACAGATGATTTAGTTTGCTGGAACCAGATCCATATTTCCATTGTTTGCTACCATCCCTTTTGTGGTTTGCTGGAACACTGCCATTTTTTTGCTACCACCGCCTTCTTGATTTGCTGGAACCAGCGCTCAGCTCTGCATTTTTGCTACGACCGGCGTTTTGTTTTGCTGGAACAAGCATCAATTTTTGCTACCACCATGTTTTTGTTTGGTGGAATAGCGTTTGATTTCTCATTTTTTGCTACCAACCGTCTTTTTGTTTGCTGGAACCAGAGCAGATATTTGCTACCAGCGCCATTTGTTGCAAGACCACGCCGTGGTCGCCATTGATTTCTGCAGGGGGTGTGATGTTTTTGCTGGAACCGGCATGATTTTTTGCTACAACCGGTGGGATTTTTTGTTACGACCAGCAAAGTGAGGGTGAGGTACAGCACGAGCTGCCGAGCTCGACGGAGATTGTTGTGGCGGCCACCGGAGCTGCGACCATCTCCACCGGAGATGCAACCACGAGTGCAGGTTCTTGCATGCGTGGAGTCGGCGAGAAACCCAAACGGCGAGGGCGGCGACACGCGGCGACCGGCGGCGATGGCGGCGCCCGGAGGTGGTGCTTCAAGGTTTGTTGCCTCGGCCATCCATGGCAAGTGTTTGGCGCCGCTGCTTTTTTGACTTTTTTCCCGTTTTTTGTTGGATGGGATTTTGTCTGGAAGAAAACGATTCGAGACCCATATCTGATGGTCAAATGCAATCAAATCTAATGGCTGCACTGTGACCGGCCGAAAATTCGGCCGGTGCGCCGGCGCCCAGTACTGGCCTTTTAATTTTCTTTCAGACTGTTTGTGTTTGGCTATGTGCATCCTAACTATGCAAAGGCCGGATGTTGCTCATCATGATTTGTACCTTCTTCATGTTATGTTTTGACTTAATAAAAGTGCCCTTTATAAAAAAAAGAGAAGAAGTATCACCGCAACAAAAGATCAAAGAAATATGGCGGCTGCTACAAATCAGCCGGTTGATTTCCTAGGAAAATCATCCATCTAAATAGCCGTCCGATCAGGCATCGATGGCCGTTCAATCTCAGCAAGGCAGCTCATATCTTCTTCTCCCTTCATTTCGTTCAGTTCGACACCCACGCGTCTCCTCTGAAGACGGCGATGTCCTCCACTGCGGCAAGGAGGCCCTGCTGCTGCTGCATGTGCGCTCGCCGAGACGAGAGACAGAGCATGTCCCTCAACTCGGGAGGCCCCACCAACATGCTGCGTTGCAACCACACTAGTGCTATGACTGGAGACTGCAGTGGCGAGGCATCCAATGTTACCGGTGTTTCAAGGGTTGCTGCTGTGTACTCGTCGGGATGCGCCAGGGCATCACCCTCAACTCCGGCAGCCGCCACCACCGTGCTGCGCCATCAGTGCTGCAGGTACACGGAGCCGCCGGCGAGTGGTGCATCGCAGCACCGTGAGCCAATGGGGGCTACCTCATGGCAACACCGAGCGAGACGCCTCATATGAAGCTTCATTGCAGCCCCGACGGAGTCCGTTCCATCTCCATCACAGCTTCAACGACCCGGTGGCGCTCCAATGCAGCCCGGACGGCGCTCCAATGCAACACCGGCTACCCCGGCAACGCTGCAACGCAGCCCCGGCGACAATATCGGGTGTAACATGTGACATCCGCGAGCAGATTGTTGGAGTTAACCTTGTTGATTAGCTATTCATCATGTTTAAGTTTTTCCTCTATGCATTTAGTTGGGTCGTCCAAACTAGTAGGGTGTTAGCTGATTCGAAATAAGTCATGCAGATTAGAGAGTAGTGTGCCTGGCAAGATTTGCTATGCCAAGTTGTGAGTGTCGCATGACACATTGACACCATGCATGTGTAGCAATGGCACTAGTGTGTGTGTGCCGTTGGCTTGATCTAATCTGCATGGATGCGGTAACGGCATGCCTGGAGTCCAAGCAGCTAGCCAGGTCAGAGAGGATATTGGCGTCGACATATAAGCGGGCGCACTTAGTTGTGGCATGCGCCAAGTGACCTGATCTCCTGCGACTTGGAAGTGACTCAAGCTGTCCATGCTAGTGCGGTTAGTGGAGCAGTATTAGTGGATCAGGCTGTTAGGCTTGGGCGTGCGTGTGTATGAGCTGTGATATAAAGCTCTGTGTGTGTGAACACGAGAGAACAAGAGAAAAGAAAAGTACAAGTGCGGATGAACCGGACTGTGTGTGTTCTTCTCCCGTGCGTGTGTCGTGTGCGTGAGTCTTCTTCTTCCTTGAGCGTGAGCCTACTTCTTCCTCCCTGGGCATAGCCAACACAGATTGGGAAGCCACTGGCTCGTCTCAAGTTTCTCGTTGTACGAGGATGCAGAGATACTACTCGTGGGCCAGATTCATTGGGTGATGTCAGGCAGTTTGAGACTCGAGATGTCAGTCACGCCAAAGTAGCCATACTGCCACATGCTATCATCAAACTAGTGAAGCTGCAGTATGTTCATGCCGGCTCCAGCCATAAACCATCCCATGAAGAGGGGAACGCAGGCTTGAGAACAAACTTGAGGTGGAAAGTAGATCAAGAAAGATGGAAGACGGTGGGACATTAGTATCAGTGTATCACCCGAAGACAGTGATGACATAGTGTCCACCGCATAGCGGTAGCAGCAGGGGGATGTGATGGCACGAGCACAAGCGAACCAACAACATTAGTGGTAGGTGACACGAGCACAACCCTACTAGCCACTGCAACAGATGGCGATGGCACAAGGAGACATCTAGCTGAAGATGCATGAGGGCCTGAAATCAACAATACTTCCGCGAGGGAGAACATGGCACGTGGTTTTGGGTCGTGCAGCTGGTGGTCCAAGAAGCGATGATGATGGTGTTAAGGTTCATGCAGGAGGAATCAGCAACCTGACGGCCTTACATAAACTTTGTGTTGTTAGTGTGAGTTGTATGGGCGGAATGGCCATCCTCAAGGAGGTGAAGAAACTTACCCGGTTGTGCAAGCTTGGGGTGTGACGCATCAACCAGAAAAGTTGGCCGTGTTTGATTTCAGCCATCTCTGGTCAGGCCCATCTGGAATCCTTGTTGGTGCATCTTAACAAGGATGAACCAGCTGCAGACAATTTCTTGGGTAATATGTTATCCGACTTACCCAAGACTATAAGGAGCCTTGAGCTGTACGCAGCAGATCGGAGAGCATAAGTATCCCCAGTCTTCTTCAAGCAGCTTGGCAATTGAATATATAAACCACTCTAGGCAACCCGCCATCCTGAGGCCTCCGCGCGCGCGACGCTCGTTGGCCATGCGATCTTTTTACTGTAGCAGCGTTTTGGCTGCTGGCAGCAGCCCCGCCGTCAGTTTTTTTTCCACTTCCGGCTAGCAGTCCACCCCGATGACCATTGGCCCGGGTGTATGTGGGGTCGCTTGTTTGAGACGGTGGGTATCTGAGGTCCCGTCGCTCCAGAAAACGAACACGGTGAAAATCCGTCCTCTCCTTCTCCCCAATCCGCCGCCTCCTCTTCTCCTCCCCAATCCGTGAGCCCTCACCACCAAGAAGCCACGAGTGCGCCGACGCTGGAAGAAAAAAAGAAGAGGAGGTGGCGCGGGGACCAGCTGCGGCGACGGCCTGGTAGCCACGGTGGAGCAGGTGGAGATGCGGGGCGGCGATGAAGGCGTGTGAGGCCCCTCCCAATGCTCCACCTTGTACAGGTGCTAAGGTTGCCATGTAGGCAAAAAGTCTGATGTGGCAAGGTAATTAAGAGGAGAGAGATGAGTGTGGTGACCCCAGGAAGAAACAATGCCAAGCGCGAGAACCTAGGCAAAAGACTTAAATTGGAAGGATCCCACCAATGGATGAAAAACTTTAGTTCCAAAAGCATTAAATGAAGGATGCTTAGCACCAACAAGTTAAGCACCTACGCATTGGGGGTTTTGGTTGCTAAAGTTTTTAATGTGCTTAGCACCTCATGTAAGCACCAATGCATTGAAACTAGCCTGAGAAGATAGCCTGAGCATCCTCGTCAAGGGCAGTTTTGGCTATCTCCACCCGCGGACCCGCCTCGGTTTGTTTTTCTCTCCTCCACCGCTGCTACTTCCTCGCTGCTCTCCAATGAGTGTCTCTGTCTCCTCTTATCATTGCCATTTTTTGATTGTATTGAAATTGATTCAAAACAAAATCAGTTCGTTGGCTGCCAGTTAGTTTGATCTATTCATGTTTTCTTGTTCCCCATAGGATTAGGTTTGTCCGCTTGGTGGAGCAGGCAAATATGGGAGAAGGAGAATGACCTGACGAGATGGCTGCCATAGGGTCGTGACCTTCTTTAGCATGCACATCGGCACCATCCCCGCGTCCGCAACAGGAGGATGCCAATGGCTGCAAGTGAGGGCGCAGCCGCGCAGGAGCCCATCCTGGTCGAGCATCCTCCCAGGTTCGTGTTTCTCCCTATAGTTCTCTTAGTTTTCTTGTACACATTTTTTTAGGTTTGCATATTCTTGCATATGTGCATTTTTTTTTTAGTTTTGCCTCACTGCACAAGCTTTGACTGGGCCATGTCTTTTATGAATCTCCACCATAGTTATTTTGTTCTTTTGATTTAATTGAGTTCAGTAGATTAGCCAAGGGTCTTTTGATTTTGTTGAGTTTAGTATATTAGTAAAGGGTCTTTTGATTTCGTTGGACATATAGGATTTTACTACTGTTATGGACAAAAGAAGGCTAAAGCTGGGAAAGACAACAATGTCAGGAGCCGACCGAGGTAAAGAAACCTAAGTTGACAAACAGGGTTGTGCAGTTATTTTTCTCTGCTGTTCATTGAGCATATCAGGAGATTGATAGACAGTGTGAGAACTGGTACATAAAATAATTTCTTCTGAATCACATAGTGGTTCCTAACATTTAGCATTTCTAAAATTTGCCATTTTTAGCTAGATTCAAAATGCAGAGAAGCAACGTTTATTTTCCTGGAGCTCCTATATTGCAGCTAGTGCTATTTTGTTATGTCAAATTGTGTATTTTTCCAGCTTCCCTTCCTCATGTATGAGGTGAGTACTAATTTCACTTCCTTTCCCCTCCTATGATTAGTCCTCTTTGTAACTCCAATAGGGTTCTTATTTATTGTCTATATGTATTTACAATGTTTGATTACGACCCCAATGAGGATAAAGAGATTTTTATATTTTTTTTTGTGTGTTGTGCAGCCTGTCTATGATGGGATGGGGATTCAGAGGATAAAGTTTATGGCAGTAAGGAGGTCAAGCGTGAGATGTCAGATGTCAAGGGGATTTACTATTTAGTCTCTTCTAATCAAGTGGAGAGATACTGCTGGTTTAAAGGAAATCCATACTTTAACATGATTTCTCCCAATACAACAAAGTCAAGTACTACTCATGTTCTTTCATGGTATGGCTTATGTGACTACGAAGTATAATACTTTCTGTTATTTCTTTGATCCCCCAATGCAGGTACTACTCATGTTCTTTCATTGTATGGCTTATGTGACTATGAAGTATAATACTTTCTGTTATTTCTTTTATCCCCCAATACTGTTAGCTTTCTAGATAAATTTAGAATTCACTGACGTGGAGATCTCTCAATTAATATGCAGCTATGGATCTACTTGAGGCAGCAGAACATTATGCCACACGGAGATGGGGATGGCCATGCCCGCGCTGATGCCGTCGGCCGTCGGTGAGAGCATCACCGTCAACAACGGCTCCAGCGACCTCTCCAGGAGCTTCTCCATGAGCTCTCCTCGGACGACACCAACTCCAACATCATGTTCTTCGCGCCCGGAAGCAAAAAAGCCAAGGTGCTCATCAACAGCGACGACGGCATGGTCACCAGCCTCAACAAAATCAAATCCCAAGTATGACAATTTTCACATGTATACACTTCACATCCATCCGCACTCTGCTGCCCGTCAATTGTTTAATGCTACAGTCCTACTAACACCTTGGACCAAATTCAGTTTGGCACGTCGACCACGTCTTTGGACATGTCCGGCATGGACGACTATCTGCAGCCGCAGCAGTACTTCATTGCCTGCACAGTCCGCACCAAGCGTGGCTGCGCCACTCATGCTTGGCGCCACTCACCCGTGAAGCATCGCTGAGAGGATTAGTTAATTTCCTACAACATTTTTGGTGTTTGTCTTGGTGCTACATGTTTGTACTGAATATTTTTCTTTCTTATGCTGTTTAGGAAAGAAGAGTAAGGAATAGCAAGAGGCTAAGGAGGCTGCAAGACCTCGTGCCCAATATGGACAAGGTAACTAAATCAGTTGAATTGACGCACACTGTCAATTCTGTCACCATAGAGATGAAATTTTCACCATGAATTACAGAAGCTCATACTCTCTAAAGTACTAAAACTGACGACTACATGCCTGCATATTTAGATATATTACTAAAGTATTAAACTGACGGTTGTAATCCAAACTGGAAGTATTGCCCACGGCAATTCAGAACCTTGGTAAGTGCTGATGGTTCAGACCTTAGTTACTTAGGATTTTCTCTAAGTTTACTTTGATTAGCGTCATCTCCTGATCCCACCACTGATAAACTGGTACACTTTCCAAGTCTTCACATCTTTTTTGTTGTGCCTTCATTTATGAAATAAATCATCAGCTTGCTCAATAATAGTTTTAGGTACTCATGTGTTGTCTATGGCTGACAAAGGACGTGTTGTTTAGCACTCTTGATTCATATAAAGAGATTTTTGCACATGTTCTTAGAGGCACTAGACCATCATGGCTTTCTGCACATATTCTTAGAGGCACTGGACCATCATGGCTTTCTGCACATATTGTTAGAGGCATTGGACAAGCCGAAATTCAGAAGGGATTCACATATCTGAAGAAGGCTTACCGCAATGGACCATCAATACTTAGCACGTCTATAGAAACACTAAGGGTTCATATGTATAAATGTGTATATGGCTTAGCTGGAGTGATTGCAGATTTGCAACACCCGCTTTGTGTTAAGAACAACTGTATAATGCTAAACTTTCAATTATTCCTATAACTATTGAAAATAATATTATTCTGCTATTTTCTTGCTATGAAAAATGAGGTCTGGTACTAATCATATAAGCAGAGTATTCCAGTTTGAGTAATGCTAGAGATATAGACAGATTCTATATATATTTTGATGTTTTGGCTTCCATTGTGAGAGCAAGTTGCAAGACCAGATGCAGTCTTACGTTTGAGAGTTTCGTAAATTTCTTTTCTTTGACATTTCCTCTTTGCATGTAAATTATTTCAGTTCAATACAAATTATATCATAATCTCCCATTGTGGTATATATAAATCAATCTGTCAATTATCAGTAGTGTTCCCTGCTCTGAGGTCATGTTTCAATCTCCATTTCCTCTTGCCTCTATATCCTTGTCTTAGCCCCATACTGATTCTTGTACTTGGCCAGTTATTCTTTTACCACAACCACTGCACTCTTCGGTTGGCAGAATCAAGGAAAAGATATCTCATGAAAATCTAGGTATGAGATACCTCTTTACATCTGGTGCTCTTGCATATGGATATTAGTTGTTGTGGCAGATTTAATTGCGAACACATATGTTAGTCCTGGAGCATAGATATTAGTTGTTGTGGCAGATTTAATTTCTTTTGTACATATCAAGAGCTGGGTTTAGGTTCAGGGGACATGTATGTTGCCTATCCTTTGCATACTGAGCACACATAAATGTTTCTATCAATATCTTTAAGTGAAACAACATGGTCTCATTTTTTATCAGTCGGTGGATCTGACTAATACATATATATTTGTGTGAGATATTATTCATGTGTCAATTTTGTAATTCAAGTAAGCTGGAACTGATGGTTTCAGATAGTCTGTGTATTAACTTTGATTAGAACCTGTATCTAAAGAAACAGAGTAGAGGGTCGCCTTTTATGATGGAATTTGCAGCAGGTGTGATCCCTTGCTCGTGCTCTCTGCTTGTCCTCACGTAGACCTACCCTTTGCTTGTCGCCCTACATTTTATTCAGAGCGGTGCCAAGACACATCTCCTGCGCCTACATGGCGGGCAGAGGGCATAAGCTCTAGGTGAGCTCCTCTTCACCCTTCAAGTGTTGTGTTACTCTGCTATTTTTATTATCTCGACATTTCTAGTTTTATGAGTCCGAGATTACTTGAATGATACGCTGGAATTGGAATGTGGGGATAAGAATTTTTCTAAAGAAAAACCCAATATCAACATGTTATAATCTCGCTTGATGATCGAGGGCCTTGAATTGCACAATGTCTTTTTTACCTTTTCATTTTTGTTGGGAGAAAGGCGATGCTCTTTCTTGGGCAAAATGATGGTAATCTCTCACAGATACTTTGTTATGTTTCATACAATAATATGCTGGCAAATCACATGATGAATAACCTTTATCCTCATCTGTAGTGCTTTACGACACACTTTTCTAAGAACAGCCTCTTCCCACACATGGATGCTGATCATGGTGAGCTGCCAAGAAGCACTGGAGACGGAACTACTAGTGTAAACTGGAGCAGCTTTTTCATAAGGCAAAGATGAAGAAAGGCCATGCCTATGCCTTCGCCTTCAAGTGCACTTAAGACTATCCTATTATAAGCAGATCGCAAAAGCCCTTTGCTTTATAACTCAATATTATCAAGACTTCTATATTTAGCATCCTTTTGGATGGTATGTAAGCAACCTAAGACTATACTGTACGTATGACTATTGGTTATTTGCTGGTAAGACCATCATGAAGTGTGCTTTTGGGGTAGCAATGCAGAAAGAGAAATATGTTCCTGTATCTGTTGGACGTTTTTCACTCTGTTGCAGATCAGCACTAGGTTCTGTTAGAACACTATGTATCAGCACTAAGTTTCTATTTGCTTATGATCTAATCAGTGTTCAATTTTTTATGTGTTTAGACTGATCCTACTACAACTTGCTTTATGAAACCAATGTATGCTATTATAAGATAATGTCATTACTTCCTTTTCATCCGTCATGATACCATATAAATGAGATAAAAGTATATCTTATATCTCTTAAACTATCACATACACATGGTTTGAAGACTCGGCTAGCCGATGCTTTTTGCGCCATTGGCGCAACGAGTCATCTAGTATCAGAAAGGTACATGTTGAGTTGACAGTATCAACGCAAGCAGACACAGAAAGACTATAAAACAATACGGACTCAAACTATAAAAGTTTTGAAAATGCTAGGAGTTTTTTGACGTATCCCTTTGGTTGTGTTGGGGCGGCAATAAATTTGAGTACGGATCAACGAAAAGCCTTTGCCATCAGTAGCGATTTCTGGCTTGTATCTTGTTAGCCTGTTAGCCTTTTGCTCTTCCGTTTGAGGTTGTAACTCTTATTACTTTTCTGACTCTGCTACTCTAGCTAGATCCGAGTACTATAAACTGTCGGCCTGGGATGTGTGCCCCGTTTGCAATAAAATGGGGCGGGGGGAAACCCCTTTTGATAAACAAATTCGCCGAAAATTCATCCCATCACTCATGCACAAAAAACTTTATTCACATGAACATTTTTTCCATCATAAAATTAGGAACATGCACAGGTTCACATGTTACATACTATTCGTGTTGTACTAATTTGCTTTTGCTTTAACAGAAGAAGTCCACTATATATTCATACATAAAAACATATTTAAAAGCTATGCCATGAATTACAAAGCACAGAAAAAATATTACAACCGAGATGTTAGAATTCATTTGCATCATACACTATTTACTTGGCCAGCTTGCTAGGAGAACACTTTCATGGTTTGTAGGCGAGATAGCAGGTCATTCTCCAAGAATGTGGATCTTCATTTTTGAGGATGCATCTCCCTTTTCTTTAAATAAAAATCCGCGTAGCCTTTCTCATATCGTAACTGTTGCAGGACCATGTCGCCGTTCCTCTTCCCGTAGACCTTAAACTGAATTAGTGCATCAAGGCCACCCCCAATAGGGATATTTGGGCATAAGAACGTTAGCTTCTCCTCTATGTCAATCACTGTTTCCAACACCCAATCACTGCCACCACAATCACCACCTGCAGTGCCGGTAGGGAGATTTAGCCACACTGATATCTTGAACCCGTCTACGTTCAATAGTTTAAGAAGGTTCCCACTTGGGGAGGTTGCCAAATGGAACTGCCTTGCGCTTTGTTTTGTGAGTGGGAGCTTCACAAGTCCCGGCATACCTGTGCGCACATTGTAGGTGACGATTTGGTCACCGGTATATCTGAGCCAGTGGATGACGCCTCCACGGAGGACTGCGGGGTCCTTGTAGCCATTTATCGACCACCATGTGAAGTCATGGTGTTTCACACAAGTGATAGGCCCCCAGGTAGGAGAGGAGGATGTGGCAGTGCATACTTTCATGCTTGATCTGTTGAAAACAATGGAGAGCAGCATGAAAGAGCAGTCTATGCCATCTGCCGCTGTGAGCACAACATACTTGTGCTCATTGCAACTGCCACTCTCAGTTTCATCGGGTGGTTTTGAGAGGAATGTGCAGTGATCCATCATGGGGTCATACACGCATAGCTCAAAACAGTCCTTGGACTTGGGCCACATGTTCATGTTGAGGACAACGAGGCCGGCGCGTGATGTCACGGGGTAGTATGGACCAAGGACGTCCTTGTCGGCATTGCACAACATGGATGGCGAGAGATGGTTGTGGCAGAAAGATGCAGCGACAGGCGTAGCCGAGTACACCAGGGTGAGAGGTCTCTCGGCGTAGGTGCAGAGAATGTTAGGAGTAAACCACGTCTAGGTGTGTTGCGTGTGTCTATGTCATGTCAGGTGAGTAAGTTTGAGCATGTTGGTGCATGTGTGGGCACTCTGCTCCCGAGGGCTACAATGCCAGGTCATATTCAGTTAGTTAGCTGGATGAGGTTTGTTAGCTAGCATTACGCATGGAGAGTTGTGAGTGGGCTCAGTCATTAGAGGATAAGCATCACAATGCAGGAGTGGCCGGAAGTTCAGGCAGCTAGTGCATGTGTGGAGTTGTGGCCGGGTTGTGTGTGCGCACAGGGTATAAAACCCCACTCCTCTGTACTGATCGTTGTGCCATTGTTGTAGCGATGTAGCTAGTGAAAAGAGGAAAAAGATTTGGGCGTTTGTGCGCCCGTGGCGGCGTTCGTGCGTCGGCCGAAAAATCTCTCATGTCTACTGTCTCCTTTCTTCCTCCTCCTTTGTCTTTGTTGTGTCAGAGAGAGAGAGAGAGAGAGAGAGCGTGAGGGAGGTTCAGAGAAAGAGTGCAACGGGAAGGCCACGGTAACAGCAGAGAAGTGCGAGGATGCTTGGAGCCACTTGTTGGATGACGCGGCGGATGAAGGACGGGCTAGGATATCACTGCGGAGGTGCTGGCACACGGCGGCGCCTCGGACGACCGTGAGAAGGTCAGTGCGCGCCATGATCTCGAGCAAGAGATCATTAGGGAGCGTTGTCGTGGTGTGCAACGCCATCGGTGTTGACCCGCATGTGTTAATTCGCTGGCGTTTCCGTGGCGACATCAGCCGCACGCTCGCGTGTGTTCGAGTTGAAGACCTTGGTTTGCTATATGCCTAACTGGCTAGGGAACGGCTGCGTGCCTCCTCTTTTGCAGCCACTGTCATCCCTACCCCATCTACCCTTTGGAACTTACGGTCACCACCTCCCTCCGCATCCAGGATCTGGTGGTAGTCGGAGTCGCAGCCCTCTTCTTTATCTTCCATTCCGCTCCAACCTGTTTCCATGGTGCTTGTGCTCCAACAGCAAGCAACAAGACTACAAGCAAGCACATACCATATGTGTGAAGGTAAAAAAAAACACTATATATTACAGCACATTCCATATGTGTTTGGGTAAAAAAGATTGGCCAGGATGGATTCTCATCGGAGCGATCTTGGATCGAGGAGTGGCCAGTGTAATCTGAAGGTGCGTTTGGTTCACTTCAGCCAAGGTAGGGGTAGAATGACGAAGAAGTCAATAAGGAACAGCAGAAACTGCATCCACCGGGCAGACCCATCTGTGCATTGCTGTTGCGGCAGCCCTAGACTGCCTGAAGCAACCTGTTCTTTTGCTTCCAACGAGGTTGATCTAAATAACTAAATAAGATATTATTGGCATCAGCTGTACTAGCAGTACTGCATCTAACATGAATACGAAATCCCTCTCAATTTCGCCGCTTGCAAGTTTTCGGCAGCAAGTAATTAATTAGTCTAGTCCTGCAAGCTCCACACTACATCGGCGCCAAACCCAATAAGTAACAAACAAAGGACTAAGAAAGACAAGTAAAAACTCCATTGCTATTTGTTTACCCAGTTCAAAAAACAATAGACCGTAGGGAACGGTACCCCGGGTTCTTTCCTTGCTGACGATAGTGCCTGCCACTCAATGACAATGCCAGCGTGCGGCCTTCCTTTGTCGGACTCCCCCACCGGCCCGCAACCTCTGTCCTCCACCCATGGCCCCAGGCACTATTGTCTGCCAAGTGCCAACCCTCCCTCTGCATTCGAGCCATCATCAGGCCTGATGTTAGTGTATCCTGCTCGTCCGCCCCTTTTTGCTGGCTATACACCTCGTCCCAACAGCTGCGGACGTGACTTCAAGCAAGCTTTCTCTTGTCACAAAGAGTGTTGGAATTTTGCTACTAGGCCTTTGGCCCAAAGCCCAATTAAAATTCTGAAATTCTTTTGGACCATTCATACACACATGTGAGTGGAGTGAGTGAGGCTAAATTTTAGTCCCACCTCATAAGAGGATGTGCCATTTATTATTTTGACGCGGGCGATATTCAGTCTTTCTTAGACGCGGGCGATGGAAGGGGCGACGCGGGCGGCAACCGCGACGGCCACTTCGGGCCGGCCGCCGGCGACCTCCGGCGTGGGGCGCGCCGGTGGTAGGTTTTGGGCACTTGCGCAACCCCAGCCGCACCGACCCTGGCCTAGGCAAATGGCTGCCGGCCGGGGAGGCGCTCCCATCGGGGTAGCCGGCCGGGGTGGTGCCGCCATTGGTGCTGCCGGCCGTGGGTCGGGGGCTTTCGCGGGAGACAGCCGCAATCCTCCCCGTGGTCAGTGGGGAGATGATGGCTACGACGCATATGGTCAGGGACTGCACCGAGGTTCGTCGTCCACCGGTGGTGGGCAAGGCTACGCTTGGACAGATCAGGGTAATGCTGGCCGGGGGTTTCAAGGACCACCGGGGAACTTCGTCGAGGGCGCGGTTGGCCCCAGCCGCTTCCGGGGACGCTTTCGTGGTGGGCGCGGACGCTTCCGGGGTGGACGTGGTGGGCGTACTTTGCCCGGTGCCGACTCGGACCTTTCTGACATGGCCACTGATGAGGCGGCTCTGAACCAGACAGTGGTGGAGACGGTTAAGGCACTTGCTGATGTGGCTGTCCCGATGATAGCGCAGTCGGATGATGCTGAGTCTGATAAAGGCTCGGAGAAGGCTGGAGGTGACAAGCTGTCTAAGTGGGCGGCTAAGAAGAAAAAATTAGTCTGTTTCCGCTGTGGGGAGACGGGTCACTTCATGGTGGACTGCTCTGCTGAGTTATGTGAGATTTGTCGGAAACCTAAGCATGTGGCGGCTGAGTGTCCGCTTCTTCTCGGGCCCAAACCGACACTTAATATCTACGGGCTATGTTGCTCTGAGTTGATGTTCTTTGAGTCACCCAGTGTGGCTTCGGTGGCTCCTGTAGTTGAAACCTCCTTCCCTGGGGTGGTTAAAGTGGTCACCGGACCGCTCACTGAAGCCCAGATTATTCAGCAGTTGCGGGAGTTGGCTCGAGGAAATTTCAAATGGTCCTTGATGAAGCTTTCTGATAATTCTTATAAAGTGGATTTTCCTTCTAAAGAGGATCAGAAGAGGATTCTCAAGTTTGGCATGAGTCGAGTTACTGGAACTAGCTTTGTGTTGCAGTTTGATGAGTGGAAAAAGAAGGAGCCGCAGGGCACACCACTGACTCAGATCTGGGTTCGCTTTTCAGGGGCACCGTCCGAGCCCTTGGATGATTTCTTTGTCACGTGGAGCTTGGGGTCCTTGCTCGGTAAGACGGAGCAGGTGGACATGCCTTTCACTCGTGCTCACGGTGTTGCTCGTTTGTTGATTGGCGTGGCCAACATACAGTTCTTGCCGGATGTGGTCAGATGGTGTTATGAGGGGGTTGCTTACATGTTGAATGTCGAGTATGAGGACCCGGACTTGTTTCAGGATTTTGAGGAGTTGCTACCTATGGATACCACTGAGGGGGGTGGTGCTTCTGGGCACCGGGGAGAGGACGCACCCGGTGACGGTGACAGGGATTCCAGGCCGGTGGAATCGCCTAAACCAACAGAGTCTGCTAAGGGGAAAACACCGGGTTCGGCGCCGTCCAACATGCTTCAGCTTGGTTCTGTTGGGGCTTTCTCTGCGCCTTCTCGTCTTTGGAGTGATCGTGTGGAGTTGGATGATCCGTCTGAGCACGTGCCACCGGTGATGCCGGAGGGCTTGAGGGCTTTGGAGGACAGACTGGCTGTTCAGGAGGTGGTTCCTTCTCCTTCATCCCCTGTACCGCGGCTGGACATGACGACTCTTCTGGACAACTCGGCGGAGCTGGCCGGGAGTGCGGTCAGGACCAGCGCTGTACTTTCGATCACCCCGGAGGCTCGGTGGGCTTTGGATGGGCCCAGCGGGCTGGAGGTACGTGTACCACGTTCTCCGTCCTTGCCGGCATCGGACGTGGCTGCTGATCTTCTGCGAGGGTCGGGTTCTGGTTGTTTGCAGGTGTCTTCACCGGCCTATCCGGCTAGGGAAGCGTCGGCACCGCTTCTCGCCGCCGTTGGTGCGCCAGGGCTGGGGGTAGATGCCTCACCGCCCCACGGTGTTGGGAGGGCTGGGTGGGGCCGCTGCAGATCATCGCCCTCGCTTCGCGCTTGGGCGGCTGGGCTGCTCGAGTCGGCTGTTGTCGGGCGGATCGCTTCACGACGGGCTGCGGCGGTGCCGCCGTTTACCTCTCATCGCGGTGGTGGCGGCGCCACGGGCGTCGCTGTGGGGAGGGCAGGTGGTCTCTCCGTGCAAAGGCCTCTCGCGAGAGGTCATCACTTTTGGTGGTATCCGGACCTGTCTCCCGTGGAGGCGGATCAGTGGCGGTTGCAGAGCAGCCGGACGTCGACGACATTCAACTACGGTGCGCTGTGAGAGCTGCCAAGTTGCAGGACGTCGAAACCACCACTGGTATGTCTGTCATTAAGTCAAATTCCATTTTGCATTTCACTGATAATGAGATCATCAATAATGCAGATCAACTAGGAATTTCACTTGGTAATAATGATCGTCAGATTGCTAAATCAGTTAACGACATTCTTGATTTAGAAGCCGAGCGTGCGGTAGATATGATTCGTCACATAGCTGCAGTTAAACCAATGAATGATTCGGAGATTGATGCGCTTGGGGTTAGGGTCCTAGATGGTATGTGTGCCGATCTTGACCCTGCTGGTCTCGAGGCGGAGGAAGACTCACAGCCTGAGATGTCTCTCCATGTAGATGAGCCTTTAGTGCTAGATGCTGAGGATGAGGGTCATATTCCGGTGGATGGTATAGTCAAGCCTAAGCGGACATGGAAAAGAAAGGTTTATCCAGTCTCCGCAGTGCGTAGGAGTGCTCGGATTCGTACTGCCAAAATATTTCATGATGACTTATGAGAGGCATTTTCTGGAATAGCAGAGGTCTTAGAGACTTGGCTAAAAGGAGGTTTCTGGCGGATGCTTCTCTGGAACATCATTTGGATTTCATTGCTTTTTCCGAGACTGGAAGAAGTAATTTCACTAATCAATTTCTCGCCACTTTGTCTGGGGGGTAGATTTTGATTGGCACTGCCTCCCACCTCGGGAAGATCCGGCGGGGTTTTACTTGGGGTTAAGTGTGAAACGTTGGAGGTAAGGAGCGTAGTTATGGGCGAGTTTGCTGTCAAGTTTCGGGTTAGATCTAAGGCAGATGGGTTTGATTGGGCTTTGGTGGCAGTCTACGGAGCTGCTCAACCAGAACTCAAACCAGATTTCTTGGCAGATCTGGTGCGCATCTGTGCTAATGAACAGTTACCTCTCTTAGTGGGAGGGGATTTCAACATAATCCGAAGAAAAGAGGACAAGAATAATGCCAATTTTGACGGCCGCTGGCCCTTTATGTTCAATACTATCATTGAGAGTTTGGATCTCAGAGAGATCGAACTCTCGGGTAGGAAATTCACTTGGGCTAATTCGTTACCGGTCCCGAGATTTGAGAAACTTGACCGAGTGCTAGCTAGTGTCGAGTGGGAATAGAAGTTTCCACTGGTAACGGTGCAGGCTTTGACTCGAGGTGTCTCGGATCATACACCGCTATTAGTTGATTCCGGAGTTCAAAATTTCGTGGGCAACAAGAATTTTTTCTCGTTCGAACTTGCTTGGTTTGAACGAGAAGGCTTCCTCGAGTTGTTAGCTACAGAGTGGGCTATGGACTCTGGAGGTAGGACACCTATCGACAAATGGAAATCCAAGATTCGTCATCTCCGTCGTTTCCTTCGTGGCTGGGCTAAGCACACGCATGGGATTTATAAGGTGGAGAAGACAAACTTCTTCTAATCATTCAAAATTTCGAAGCTAAAGCAGAAACATCTATCTTGGATTCCACTGAGTTGGCAACAAAGATAGACGCAGAGATGAAGCTTAAAAAGCTTCTCCGTGAGGAGGAATTGAAGTGGGCATTGCGAGCCAAGGTTCGCAAAATCGTAGAAGGCGAGGATAACACTCAATTCTTTCACATGATTGCGAATGGGAAGCATCGTAAGAAGAGAATTTTCCAATTAGAACAAGATGAAGGAATGATAGTTGGTCAGGATAATCTCAAAGAATACATTACCAATTATTACAAACAGTTGTTTGGTAACCCGGTAGAGACTTTTGTGTCGTTGGATGAGTCTAGGGTTGAGGATGTGCCTCAACTTGAGACTGCCGAGAATGAGCTCTTGACTGCTCCTTTTTCGGAGAAAGAGGTGTTTGAGGCTATTACTCAAATGGAGAACAACAAGGCTCCAGGTCCGGACGGGTTTCCTGTGGAGTTTTACAAGAAGTGTTGGCATTTTATCAAGGGTGACTTGATGCCCATGTTTCACGAGTTTTTTGAGGGCCAACTACAATTGTTCAAGCTGAATTTTGGGACGATTACTCTTCTGCCTAAGAAGACGGACGCTGTTCGGATCGAGCAGTTTCGACCCATCTGTTTGCTAAATGTGAGTTTCAAGATCTTCACTAAGGTGGGGACAAATAGGCTTACACAAATAGCACACTCAGTAGTTCAGCCGTCTCAGACAGCTTTCATGCCGGACAGAAACATCCTGGAAGGGGTTGTTGTCTAGCATGAAACGCTCCACGAAATCCACTCCAAAAAACTAGATGGCGTAGTTTTTAAAGTGGATTTTGAAAAAGCATATGATAAAGTCAAATGGCCTTTCCTTCAACAAGCGTTACGTATGAAAGGTTTTGATCCGGCATGGAGAAACCAAATTGACTCTTTAACGCAAAAAGGGAGTGTGGGGATTAAGGTGAATGATGACGTCGGTCATTATTTTCAAACTCACAAGGGGCTACGGCAAGGAGACCCTATGTCACCGATTCTGTTTAACATAGTGGCCGACATGCTGACTATTTTAATAGGTCGGGCAAACGATGCAGGACAGGTAGGTGGCCTGGTTCCACATCTAGTAGACGGCGGGTTATCTATTCTCCAGTATGCTGATGATACTATCATATTTATGGAGCATGACATGGCGAAAGCTAGCAACATGAAGCTGCTGCTTTGCTTTTTTGAACAATTGTCCGGGCTTAAAATCAACTTCCACAAGAGCGAATTGTTTTGCTTTGGAAGAGCTAATGATGACCGGGAATCATATCAACAATTGTTCGGATGTGAATTGGGTTCTTTACCATTTTCGTACTTAGGTATACCCATTCATCATCGTAAGCTAACCAATGCCGAGTGGAAATGTTTGGAGGACCGGTTTGAAAAGAAACTGAGCTGTTGGAAAGGAAAGCTCATGTCACATGGAGGTCAATTAATTCTGATTAACTCGGTCCTTACTAGTATGCCTATGTTTCTGTTATCCTTTTTCTTGGTTCCGGTCGGAGTTAGGAAAAGGTTAGATTTCTACCGATCTCGATTCTTTTGGCAAATTGATGAGCTTAAACGGAAGTATAGACTTGCGAAGTGGGATATTATTTGCAGACCTAAAGACCAAGGTGGCTTAGGTATTGAAAATCTGGAAATCAAAAATATATGTCTCCTTAGCAAGTGGCTTTTTAAGTTGTCATCTGAGACGGAGGCCACTTGGGCACAGCTTTTACGCAATAAGTATATCTTTGCTAAAACCTTGGCCCAAGTGTCTGTGAGACCTTCAGATTCGCCCTTTTGGAAGGGGCTGATGAGAGTTAAACAAATATTTTTCAACAAGACTAAATTTATTGTTGGGAATGGTACCACGACGAGGTTTTGGCAGGATACGTGGCTTGGGGAGACCCCACTAGCACTTCAGTATCCTTCTTTGTATAACATAGTCCAACGTAGAGATGCCTATGTTGCTCTTGCTTTTACAAATCCGTTCCCTCAATATCAGCTTTAGGCGGACGCTTGTTGGTAATCGTTGGGAGGCCTGGCTCCATCTAGTTCGACGTTTGATGGATGTCAGGTTGTCTGCTCACCCTGATCAGCTGCATTGGAAACTAACTAAGAACGGTGTGTTCTCGGTCAAATCAATGTATCAGGATGTCATTAACTCTTCGGTCATCCCTACTTCCTTACATGTTTGGAAAGTTAAGGTACCCTTACGTATCAAAGTGTTTATGTGGTTTGTGCATAAACAGGTAATTCTGACTAAGGATAATCTTGCAAAACGTAATTTGGTAGGTCCGTCTCGGTGTAGTTTCTGTGATCATTCTGAAAACATCAAACACCTCTTTCTCGATTGTCCATTGGCTAAGATTCTGTGGCGGTCGGTTCATATTGCTTTTAATATCAGTCAGCCCACCTCTATTAGTATGTTATTTGGAACATGGCTAGACGGGGTGGATTATGACATTGCAAGACACATTCGTGTTGGCGTTTGTGCTCTTTTGTGGGCAATATGGAATTGCAGAAATGACTTAGTCTTTAACCGATCAACAAACTTTCACTTTTGCAGGTTGTCTTCAGGGCCACGGCGTTCATCCGTATGTGGTCGCTACTCACTCCGACGGAGGCCAGGGAGCGTTTGGTTACTGCGTCTACCTGATGGGAGATGGTAGCTCGGGATATTTTCAACCGATTTGGATGGCGGTCAGGTAATAGGATAGAGTGATCCTATAGTTTTGCCAGCCGGTTGTGGCTTTCAGCTTTTCTTATTTGCAGTTTTTGTTATAGTTTGTACTATGACCTTTTGGTACTTTTGAGACTGGTTTTTTTATTATTAATAATATGAGCCGTATGCATCGTTCTGATGCAGAGGCTGGGGCACGACCTCTTTTCCAAAAAAAAACCCTCATAAGTTGAGAGAGAGTTGCACCTCTTTATAAGGTGGACTCTTCTACCACTTGTATGAGCATGAAAAGACGAGACATACACGCGCTCGCCTCGCCACGCCACGCCTCGTCACGACGCGCCACGGGTTGCGTGATTGAGCCGAGCCGACGACAGAGATATGCATATGTTGTCTATATTTTTGCTGCACGGGAAAAATTAATGAGTCATTAATTAATAATTAACGGACACGTTAATTACTGAACCGTTTCCGATTCTTTTGGATCGTGACAACTCAGACGTGGGGTTTACTCCCACGACCTACCCGGCCCGCACTATATAGTCAGGCAGACGTCTACCCTACCCGCCGCCGCTTCGTATGGTTTCTCACCACCGTTCCAGATCATTGCGCCGCCAAGCAAGTCTTCTCCATCCCTCCTTCCGGCGTGCACCGCGAGAAGGGACAGCATGCCTTCGGAACCCCGCCTCTCGTGATCCTGTACGGGAGAGGGGCGATCAGGTTTTTGGGGAGCGCACTCGCGCGACTGCTGGCAGCGACGATTTCCCGAACGATGACTTCTTCCCCGACCTCGGCAACCTCATCCTCGACGACATGGGCGACAACGTCAACGCCGGCAGTGCTGCTCCCGCTGCACCGTATGTGATTCTATCCTTCCTGTTCGAGATCGTGGTAGAATTCATGTTTCTAGTATGTGCCCTAGATGTGATATGTTCATCTGTTATGCTAGTTCACATGATTAGTTTAATCTCTGCTATTGCTGTCATGATTTATCTTTTGGTTATTCAGATTAAATCTCGTAGTAATTCGCTCATATTTCCAACAATCAAAAAACCTGATCGTAGGCAATTTACTCCGAGTGGTTTTGCTGCGCATCTGAAGCCGCCTGCCTTTAAGGGGGCGCAATATAAGAGGTGGCGCACGAGAGCAGTCTACTGGTTTCAGACCATGGGCTGCTATGACGCCACCAAGGGCAAGCCTGAGGGCGATCTTAATCCAGCACAGCTGGAAGCTTTTGAGAAGATCGATACTCTCTTTAAAGACGCTCTTCTGAGTGTTCTGGATGATTCCATTGTGGATTCGTATATGTCGTTTGAAAACGGCAAGGACATGTGGGCTGCGCTCGAGGCCAAGTTTGGTGCCTCGGACGCCGGCAGCGAGTTGTACGTCATGGAGCAATTCTGTGACTACAAGATGACTGATGAGCGCTCTGTTGTACAGCATGCTCATGAGATACAGTCGCTCGCAAAAGAACTTGAGTACTTCAAGTGTGTGTTGCCGGATAAATTTGTTGCCGGAGGCATCATTGCCAAGCTTCCACCTTCGTGGAACAATTTTGCTACTTCCCTGAAACACAAGAGACAGTAGTTTTCCGTTGCGAATCTCATTGGTACTCTTGACGTTGAAGAGAAGGCGAGAGCAAAAGACACACGTGCTCGAGTTGCTGAGGGAGCTTCTAGTGCCCACATGGTACAGAAGAAGAACTTCCAGCCCAACAAGTTCAAAAACAACAAGAACAAAACTCAGAGCAAAGGCAAGTTTGATACAAAGAACAAGCCATCATATTCTACCAACTTCAAGAAGAATTCTCATAAGGGGAAGGGACTTTGCCATGTCTGCCGTGATCCTAATCACTGAGCTCCGAAGTGCCCTAACCGCTTTGAGGAGGGCGAACATGAGAAGAGAGGCAAGTCCCCTAATGTTGTCATCGGTGATACTGATATGAAGGAATCAGGGTACGGTATTTTTCCTACCATCCTTTCAGTATTCCAAACCCCTGATTGGTTAATTGAAACCGGTGCCAATGTACATGTTTGTGCTGACGTCTCCATGTTGATGAACCGCATCCGACATAATTATCCATCACTGATCCAATGCCTACGAGCTTTTCACATATTGTTCTTCGCTTATTTACTTTACCGTTACTGCTGTTACAATCACTACAAAACCCAAAAATATTACTTTTGCTATCGTTACTGTTACTTCCATATTACTTTGATACTAAATACTTTGCTGCAGATACTAAGTTATCCAGGTGTAGTTGAATTGACAAATCAACTGCTAATACTTGAGAATATTCTTTGCCTCCCCTTGTGTCGAATCAATAAATTTGGGTTGAATACTCTACCCTCAAAAACCGTTGCGATCCCCTATACTTGTGGGTTATCAGTGCGGCGACACCAACGTCTGGGATCATGGCACCATTGTCGCTAACAGTCGATCTTATATTAGAGGTCATGGCGCAGACTAACTTTGTCCCTCTTGTCCGTTGCGCCACCACCTGCAAACAACTCTGCCTGATATTCTAAGCGTGCCATTGATCTGCCGGATCACGAGACAATGCGCCCCCTCCATCCTCCTCCACCTCTCCAGTTATGAAGACCAGACCCTGACGATGGTCCACCCGATCAAGCCCGCCGCCGAGTCCTTTTGCCATGGCCACCTATTGCCCTTTTTTGTCACGCTGCATCGGCAACCTCCTTGGGCAGTATTGTCCAGTGATATCCCGCGGTGGCCTCGTGGTCCTCTACCGCCCGCGTGTCGAAATCCAACCCAAGTACATGCACTTCTTTGACCTATCTATTTACAATCTTTTATTAAAGGAGGAAAAATCCCAGCATCTGCATCAATTGATGCATGCAGCCATCTTTATTAATTATTTCACGAGGGACCGACAAGAACATACATCAAGCCACCCGAAGCTATCACTCACACCTACAAACTTGATAAGTGAGGAATGCTCTCACTCGCCATATCTATACCGATGTCGTCGCCGATCCATCCATATAACGTATCAGAACAAACAACGAGTGCAGCAGATCTAAAGCGTACACCACATGTACACGTTTTAGAAGCCGCCATCATCGTCGAGCCGCTGTCCCATCTTCAGGAGAGAGATCCACATCATCTTTGCCAGTCCGGCCATCCGTCGACGCCACCACGGTGCCCAATGACTCCATAGCCCTGTGCTCGTCCATCCCGACGCGGTGACTCTGCAAGATCTGTCATGCGTAGCACCTGCCGACTAGGCCTGTCATAGCGTAGGACCTGTCGGCCAGGCATGACATCTCTTACCAGAAGCATCACGCGGTAGATAGAATGTCGCTCCACCTGCCAACCTCGACACCGTTGTCGTTGCTGGGAGCGACACGCGGAGCCCATCTTCCACAACAACTCTCCTCCAATCCACGACGGAGTTTGGACTTTCATCCGGGAGGGGATCGGAGGTGGATAGGAGGGACCTTGGCTTCGCCTTCAAGAAGTGTGACGATGTCGAAGCCGTCGCCGATGTCGGGCCGAGCTAGCCGACCAAAGTTTCCTCCGGTCCTCATCCTATACCACCAATCTCCATCTAGTCCGGATCTAGCAGCAAGCCAAGTTACTAAACCTCCAGAGAAGAAAGTACCATAGGACTTAATCCGCCACAGATCGAGGTGAGCCTCCGGCGTAGATCCATCCAGGCGCTGGATCAATGAAGATCCGACCTGGTCAGCGACAAAAACCACCATCCACCACTGGCCGATGGTCTTCGGGCGCCGGATCCAGAAGGATCAGACCCAAATCCGACGCCGCACGCGACCTCCAGGCCCATCCTCTCTTGCAGTTGCCGCATGACACCGCGAGGAAGAACCCCAACAGCCAAACGCGCTGCACGCGCCGTGGCCGGAATCCATATGCAGCGCCACCGCACCCCGTGCTAGTACTGCGCCTTCTGATGAACGACCGTCCCGTGCCAGCCTGTCCGCGCGAAGGGGAAGAGGAGCCTCGCCGCCGCCCTGCCGGCGGCGCTTCGCCCGGCGGCGCTGCTCGGGGGCGGCGAGGGTGGGGAAGAGGTGGGTGGGGGGGTGGTCCGGCGGCGGCGGCTAGGGTTTCCCCCTGGTCGCCCACAGCGGCGACACGGGGTGTTTACAATGTCATGACAGGCCATCCCACCTTCTTTCCAAGAGCACCATATGTCCATACTTATATTTCCCCGTCCCAAGAGTATGTTTTCCTCACCACCGCGGATGGCATCCCTACTCCTTCCTGCTGCGTATCATTGATATTGGTATGTAAATTCCCATGGGGGTCGATCAGTCGCTACAGTGATCCTGCCATCCTCGTCGACGCTGTGGTGCATTGGTTGGTTGATCATGGCAACCAAATCCTCACATATGACATGGGCACGAGGATGCCGGGACTGGTGAAGCTCCCACCTACCTACCGTGATGCAAGCCAACTCCACTTGGCAATGTCGGCGAAAGGGAAACTACTAAAACTGCTCGCCATAGATGGGTTCATAATATCTATGTGGGTACAGCTCCCTACAGTCCCGACAGTCCCGACAGTTGGTGGTGACTGGGCACTGGAAACTGTGATCGATATAGAGGAGAAGCTACTGCCATTGTTCCCCGACCTGCCCATTGGTGGTGGTCGTGATGTTCTAGTTTGAAGAGGAGAAGCTACTGCTGGCTGATCTTTTTGAAGAGGAAAATTTGCCCTTGACGATGATGAGCTGATCCTGGAGCTAGTATCTATATGTTCCTGAAACACAGTTTGTTCTTGTATGGTAGCTGGTATCTATCCCATCCAACTGACAGTGGAGATGATACGGCCATAGAATATAATGAGGTGAATGAATCAATAATTATATCATGAAGGAATCCTTCTCTAAATATTATTGTTCCACACCACACCAGAGGTGAACCAAAACAAATGCTGAACGGATCAATTTTGTTGGAAATATAGGAAAAAGAAAAACATATACAAGCTTCATTGTCGCTTGTTTACCCCTTAGAGAACGGGAATGTTCCGGTTGTGCTCAATGTATTAAATAGCAGGCTATGACATTTAGCGGCGGCACGGCCAGAAGCTATGAAAAACTATAGCGAAGCTAAACCCCATTTAGCGTTTTTCTTTAAATCATCAAAATTTGTAAAAATAACTAAACTATGATGCATCATATATGATATATTGCATATACATGACACATACACATGTTCGCCCATCAAAATAAGAGCACCAATAAGGTGGTCCTAATTTAATAACCAAGCTTCGCATCAATGCATCATATGTATCAGAAACAAGAAAAAAAATGCAAACTGATGGTGTGTATAGCGGTTTAGCGGGCTAAATGACTCTAAATTTAGCGTAATAGCGGGCTATTTGCGGCATTTTCAACTTAGTGTTAAATGTTCATAGCGTTAGCGGGAGATCTCTCAAAGGCTATAGAGGGGCTATAGCGGAGCTATAGCTGGCTATTTAAAACTGTGGTTGTACTACCATAGCAATGTACCATAACATTCAGATTTGCAGACACGAAAAGTGGTGGTTCTGTGCACTTAACTCCAGTTGTGCGGTCCTGCTCCCTGCCATGCTACATGCATGCGGCTCGCTTCACCCCTCGCCGTTACTGCAGCCCCTTGTAGTCGTGCTCCATCTCCCACCAGTCATAGTAAGAATAAAACTGCCATGAGACAGCGTTCGCTTGCCATCCCTTCCAAGCGAACGTCGGGTGGGTAAAATGAAAATA
The DNA here is from genome assembly GCA_021437245.1 of Aegilops speltoides. Lineage (NCBI taxonomy): Eukaryota > Viridiplantae > Streptophyta > Magnoliopsida > Poales > Poaceae > Aegilops > Aegilops speltoides. Next base: position 572,777,685 of record CM038147.1, read on the forward strand.
AACATATAGTCCAGAAAATCGTCAAAATTGAAACGGTCCAAAGGACTTGTCTCCCCGCAATCTCTCTATGCGAGCAATCGATGCAGACTCCGGGGATTATTCTTCTTTCCAAAACAAGTTTCTCCTCGGAAAACTTTTTTTTTTTTGCTTTCCAACTATTTTTCTTGTTATCACAGGGGTTTTCATACTATTTTACTTTGACACATTCTATTTCCCAACCTGACAACTAAGTTGAATATATCACCGCAATATACGGGGAATCGTTTGGTTTTCTAATAAAATATTGCGCAATGGATTCACTAGAAAGAAAAGTTCACATGGTTTACAATCCTATGAATTAAACAAAGAAAATCATGTTAAGAATCATGGGACACACTATACAGCACAACAGGTAGCTAGTCTCCTAAGAAGTCCCCTCCTCCGAAGGAGTCCCCTCCTCCAGTGTAAGAGGAATCTCCCGAGCCCCACGACCAGGAGCTTCACTTGAGGTCCTCTGATGATGGCGAGGACACATCTGACTCTGTCACCGGAGGGGTGGAGGAGTTCGTAGTAGAGTTTTGTCCGGTGGACGATCCTCTGGGAGACCTGAAGTAGTCCCAGAGCCCGTCCATCACCCAATAAGAATCACCATAATCACCAGCCCGGCTTCGGGAGACGACTTGTCTGAGTGAGGCACATGCGACCAAGTGAATAGGCAATCAAAATACTGGCAATTTTTTCCTTGATTATAGAGCTTAGTGATAATAAATTAATTAATAAGCTTGCTAACCTTTCTTGTTTGCGTCGCCTCCGTGCTGCAAGTGACTCGTCATTGTTCTCATCAATACGATGCTTCTGGAACTGCATGTACACGTAGACGCTAACAAATTAATTTTGATGCCCCCAATATGCAGTTAATGAACCAACAGAAGATTAGACCCGCAAAAGTTAAACATGCATAAGATGTGTCCTCTCTCGCCTCCCCGAGCGCGCTCTTCTCACCTTCGCTAGATCCGAAGTTGTCCTATTCACTTCCCCATGGACTTCTCCTAGCGGATCAGGCGGAGGGTATTTGAATTCCTCATCTCAGACCCAACTCCTCTACAATCCCAAGGTACTGATGCAACTTTCTTGTAAGCTCTAGATGCCAATTTCACTTTATATGTGGGATCCAAGGGAAGGGTAGGTAGTTTACCTGACACTTTACAAATCTGTCTACTTTTCTGCATTACACTGCAGGATGGCAAAGGTATGGTATGTACTATGTACTATACCTCTGTCCTGGTTTATTTTTCCCTATTGTATTTTGTGCCAAAATTTGACCATAAATGTAACTATTTTGACAGCACCCTTTTTGGTTTATTTTGACCAAACATTTCATGCATGTCACCGAAATTTGTATCATTGAAAACTATGTTCAAATACGAAACCAACGGTATAATTTTTGTTGACATGTATTAACATTTTGTTTGTTAAATATTAGGTCAAAATTTGGCATAAATTACAAAAGGTGCTGTCAACCAACGGTATAATAAACGAGGATGGAGGTAGTATTTGACTACCTCCATAAAATATATATATATATATATATATATATATATATATATATATATATATATATATATATATATATATATATTATTGACTACATCCAATAAATATATTATATGCAAAGATATTTTGCTGCTGGTTTAAATACATTTTACTATGTTATGCCTGAATTATACATAGTTCATTCAGTTTATGTATTACAATGTATATTTTATATACTTTGGCTTTCCTTTCCATTACCTTCGTTCTTGATTCTATTCAGTGTTCTATTCAAAGATTAACCAGCGATTAAATATGAAAGCAATATAGCACCGGCTGCCAGAATAGAAATAGCTTCATGGTTGAAAATGGTTGTCCAGGTCACAATTGATGTTATCCATGCAGGAGCATAACTGAACTCATAACGTGTTAGATCTGATGGTGACTGAGCATAGATTAAATCACGGGCAAAGGGGAATCGCGGCCGAGAATTTTGCCGTGACGGTAAGGAAGGAATGGCGCAATCGCCCGCGATAGCGCCGTGATCCCCCGCGATTTACTGAGCCATGCAAATCGTGCGGTGTCTTCTGATCCGTGATAGGGTATATTTTGCCCACGATTTTAATCTATGTTGGTGAGTACAGAACAAGATAATTTATTCCTAGGTTTCTAATTGTTGGGGAACGTAGTAATTTAAAATTTTTTGCTACGCACACGCAAGATCATGGTGATGATATAGAAACGAGAGGGGAGAGTGTTCGTCTCACGCACTCGTGAGACCGTGAAGCGAAGCGTTAACTGTACGCGTTGATGTAGTCGTGCGTCTTCACGATCCGACCGATCCAAGCACCGAATGTACGGAGCCTCCGAGTTCAGCACACGCTCAACTCGATGACGATCTCCGCCTCCGATCCAGCCGAGCTCGGAGATGAGTTCCACAAGACGACGGCGTGGTACGATGATGATGTTCTATCGGCGCAGGCTTCGCCTAAACTCCGCGACGATATGACCGAGGTGGAATATGATGGAAGGGGACACCGCACACGGCTAAGGAACGATCCGTAGATCAACTTGTGTGTCCATGGGGTGCCCCCCGCCCCCGTATATAAAGGAGGGAGGGGGAGAGGTGCGGCCGGCCCCCTAGGGGTGCGCCTGGAGGAGTCCTACTCCCACCGGGAGTAGGACTCCCCCCTCTTGCCTTGGTGGAGAAGGAAAGGGGGGAGGGGAAAGAGGAAAGGGGGGCGCCACCCCCCCTTCCTTGTCCTATTCGGACTAGGAGGGGAGGGGCGCGCGGCCTGCCCTGGCCGGCCCTCCTCTTCTCCCTCTTGGCCCATTAAGGCCCAATATCCCTCGGGAGGGTTCCGGTAACCCCCCGGTGTTCCGGTAAAATCCCGATTTCACCCGGAACTATTCCGATGTCCAAACATAGGCTTCCAATATATCAATCTTTATGTCTCGACCATTTAGAGACTCCTCGTTATGTCCGTGATCACATCCGGGACTCCGAACAAACTTCGGTATATCAAAACTTATAAACTCATAATAAAACTGTCATTGAAACGTTAAGCGTGCGGACCCTACGGGTTCGAGAACTATGTAGACATGACCTAGAACCATTCTCGGTCAATAACATATAGCGGGACCTGGATGCCCATATTGGTTCCTACATATTCTACGAAGATCTTTATCGGTCAAACCGCATAACAACATACATTGTCCCTTTGTCATCGGTATGTTACTTGCCCGAGATTCGATCATCGGTATCTAATACCTAGTTCAATCTCGTTACCGGCAAGTCTCTTTACTCGTTACGTAATACATCATTCCGTAACTAACTCATTAGCTACATTGCTTGCAAGGCTTATAGTGATGTGCATTACCGAGAGGGCCCAGAGATACCTCTACGACAATCGGAGTGACAAAACCTAATCTCGAAATACGCCAACTCAACATGTACCTTCGGAGACACCTGTAGTACTCCTTTATAATCACCCAGTTACGTTGTGACGTTTGGTAGTACCCAAAGTGTTCCTCGGGTAAACGGGAGTTGCATAATTCTCATAGTTACAGGAACATGTATAAGTCATGAAGAAAGCAATAGCAGTATACTAAACGATCAAGTGCTAGGCTAACGGGATGGGTCATGTCAATCACATCAATCTTCTAATGATGTGATCCCACTAATCAAATGACAACACATGTCGATGGTTAGGAAACATAACCATCTTTGATTAATGAGCTAGTCTAGTAGAGGCATACTAGTGACTATAGTTTTGTCTATGTATTCACACATGTATCATGTTTCCGTTAATACAATTCTAGCATGAATAATAAACATTTATCATGATATGAGGAAATAAATAATAACTTTATTATTGCCTCTAGGGCATATTTCCTTCAGTCTCCCACTTGCACTAGAGTCAATAATCTAGATTACATAGTAATGATTCTAACACCCATGGAGTCTTGGTGCTGATCATGTTTTGCTCGTGAGAGAGGCTTAGTCAACGGGTCTGCAACATTCAGATCCGTATGTATCTTGCAAATCTCTAAATCTCCCTCTTGGACTTGGTCCCGAATGGAATTGAAGCGTCTCTTGATGTGTTTGGTCCTCTTGTGAAATCTGGATTCCTTTGCTAAGGCAATTGCTCGAGTGTTGTCACAGAAGATTTTCATTGGTCCCGATGCACTAGGTATGACACCTAGATCGGAAATGAACTCCTTCATCCAGACTCCTTCATTTGCTGCTTCAGAAGCAGCTATGTACTCCGCTTCACATGTAGATCCCGCCACGACGCTTTGTTTAGAACGACACCAACTTACAGCTCCACCGTTTAATATAAACACGTATCCGGTTTGCGATTTAGAATCGTCCGGATCAGTGTCAAAGCTTGCATCGACGTAACCATTTACGACTAGCTCTTTGTCACCTCCATATATGAGAAACATATCCTTAGTCCTTTTCGGTATTTCAGGATGTTCTTGACCGCTGTCCATGATCCACTCTGGATTACTTTGGTACCTTCATGCCAAGCTTATTGCTAAGCATCGTCGGTCTGGTACATAGCATTGCATACATGATAGAGCCTATGGTTGAAGCATAGGAACATCTTTCATTTTCTCTCTATCTTCTCTCGTGGTCGGGCATTGAGTTCGACTCAACTTCACACCTTGTAGCACAGGCAAGAAACCTTTCTTTGCCTGATCCATATTGAACTTTTTCAATATTTTGTCAAGGTATGTGCTTTGTGAAAGTCCTATTAAGCATCTTGATCTATCTCTATAGATCTTGATGCCCAATATGTAAGCAGCTTCACCGTGGTCTTTCATTGAAAAACTTTTATTCAAGTATCCCTTTATGCTATCCAGAAATTCTATATCATTTCCAATTAATAATATGTCATCTACATATAAAACTAGAAATGCTACAGAGCTCCCACTCACTTTCCTGTAAATACAGGCTTCTCCAAAAGTCTGTATAAAACCATATGCTTTGATCACACTATCAAAACGTTTATTCCAACTCCGAGATGCTTGCACCAGTCCATAAATGGATAGCTGGAGCTTCCATACTTTGTTAGCACCTTTTGGATCAACAAAACCTTCTGGCTGCATCATATACAACTCTTCTTCTAGAAATCCATTCAAGAATGCAGTTTTGACATCCATTTGCCAAATTTCATAGTCATCGGAGTTGGAATATACGCTTTGATGAGTTGAACAAAGCATATAGTTTTATACAGAGTTGTGGTGACGCCTGTATTTACAAGAAAGTGAGTGGGAGCACTACAACCTTTCTGATAAGTATATGTGTATGACATATTGTTGATCAGAAATAATGTAGAATTTTTTGGAAAGCATAAAGGAGAGTTTGAAAGGAGTTTTTCAAAGAAAGACCTCGATGAAGTTGCTTACATATTTGGCATCAAGATCTATAGAGATAGATCATGATGCTTGATAAGATTTTTCAATAGTACATACCTTGACAAGATTTTGAAGTAGTTACAAATGGAATGGTCAAAGAAGGAGTTCTTACTTGTGCTGCAAGGTGTAAAGTTGAGTAAGACCCAAAACCCGACCACAACAGAAAATAGAAAGAGAATTAAAGTCATTCCCTATTCCTCAGCCATAGGTTCTATAAAGTATGCTATGCTGTGTACCAGACCTATTGTGTACCTTATCATGAGTTTGGCAAGGGGGTACGATAGTGATCCAGGAGTGGATCACTAGACAACGGTCAAAGTTATCCTCTAAGGAAATATTTGTCGGTTATGGAGGTGATAAAGAGTTCGTCGTAAAGAGTTACGTCGATGCAAGGTTTTACACCAATCCAGATGACTCTGAGTCTCAATCTAGATGCATATTGAAAGTGGAGAAATTAGCTAGAGTATCTCCATGCAAAGCATTGTAGATTTAGAAAATTTGCAAAATACATACGGCTCTGAATATTGCAAACCCGTTGACTGAACTTCTCTCACAAGCAAAACATGATCACACCATAGTACTCTTTGTGTTTTAATCACATAGCGATGTGAACTACATTATTGGATCTAGTAAACCCTTTGGTTGTTGGTCACATGGCAAAGTGAACTATGGGTGTTAATCACATACAGATGTGAACTATTGGTGTTAAATCGCATGGCAATGTGATCTAGATTATTGACTCTAGTGCAAGTGGGAACTGAAGGAAGTATGCCCTAGAGGAAATAATAAAGTTGTTGTTTTATATTTCCTTATATCATGATAAATGTTTATTATTCATGCTAGAATTGTATTAACCGGAAATTTGATACATGTGTGAATACATAAACAAAACACCGTGTCCCTAGTGTGCCTCTACTTGACTAGCTCGTTGATCAAAGATGGTTAAGTTTCCTAGCCATGTACATGTGTTGTCATTTGATGAACGGGATCACATCATTAGGAGAATGATGTGATAGACAAGACCCATCCATTAGCTTAGCATAATGATCATTTAGTTTTATTGCTACTGCTTTCTCTCTCTCTCTCTCTCTCTCTATATATATATATATATATATATATATATATATATATATATATATATATATATGCAACTCCTAGACACCGGAGGACACTACTAGAGAAAAGCTTACTAGTGGCGCTGGTTTTTTACATACCAGTAGCGCGGGCACCCGCGCTAATGCTAGGGCGCTACAGCTATTATTTAACAGTAGCGCGTTTCTGAACAAGCGCTGCAGCTAAGATACTTATTAGTAGAGCTGCTTCCTCCACCAGCGCTACTACTATCATCACGTAGTAGTAGCGCCCTGTTTTCTCCCCACTCTACAACTAGGCAAATAGAAATAAAAAATAAAAAAAGCAGTCAGGTGCAATATTCATGGAAATCAAGACAAGTCCAGTGCAAATAAACTAAGTTCACAGAACCATCTCACAAACATTAATGATAGTACCACATTTAATATAACCACACAATCTCACAAACTCATATAGTAGTCAACAATGCATGGATAGATCATAGTTGATAAGTCTACTAGGTAGTCATACTAGCATATATATGGTTCAACAGCCACACACATACATATGAAGTTCTAGATGATGTCGATGACGACCATCATCCTCAAGCCTGGGCGGTGGGTGTTTCTGATAGTAATTAGGATTGCCTGTCCAACATGAAGATTCTTGCCGACGAGGAAGCTCTTCCACCCAACCGAGTTGAAGTGTGTGCGACCGTCCGTGTCCACGTCGTACGCACAAGTGGTGATGGAGCCCCTTGCGGTAAGGCGTCTTCCACCAGAGCCTTCTTCATCAGGCTTGATACCACAACTCTCAGATAGGCTCTTTGGCAATTTCTGAATAAGAAAAACATATCAATTAATAAGTAGCCTCACACATTCTACACGAAGCATATATATCATCGGACTCTACACTAAGCATATATATCATCAGACTCTACACTAAGTATATATATCATCGGACACTACACTAAGTATGACAATAAAGCATACAAGATTCACTAAGCATATAAGATTCACTAAGCATATATATCATCGGACTCTACACTAAGTATAACAATAAAGCATATAAGATTTACTAAGCATAGATTCACTAAGCATATAAGATTCAGTAAGCATATAAGATTCACTAAGCATATATATGATCGAACTCTACACTAAAGTATAACAATAAAGCATATAAGATTCACTAAGCATATATATCATCGGACTCTACAATAAGTATAACAATAAAGCATATCATCAAATTACTCTAAAAACTACAGTAAATGCAACATACCATCATATGCTGATCAACCATGGTACTAGTCAGGCGGGTCACGAATGGCACCCCGACGAAGTCAGCACGTGGCAGAATGATGTCCCATAGGTTGCACACCTCCTCCTCGCTCAACTTCATTCTTTGAGCTACGATGGCATCACCGAGTGGGTCGTCATCATCCTCATCATCCTCATAATCTTTTGCTTTGTTGATATAAATCACGGCCAACTTGGGTCTTTCAGCTCTGAAGGAGAAGCTGATCAACTCACCACCGGTGATACGCATGTTGTCGATGAAACGGACCCATCCATCTCCTCCCACCCGCGTCATCTTTTGTCCTTTCTCGATCTCCATAGTGTAGGGGCCCCCGGGAGCCTCAAAGGTCACAGAGTCTCCAGTCAGATTGTTGAATTCTGACCTCACATTGCATGGGACGATCTGTGTACAAAAAGCAAAATGATATATACACGACACACTAATGCCAATAAAACAAAAAACAAAATAGTAGTTACTAGTTACATATAATTTTTTTACCGCCGCATGAAGAAAAATAGACTCAAAGTAGATGCCAAACAGCGTGCCAGTTGCAAGGCTGCTGACGCACCTTGACTTGCACCATCGACATGGTGGTGGTGGTGCCATTTCCCTAAAGCAATATGATTAAAGGATTAACGATCCAAAAAGTAAACATAAAGTTTTCATAGCTAGAGTTCACATGGCAAGCAAAATAACAACTAAAAAGTAAACATAAAGTTCAGTCCAACAAAGAAGCTAGTGGCAGTAGCCAGGAATTGAAACCCTCAACCATTGCTGTCATATCAGAGCTAAAAAAATGCTCACGATTCTACGGTCGAGCACTATGGTGAACCCTCAAGCGTTGTCGTCATATCAGATCGAGCTAGACGACACCAGGGCTCTAGGAGCGTATCTTGAAAGCTCCCATGGCACCATTTCAGAAGGGGAGCCGATCCTACGACCACCATCGACAAACTTGAGCGTGTGGAGGCGTTCACGAAACGGCACACAGCAACCGACGCCACCCGTGGCTCCTCTCCGGAAAAGGCACGACATGGACGCCCCCTCTCTAAACCCTAGAACACTAGGTACCGTCGTCGCCACCACTCCTCTAGGGGCAGTAGCCAAGAATTGAAACCCAAGTTTCTATTATATGTGCTAAAAGCCTCTACAATTCTCTAGATACTTCTCTCTACTCTCTCCAAAGTTTCGGTGAGCAAAAAAATCCTCTACTCTCTCCTCTATGTGATACTAATTAACAGTAGGATCTAGAGATGCATATGTGATACTAATCCTATTAATCCAAATGTGATACTAATCCTATTAATCCATATGTGATACTAATTAATAGAGAGGGCATTCCCGCAAAAGAAACAGAGAGGGCGGAGCGCCGCGTAGGGGCAGCAAGGGGAGTGGCGAGCCGTCGCGGCAAATCGATTGGAGCCATGCATTGAAGTGCGGAGCCACCGTGCAAACCCTAAATCCCAAAACATGGTGAGCCGCCACGGCAAATCGATTGGAGCCTAGCTAGTGTGGCGCGCGCAGGGAGGAAGAGATCGAGAGGGGGACTTATGGGGCTGGAGCGTCGAAGGAGGCGAGAGGCGACCGCGCGTGGTGGCGGCGCACGACACCGTCGACGGGGGTGAGGCGGCCGGGGACGAACCCTAACCGCGGTGGCGTCGTCGGGCAGAGGGGATCGATTGTGAGAGTGAGGGGGTGCGGGGGCGCTCGATCGAGCCAGTTTTCTATAGCTATAGTAGTAGCGCTGGTAGGAGCACCATGCTACTGCTAAGCCCACCAGCTGTAGTGCCCTTTCAGAACAAACGCTATAGCTAAGTGGGCTACTGTTTCTGCCCTACGGCCCATGTAACAGTAGTGCGGCCCAAGCAAACAAACGCTGCTGTTATACGTTAGTAGTAGCGTGTTTTGTACACAACGCTACTGGTAAGTACTAGTAGCGTGGGGTCACAAAAACACGCTACTGGTAAACTTCTATCTATAAGAATTTTCCTAGTAGTGGGAATGCCTTATGTGCTATCGAACATCACAACGTAACTTGGTGATTATAAAGATGCTCTACAGGTATCTCTGAAGGAGTTTGTTGGGTTGGCATAGATGGATATTAGGATTTGTCACTTTGAGTATCGGAGAGGTATCTCTGGGCCCTCTCGGCAATGCACATCATAGGAATCCTTGCAAGAAATGTGACTAGTGAGTTAGTTGTGGGATGATGCACTACGAAACGAGTAAAGAGACTTGCGAGTAACGAGATTGAACTAGGTATGAAGATATCGACAATCGATTCCGGGCAAGTAAAATACTGATGACAAAGGGAATAACATATGTTGAGATTGCGGTTCGATCGATAAAGATCTTCATAGAATATGTGGGAACCAATATGAGCATCCAGGTTCCGCTATTGGTTATTGATCGGAGAGGTGTCTCAGTCATGTGTACATAGTTTTTGAATCCGTAGGGTCCGCATACTTAACGTTCGATGACGATATGAGTTATGTGTTTTGGTGACCGAAGGTTGTTTGGAGTCCCAGTTGAGATCACGGACATGGCGAGGAGTCTCGAAATGGTCGAGAAGTAAAGATTGATATATTGGAAGGTGGTACTCGGATACCGGAAGGGTTCCGGAGTGTATCAGGTACAAACCGTAGTACCGCAGGGGTTACCAGAACGTCCTGGTGGAAGATATAGGCCATATGGGCCATAGGAGGGAGGCTAACCAGCCCACAAGGGGCCGGTGCGCCCCCCACAAGGGACGAGGCTGAATTGGGCTAGGGAAGGGGGCACCACCCCCTTCCATTCTCCTCTTCACTCTCCCTTTCCCTTTTCCCCCTTCGGTTGATGGAAAAAAGAGGGGGGCCGAATCCTACTAGGAGTGGAGTCCTAGTAGGACTCCTCCCCCCTTGACGCGCCCCTTGTGCCCGGCCTCCTCCCCTCCTCCTTTTTATATGGGGGCGGGGGCCACCCCAAAGCACATCAATTGTTTAGCCGTGTGCGGTGCCCCCCTCCACCGTTTACTCCTCCGATCATATTATCATAGTGCTTAGGCGAAGCCCTACTGGGATCACTTCACCAACACCGTCGTCACGCCGTCGTGATGACGGAACTCATCGACTCCTTCGTGCCTCTACTAGATCAAGAGTTCGATGGACGTCATCGAGCTGAACGTGTGCAGAACTCAGAGGTGTCGTACGTTCAGTACTTGATCGGTTGATTCGAGAAGACGTTCGACTACACCAACCACATTAAGTTAATGCTTCCGCTTTCAGTCTATGATGATACGTGGACACAATCTCCCCCTCTCGTTGCTATGCATCTCCTAGGTAGATCTTGCGTGAGCGTAGGATTTTTTTTGAAATTGCATGCTACGTTTCCCAACATGAACCCACTCTTTTGGATTTCAAGGAATTTAATTATGATAATTGTTCTTTAATAGATTGTATTTCCTTGTTGCAATACTTGTTGAATTCTCCTCATGCTTATAATCAAAACAAAGCTTTTACTAAACATATCATTGATGCTATGATGCAATATTTTGAAGAAAAGCTTGAATTGGACGTTTCTATCCCTAGAAAACTTTATGATGAGTGGGAACCAACTATTAAGATTAATATTAAAGATTATGAGTGCCATGCTTTGTGTGATTTGGGTGCCAGCGTTTCCACGATCCCAAATATTTTATGTGATGTGTTAGGTTTCCGTGAGTTTGATGATTGTCCTTTAAATTTGCATCTTGTGCATTCCACAATTTAGAAACCTATGGAAAGAATTAATGATGTTCTTATTGTTGCAAATAGCAATTATGTGCCCATAGATTTCATTGTTCTTGATATAGATTGCAATCCTACATGTCCTATTATTCTTGGTAGACCTTTCCTTAGAACAATTGGTGCAATTATTGATATGAAAGTAGGAATATTAGATTCCAATTTCCATTAAGGAAGGGCGTGGAACACTTTCCTAGAAAGAAAATTAAATTGCCATATGAATCTATTATGAGATATATTTATGGATTGCATACTAAAGATGACAATACCTAGATCTAATCGTGTTCTATGCCTAACTAAGGGCATTAAAACAATAGCGCTTGTTGGGAGGCAACCCAATTTTATTTTTGTACTTTGCTTTTTGTTCCTGTTTAGTAATAATAAATTCATATAGCCTCTAGTTAAATGTGGTTTTGTGTTTTAGTTAGTGTTTGTGCCAAGTTAAACCTTTAGGATAGCTTACGGTAATAGTTGTATTGATCATGCTGAAAAAAGACACTTTTGCTCCTAGTAAATAATTTCCAAGATTTTATTTAAACGTGCTTTTGATCTGATTCTTTTTGCTCTGGATTGGTGCACAAATTTCTCAGGTTTTCCTCATTTTTCAAATTTTTTAGAGTTAGAGAAGTCCTCAAGAGTTATAGATTGCTACAGACCATTCTGTTTTTGACAGATTCAGTTTTCTAAGTGTTGTTTTGCTATTTTGATGAATCTATGGGTAGTATCGGGGGGTATGAACCATGGAAAAGTTGGATTACATTAGATATTACACCAGTATAAATAAAGAATGAGTTTTAAACAGTACCTTAAAGTGCTGATTTATTTTCTTATACTAACGGAGCTTATGAGATTTTCTGTTGAGGTTTGTGTTGTGAAGTTTTCTTTTGGATAAGGATTTGATGGAATATGAAATAAGGAGTGGCAAGATCCTAAGCTTGGGTATTCCCAAGGCACCCGAAGGTAATATTCAAGGACAACCAAGAGCCTAAGCTTGGGGATACCCCAGAAGGCATCCCCTCTTTCGTCTTCGGCTATCGGTAACTTTACTTGAGGCTATATTTTTATTCACCACATGATATGTGGTTTTCTTGGAGTGTCTTATATGATTTGAGTCTTTGCTTTTTAGTTTGCCACAATCATCCTTTCTGTACACACCTTTGAGACAGACACGCATGAATCGTGATTTATTAGAATAATCTATGTGCTTCACTTATATCTTTTGAGCTAGGAGATATTGCTCTAGTACTTCACTTATATCTTTTTAGAGCACGGCGGTGGCTTTATTTTATAGAAATTGATGAACTCTCATGCTCCACTTATATTATTTTGAGAGTATTTTAAACAACATGGTAATTTGCTTTGGTTACAAATTTAGTCCTAATATGATAGGCATCCAAGATGGATATAACAAAACTTTCATATAAAGTGCATTGAATACTATGAGAAGTTTGATTCCTTATGATTGTTTTGAGATATGAAGATGATGGTATTAGATTCATGCTAGTGGAGTAATTGTGAATTTGATAAATACTTGTGTTGATGTTTGTGATTCTTGTAGGATGCACGTATGGTGAACCATTATGTAACGAAGTTGGAGCATGAGGTATTTTTTTATCATCCTTTGTGTGAAGGTCGGGATCGCGCGATGGTTAACTCCTAGCCCCTAGGAGCATGCGCATAGTGCTTGGTTTCAATGAATAATAGATTTTTGCAATAAGTATGTGAGTTCTTTATGACTAGTGTTGAGTCCATTGATTATACGCACTCTTACCCTTCCACGATTGCTAGCCTCTCTTATACCGCACAACTTTTGCAGTACCATACACCCACCATATACCTTCCTCAAAAAAGCCACCATACCTACCTATTATGGCCTTTCCATAGCCAATCCGAGAGATATTGCCATGCAACTCCGTTTATTATGACATGTTTCATCATTGTCATATTGCTTTGCATGATCATGTAGTTGACATTGTATTTGTGGCAAAGCCACCTTTCATAATTCTTTCAAACATGTCACTGTTGATTCATTGCACATCCTGGTACATCGCTGGAGGCATTCACATAGAGTCATATTTTTGTTCTAAGTATCGAGTTGTAATTTTTCGAGTTGTAAGTAAATAGAAGTGTGATGATCATCATTATTAGAGCACTATCCCATGTGAGGAAATAAATAAAAAAGAAAAAAGATGCCAAAGAAGCCAAAATAAAATAGCATGTGAAAGAAGCCGAAAGAAAAAAAGAAAAAAAGGGAAAAAAGAAAAGAAAGAAAAAATTGAGAGAAAAAGAGAGATGGGGCAATACTACTATCCTTTTTCCACACTTGTGCTTCAAAGTAGCACCATGATCTTCATGATAGAGAGTCTCCTATTTTGTTAATTTCATATACTAGTGGGATTTTTCCATTATAGAACTTGGCTTGTATATTCCAACGATGGGCTTCCTCAAATCGTCCTAGGTCTTCATGAGCAAGCAAGTTGGATGCACACCCACTTAGTTTTTCTTTTTGACCTTTCATAAACTTATAGCTCTAGTGCATCCGTTGCAAGGCAATCCCTACTCACTCACACTGATATCTATTGATGGGCATCTCCATAGCCCATTAATATTCCTAGTTGATGTGAGACTATCTCCCTATTTTTGTCTTCTCCACAATCACCATTCTATTCCACCTACAGTGTTATGTCCATGCTCACGCTCATGTATTGTGTGAAAGTTGAAAAGCTTTGAGAATAGTAAAGTATGAAACAATTTATTGGATGAAACCGGGGTTGTGCATGATTTGAATATTTTGTGTGATGAAGATGGTGCATAGCAAGACTATATAGGGATAAGCTTTATTTGGCCATGTTATTTTGAGAAGACATAATTGCCTTGTTAGTATGCTTGAAGTATTACTATTTTTATGTCAATATTAAACTTTTGTTTTGAATCTTTTGGGTCTGAACATTCATGACAGAATAAAAAGAATTACATGGATAAATATTTTAGGTAGCATTCCACGTCAAAAATTATGTTCTTATCATTTACCTACTCGAGGATGAGCAGGAATTAAGCTTGGGGATGCTTGATACGTATCCAACATATCTATTATTTTTTATTGTTCCATGCTATTATATTATCTATTTTGGATGTTTTATATGCATTAATATGCTATTTTATGTTATTTTTGGGACTAACCTATTAACCTAGAGCCTAGTGCCAGTTTCTGTTTTTTTGCCTGTTTTTGAGTTTCGCAGAAAAGGAGTACGAAACGGAGTCCAAACGGAATAAAACTTTCACGATGATCTTTCTTGGACCAGAAGCAAACCAGGAGACTTGGATATGAAGTCGTAGGAGCCTCCAGGCGGACACAAGGGTGGAGGGTGTGCCCAGGGGGTAGGGCGTGCCCCCCTATCTTCTGGGCCCCTCGTGGGTCTCCTGGCCTAATTCTTTCGCCCATATATACTCTTATACTCCAAAACCATTAGGGGGAGCCACGAATTTCCACCGCCGCAACCTTCTGTACCTATGAGATCCCATCTAGGGACCTTTTTCGGCGTCCTCCCGGAGGGGGATTCGATCATGGAGGGCTTCTACATCAACACCATTGCCCTTCTGATGAAGCGTGAGTAGTTTACCACTAACCTATGGGTCCATAGCTAGTAGCTAGATGGCTTCTTCTCTCTTTCATTCTCAATACCATGTTCTCCTCGATGTTCTTGGAGATCTATTCGATGTAATACTCTTTTGTGGTGTGTTTGCCAAGATCCGATGAATTGTGGATTTATGATCAGATTATCTATGAATAATATTTGAATCTTCTCTGGATTCTTATATGCATGATTTGATATCTTTGCAAGTCTCTTCGAATTATCGGTTTAGTTTGGCCAACCAGATTGGTTTTTCTTGCAATGGGAGAAGTGCTTAGCTTTGGGTTCAATCTTGCGGTGTCCTTTCCCAGTGACAGTAGGGGCAGCAAGGCACATATTGCATTATTGCCATCGAGGATAAAAAGATGGGGTTTCATCATATTGCTTGAGTTGATTCCTCTACATCATGTCATCTTACTTAATGCGTTACTCCGTTCTTTATGAACTTAATACTCTAGATGCATACGGGATAGCGGTCGATGTGTGGAGTAATAGTAGTAGATGCTGAATCGTTTCGGTCTACTTCACACGAACGTGATACATATGTTCATGATCATTGCGTTAGATATCGTCATAATTATGCACTCTTCTATCAATTGCTCGGAAGTAATTTGTTCACCCACAGTATTATTTGCTATCTTGATAGAAGCCACTAGTGAAACCTATGGCCCCCGGATCTCTTTTCCATCATATGAGTTCTCTTTTCGATCATATAAGTTTCCGATCTACTATTTTGCAATCTTTTACTTTCCGATCTATAAACCAAAAATACCAAAAATATATACTTTACCATTTACCTATCTCTTTCAGATCTCACTTTTCAAGTAACCGTGAAGGGATTGACAACCCCTTTATCGCTTTGGGTGCAAGTTTGTTTGATTGTTTGTGCAGGTATTCGGTGACTTGTGCGTGATACCTTGGTTCTCAAACTGAGGGAAATACTTACTCTACTTTGCTGCATCACCCTTTCCTCTTCAAGGTCAAAACCAATGCAAGCTCAAGAGGTAGCACCCCAGTAATGTATGACCATCACACCTCTATCTTTATCGTTTTTCTTAGTTCGATCCTTTTGGTTACATCTTGATCTAGATGAATAAAGTTTTTAGTATGATCTATCTTTGAGTTTTGTTTCGGTCTCTATCTATGTAATTGAGTCCGTGAGTTATACATAATAAAGAGTAATTTTGAGTTGAGGGCTTTGCTATCTTGCTATGATCTTGAGGGAATAAAATAAGAGAAAGAATGAAAAGAAATAAAAGATCATATATTGAGCTTATGGAGACTAATGACTTCACATATAAAGAGTATGATGAATAAAAGTTGTTGAAAGTTGACAAACATAGTTTTGGTCATTGTTGCAATTAATAGGAAGTAATAAAGAAAGAGAGGCTTCACATATAAAAATATACTATCTTGGACATCTTTTGTAATTGTGAGCACCCATTAAAATATGACATGCTAAGAAGTTGACATTGGATAAGGAACACAACATAATGGGTTATGTTTTCTTATATCCGAATAGAAGTTATATTGTCATGGATCATCCAACATGTTGAGTTTGCCTTTCCCTCTCATGCTAGCCAAATTATTTGCACCAAGTAGAGATACTACTTGTGCTTCCAAACATTCCTAAACCCAATTTTGCCATGAGAGTCCATCATACCTACCTATGGATTGAGTAATATTCTTCAAGTAAGTTGTCATCGGTGCATGCAATAAAAATTGCTCTCTAAATATGTATGATCTATTAGTGTGAAGAAAATAAGCTTTATACAAACTTGTGATATGGAAGAAATAAAAGTGACGGAATGCACAATAAAGTTCTTTATCACAAGCGGCAATATAAAGTGACATTCTTTTGCATTAAGATTTTTTGCATCAAACCTTAAAAGCGCAAGACAACCTCTGCTTCCCTCTATGAAGGGCCTATCTTTTATTTTTACCTTCTACCCTTATACAAGAGTCCTGGTGATCTTCACCTTTCCTTTTTACACTTTTTCCTTTGGCAAGCACTATGTGTTGGAGAGATCGATATATATATATATATATATATATATATATATATATATATATATATATATATATATATATAGGTTTTCATAAAGTATTATTGTTGACATTACCCTTGAGGTAAAAGGTTGGGAGGCAAAATTATAAGCCCCTATCTTTCTCTGTGTCCGATTGAAACTTTGTACCCATAATTATCGCGTGAGTGTTAGCAATTGTGAAAGACTAAATGATAGTTGAGTATGTGGACTTGCTGAAAAGCTCTTATATTGACTCTTTCCGATGTTATGATAAATTGCAATTGCTTCAGTGACTGAGATCATAGTTTGTTAGTTTTGAAGGAAGTTTCTGATTCATACTTTACCTTGTGAATGAACTGTTACTCTAGCATAAGAAATTATATGACAATATATGTTGCTATTCTAAAGATGATCATGATGCCCTCATGTCCGTATTTTATTTTATCGACACTTCTATGTCTAAGCATGTGGACACATATTTTGATATCGGCTTTCGCTTGAGGACAAGCGAGGTCTATGCTTTAGGGAGTTGATACGTCCATTTTGCATCATGCCTTTATATTGATATTTATTGCATTATGGGCTGTTATTATGCGTTGTATCACAATACTTATGCCTTTTCTCTCTTGTTTTATAAGGTTTATATGAAGAGGGAGAATGCCGGCAGGTGGGATTCTGGACTGGCAAAGGAGCAAATATTAGATCCCTATTCTGCACAACTCAAAAAGTCTTGAAACTTCACGGAGAATATTTTTGGAAAATATAAAAAATATTGGGTGAAGAAAGCAGCACAGCACCTACCATCCACAAGGATGGAGGGCGCGCCCTCCGGTCTTATGGGCCCCCTGGTAGGCCGCCGACGCCCATCTTCTGCTATATGGTGTGTTTTGACCTGGAAAAAAAATAGAAGGAAGCTTTTGGGACGAAGCGCCGCCGTCTCGAGGCGGAACCTGGGCAGAACCAATCTACTGCTCTGGTGGAGCTGTTCTGCCGGGGAAACATCCCTCCGGGAGGGAGAAATCATCGACATCATCATCACCATCGGTCCTCTCGAGAGGGGGTCAATCTCCATCAACATCTTCACAATCACCATCTCCTCTCAAACCCTAGTTCATCTCTTGTATCCGATCTTTGTCTCAAAACCTCATATTGGTACCTATGGGTTGCTAGTAGTGTTGATTACTCCTTGTAGTTGATGCTAGTTGGTTTATTGGGTGGAAGAACATATGTTCGAATCCTTAAAGATAATTAATACTCCTATGATTATGAACATGAATATGCTTCGTGAGTAGTTACGTTTATTCCTGAGGACATTGGAGAAGTCTTGTTATAAGTAATCATGTGAATTTGGTATTCGTTCGATATTTTGATGAGATGTATGTTGTCTTTCCTCTAGTGGTGTTATGTGAACATTGACTACATGACACTTCACCATGATTTGGGCTTAGGGGAAGGCATTGGGAAGTAATAAGTAGATGATGGGTTGCTAGAGTGACAGAAGCTTAAACCCTAGTTTATGCGTTGCTGCGTAAGGGGCTGATTTGGGCCCATATGTTTCATGCTATGGTTAGGTTTACCTTAATTCTTCTTTCGTAGTTGCGATTGCGAGAGGGGTTAATCATAAGTGGGAGGCTTGTGCAAGGAAGGAAAACACCGAAGCACAGGTTCGCCCACATATCAAATTATCAAAGTAACAAACGCGAATCATATGAGTATGATGAAAACTAACTTGACAGTAATTCCCATGCGTCCTCGGGAGTTGTTGGGGATACAACTATTTGTGTAAGCCGCCCAGGAGGGGCCGGGTTACGCAAAGAGGATTCACCAGAGAGAAGCCCAAGACCAAGCATGAAGATGGCAGTTCAATAAAGGAGCTTAAGGCCCGCAGGCGACTTAAGGCCCGTTGTAGTAAACCGCCATAATGGCATGACTTGTATCATACGGTAGATTTAACTAGTCATCGAGCGGCACCTCGCTTATAAGCCGCGGGACTCTGTAAGCCACAGGGCGTCAACCCGTGTATATAAGGGGACGACCTGCTGGCGGCTTAGGGCAAGAAACAACTCATCGAGAACCGGGCATAGCGTATCTTGCTCCCTGGTCATCGAAACATCAATACCAACCCAACTAGACGTAGGCCTTACCTTCACCGTAAGGGGCCGAACTAGTATAAACCTCTCGTGTCCTTTGTCCCGATTAACCCCTTCAAGCTTCCTAGTTGCGATGGCTCCAAAACTAAGTCCTTTCACGAGGACATCTGACGTGACAATTCCACGATAGTTGGCGCCCACCATGGGGCCAGCGCACGGTGGGTTTGAGTTCTTGAAGGGCAACTTCGAAGGGCTCAAAGGATACGTAGTGGGCCGGATGACCAAGAGTCGTCGCGGCAAGATCTACATCGATGACGAAGGCTGGGGTCCCGACGCCGGCTCAATTGAGTACGGGTACCGGGTCCCCTTCGGCGGAATCCACGTCTTCATCGGCCGGATCAGTGAGCCGAGCCCTGAGCTGGACAACTGCACCGACCTCGTCGAGACGGCTCAGCGTGCGAGGAAGACCCGAATTCAACCTATTATGAAGCGTGCCTTCGTGGGCTGCATCCACGGAGAGGAACTCTCTGAAGGATCTGGAGATAGAGGTGAGATAGCCGTCCTCTCAGATGGTGATTCGTCCGCCGGCTCAACAGATTCGTTGTACCAAGTGCAAGACGGCGTTCTCGGGGGCTGTTCCGATGGCACTAGTATTCCGGACCCCAGTGAGCCGCCAAGATGGGCATGAGTCTTTATGGCTGGGACACAGCCCGGCTCAAACTCTACAGCTACTGTGGCAGTAACGTCCGGGTTAGGAGCAGCCGGGGCAGGCGGCCCCATGCGCCCGCCGGCTCAGGTGCTGATAGATCTCATGGACAAGCTTACGACCCTGTTAACCGCAACGGTTATTCCCGCAGATAAAGATGAGCATGACGCGGAGGTGGCACGGGTGCGTGAGGAAATAGCTCAGGCCAAGGAGGCCTTGGAAGCTGAGGACACTAGATTAGCCACAGAGCGGGCGGCTCTAGACACCCGGGCGCAGCGGCTGCAGTCAGAAGCTTACCAACTCACGATGAGCTTAAACGCATCCAATGAGGTGACGAGGAGGAGACATCAGAAAACACAGTCCCGTTTACCTCCGAATTACGACCCTCGGGTTCTTTTTGCTACACCCGGAGCCGGCCCAAGTAACCCGCTAGAGGCCAATCAGCTTATGACAACCGGAACAGGAGGGCCGGCTCAGCCTCGGGAGATGGCACCACCTCATGTGAGCATGGCACCGTCGCGTTATGTGCCGATACCGCCGGGTCACTTTTCCATCCCCATGGAGAACTTAATCGCGGCTTCAACGCGTTTGGCGGCTCTTCTTATGGACGGTGATGACCCGACGGAAGTGGAGACCTATGGAGGGTCAGAGAACTTCTCCAGACGGCCTTAGCTCAGCAAGAGACCTATTCTTACAGCCGGGAAAGGATTCATTCCACTCCTCTGCCTTGGTTAGCGCCGCCTCATCAGAACCGGAGCCCGAGTTACAGCAGGCACGTGGAGTCTTAAGCTTTGTCAAGCAATGCCCAACGCCGTAACCAGCCGGGTGGCTATAATCCGGTGCAAGACCGAATACGCCAGGAGAACGAGCGGGCGGCTCAACAGACGGCACATCAAGATTTCCCAGAGTATCCAACGACTTCTGTTGAGGAGGGAGTGGCCACTAGAACCGCCGGTGTTCCGTGTTTTGTACCAGCTCTACGTAACGTGCGCCTGCCCAAGGACTTCAAGGTACCTCGACAGGTGCCGAATTACACGGCCGACCTGCAGCCCGGAGCTTGGATGGAAAGTTATGAGATGGCCATGGAGTTATTGGAATTCAGCGACGCGGCAATGGGTAAATACTTCACCATGATGTTAGATGGAACAGCCCGGTCCTGGTTGAAGGGTTTGCCACCAAATTCCATTGGTTCATGGGCAGAACTAAAAGCCCGTTTCATCCAGAATTTCAAAGACACTTGTAAGCAGTCTATGTCAATTGTGGACTTGACAAATTGTAAATAGGAGGAAGGTGAATCTACGACTCATTGGGTATGCCGGGTCAAGGAGATAATACATTCATCTGACAAGATGGATACCGGCTCTGCAGTCCTCATGTTGGAGAAGAATTGCCGTTTTGAGCCGCTAAGGAAGAAACTGGGGCGCCTTAAGCGTGATTGCAATGATATGGGTCCGCTGATGGCGGCTTTAGTCAAATATCTCAATTCTAATAGTACCAAGGATCTTGCGTCTGATGAGGAAAAGACCGGGAAGGGAAAGAAGAACGGCAATGGAAAGGGTCAGCAGCATAACTCGATGAATCAAGGAGGCAATAAGCATAAGGCGGATGGTAACCCGGAGTTTGTGGCCAATGCCAATGCGCAAGGTAACAATCAGAGACGTAAGGGTAAGCCGCCTCGATCCGGTGGCTCAGGTCCATCTCTTGAGCAGCTGCTCAATGAGCCCTACCCGAGACACGGCACCAGGGAGCGGCCCGCCACACACTTGTGGAAAGATTGCAAGATCATGAAAGATTTTAAGAATTCCAACACCTTTGATGGCAAAAATGGGTCTGGTGGCGGTTCAGGGGCTGGCGGTTTTCATGGCCCGGGCGGCGGTTCAGGTTCCGGCTTTCAGGGGCGTCAAGGCGGCTATAATCAACAACAATCTGGTCAAGGAGAGCAGCAGCAGCAGCAGTCGGGTTATCAAAGCAATCCGAAGCAGTTGAACAGTGGGCAGTACCACGTGGTTACCACTAGCTTAGGCAAACGCGACCAGAAGGTTCATAAGAGGGCCCTGAATTCTGTTGAGCCGGCAGTTCCTCGTTATTTGAGGTGGTCAGAACAGCCCATTGTATGGAGCAGAGAAGATCACCCTTCATGGGTCGATAATCCAGGCCAGTTGGCCTTGGTGGTAGCACCTCAGGTTGGTGGATATAAATTCACTAAGGTGCTCATGGACGGAGGTAGTAGCATCAATATCCTCTATTATGAGACCTTTCGACGCATGGGGTTAACTGATAAGAATCTGAGGACATCCAACACTGTTTTCCATGGAGTGGTCCCTGGTAAGTCGGCTTACCCAGTTGGCAAGATTGAGCTGGAGGTGGCCTTCGGAGATGAATATGACTCCAGGGCTGAGAAGTTGACGTTTGAGGTGGTCAAAATTAGGAGCCCATATCATGCTCTGTTTGGGCGGCCGGCTTATGCTAAGTTCATGGCCCGGCCGTGTTATGTTTATTTGCAGCTTAAGATGCCGGGTCACAAGGGCACCATCACTGTGCATGGAAGTCGGAAGGTGGCGTTGGAATGTGAAGAAGGCGACGCGGCTTATGCTGAGTCTGCCTGTGTGGCGGAAGAGCTCAAATTTTATCAAGATAATGGTGACCCGGCGGATATGACCTCCCTGAAGAAACCAACTACAGAGCACGACCCGGCGTTGAAGTTTAAATCCACTGCCGAGACAAAACTTGTTGACTTTACCCCAGGTGACCCTTCTAAGCAGTTCAGCATCAGTAGCAATTTGGATCCCAAATAGGAAAGCGCGCTCATCAAGTTCATACGTGAGAACCGGGACATCTTTGCATGGAAACCTTCTGACATGCCGGGTGTACCGAGGGAACTCGCTAAGCACACTCTTAAAATTGATCCGAAGTATAAGCCGGTCAGGCAGTTTCTTCGGCGTTTTAACAAAGAGAGACGGAAAGCTATTGGAGAGGAAGTCGCCCGGTTCTTAGCGGCCGGGTTTATTATTGAAGTTTTTCACCCGGAGTGGTTGGCTAACCCGGTGCTTGTCCTTAAGAAGAACGGCACCTGGCGGATGTGTGTGGACTACACGGACTTAAACAAGGCTTGTCTGGCTGATCCCTTTGCTCGCCCCTGTATTGATCAAATCATTGATGCTACGGCGGGTTGTGAACTCTTGTGATTTTTGGATGCTTACTCTGGTTATCATCAGATCAAAATGGCAGTTAAGGACCATGAGAAGACGGCTTTCATTACTCTGTTTGGGGCCTTCTGTTATGTATCTATGCCGTTTGGGCTCAAGAGTGCTCAGGCGACTTATCAGTGATGTGTGTAGAACTGTCTACATGATCAAATCGGGCGTAATATTCATGCTTATGTAGATGACATCGTGGTGAAGCCCAGAGAGAAGGAAACCTTAATATCCGACTTGAAAGAAACCTTTGATAATCTCCGGGTTTATAAAATGATGCTTAACCCGGCCAAGTGTGTATTTATTGTACCTGCAGGCAAACTTTTGGGTTTTCTGGTATCAAACAGAGGCATTGAAGCTAATCCAGAGAAGATTAAGGCAATTACCTCTCCAGCTAAACCGGCGTGCATCAATGATGTTCAGCGATTGGCGGGTCGTGTTGCCGCTTTAAGCCGGTTCATAAGCCGGTTAGGTGAGAAGGCCCTACCGCTATATCAGATGATGAAGAAAACAGACACTTGTCTAGAGTGATGCTGCTGATGCTGCCTTTGAAGACTTGAAGAGACAGTTGTCTGAACCACCGGTTCTTGCGGCTCCCATTGATAAAGAGCCGTTGCTGTTATACGTGGCTACCAATTCACGAGCCGTCAGCGTTGCCATCGTGGTGGAGCGTAAGGAAGCTGGCAAGGAGCATCCGGTTCAACGGCCGGCTTACTACATCAGTGAGGTGCTCATTGAGTCTAAACAAAGGTATCCACATTGGCAGAAACTCGTTTACGGAGTGTTTATGGCCAACCGGAAATTGAAGCAATACTTTCAAAGTCATCCTATAACTGTGGTAAGTTCTGCCCCTTTGGGAGATATCATCCAGAATAGGGAGGCCACAGGACGAGTCGCCAAGTGGGCCATCGAGCTTGGGCCTCATGATTTGAAGTACGTGCCATTTACTGCTATTAAGTCTCAGGCCTTGGGGGACTTTATCAATGATTGTACAGAGTTATAGGCACCTGAGGAGAAGCCAGATAACACATATTGGACTATTCACTTTGACGGGTCCAGGCAGCTAGAAGGCTAGGGGGCTGGAGTTGTTTTAACTTCCCCTCGAGGTGACAAATTTTGTTATGTACTCCGGCTTATGTTTCCATGTACTAACAATGCAGCTGAGTACACACTAGTAGAAAAAGGGTCAAACGTGAAGCACATTAGTGCCGGTTTCATTTTGGCCCGGTACTAATGGTACCATTAGTGCCGGTTCGAACGGATTTGCATTAATGCCGGTTCGTGTTGAACCTTTAGTACCGGTTCGTGGCACGAACCGGTACTAAAGGGGTGGTGGCAGGCTGGCGTCAGGTGGGGCCACGATCACCTTTAGTACCGGTTCGTAGCACGAACGGTACTAAAATCGACCTTAGTACCGGTTCGTGCCACGAACCGGTGCTAAAGGCGTCTGACCTATAGTACCGGTTTGTGACACAAACCGGCACTAAAAGTGTAGGGAAAATGTAAAACGACTATAACTTTTGCATACGATGTCGGAAAAAAACATATAATATATCAAAAAATTCGGCACGAAAATCCGCATCCGATGGAGACAGCCTACGGCCTATTTGGAATTATTTAGAATCCTCAAATTCCAAAAGGAAAAAAGATATGGTCAAATAATTTCAGTTTTTTTTTTAAAATTTGGTTAAATCCGGTCAAACTACTTATTCAAGAAGTATTAATGTTACTACATAATTATTTAAGAACATTAGTGTTACTAAATAATTATTTCAATTTTTTTGAATTTTGGTCAAATCTGGTCAAACTATGGTCAAACTATGGTCAAACTATTGTCAAACTTATTCAAGAAATATTAGCGTTACTAAATAATTACTATTTTTTAGAATAATAGTTTCAAACTCAAACGGTGAAATGTGTGACTTCATGCTCAAGCTAAACTACTTAGGGTTAATAGGATTAACATCTTACTATTGTCAGGAAAACAACAAGTGTAGACTTGGAAACGAAGGAGAATAGAACCCGAAAGTTAAGCGTGCTCGGGCTAGAGTAGTGAGAGGGATGGGTGACCGGTTGGGAAGTTAGATGATTTGGAATGAGTGATCCACACTTGAGCAGTTAAAAGAGGGGATTAGAGACTAAATCATCAAATAATTCAGAAAATTTAAAAATCGAAAAAAAATAATTTTTTTTCCAAAATTTTCAAATAAAAATTAAAAAAAAAAACCTTTAGTACCGGTTGGTAACACCAACCGGTACTAAAGGTCCCCCATACCGGGGCGCGAGCTCACGCCACGTGGTGGCACTTTAGCGCCGGTTCGTGCCGAACCGGTACTAAAGGGGTGGGGGCCTTTAGTGCCCACCCTTTAATGCCGGTTATGGAACCGGCACTAAAGGCCCTTACGAACCGGCGCTAAAGCTCCGTTTTATACTAGTGACAAGGCCTTACTGCATGGTCTCCGGATGGCCAAGGAGATGAACCTAAGCCGGGGAAGGTGCTTGGGCGATTCAGATCTCGTGGCTCAGCAGGTATCAGGCAAGTGGGATTCTAAGGATCCCCTTATGGCGGCTTACCATCATGAAGTAGATGTTGTGGCTGGTCACTTCAAGGGTTATCAAGTGGAGCACATTGATCGAAGGAATAATAAGGCGGCTGATGCTTTAAGCCGATTAGGATCTCAACGTAAGCCGGTGCCGTCTAACACCTTTCTCGATATTTTACATAACCCTTCTGTCAAGGTGCCTACCGAGGAAGAACTAGCGGTGCCAGACCCGGAGGCACAGCTGGTGGCAGCTCTTCACGTTATCCCGGATTGGACAGTGCCATATTTGGCTTATATGACCCGGGGAGAATTACCTGAGGATGTGACCTTGGCAAGACAAATCGTCAGGCGCTCCAAATCTATGACGATTGTTAACGGCGAGTTACATCACCTAAGTGTCACTGGTGCATTTCAACGCTGTGTGTCACCTGCAGATGGCCAAGAAATACTCCATGTCCATGAAGGGGATTGTGGCCATTGTCGGTGTCAAAACCGGCGTATCTCGGGTAGGGGGTCCCGAACTGTGCGTCTAGGCGGATGGTAAAAGGAGACAAGGGACACGATGTTTTTACCCAGGTTCGGGCCCTCTCGATGGAGGTAAAACCCTACTCCTGCTTGATTAATACTGATGATATGGGTAATACAAGAGTAGATCTACCACGAGATCAGAGAGGCTAAACCCTAGAAGCTAGCCTATGGTATGATTGTTGTTCGTCCTACGGACTAAAAGCCTCCGGTTTATATAGGCACCGAAGAGGGTTAGGGTTACATAGAGTCGGTTACAATGGTAGGAGATCTACATATCCGTATCGCCAAGCTTGCCTTCAATCCGGACATGGGACGAAGTCTTCAATCTTGTATCTTCATAGTCCAGGAGTCCGGCCAAAGGTGATAGTTCGGCAATCCAGACACCCCCTAATCCAGGACTCCCTCAGTAGCCCCTGAACCAGGCTTCAATGACGACGACTCTGGCGCGCATATTGTCTTCGGCATTGCAAGGCGGGTTCCTCCTCCGAATACTTCATAGAAGATTTTGAACACAAGGATAGTCCGGCTCTACAAGATAAGTTCCACATACCACCATAGAGAGAATAATATTTACACAACTTCAATCTGCTAACGTATTCCGTGGCATCACACCACGGCCAAGTCTTTATTTGAACCGTTTTTACTGTTCCACCTCAGCGCGTTTAGCGAGGCGGTTTCCTTGGCACGTCTTGTCAAAGCAGAGATCATGTCCCCTTATTCCGGGATTCTCATCAATACGGGCGTGGGTAACCCAACCGCGCCATTGATTACGGTGCTTGGGAGATAAGAGAGTTTTACTAGGCTGGTGGGGACGCATAGTTTCGTCCGTCCATATAAGGGGATAAGGATCCACCTCTTTACCTACGCCTTCTTCCTCCTTTGCTCATTCATTTCCACGCACTCGAGCTCCAGCACCCAAGTCCGCACATCTCGCCTCAACCTTCCCCAGCCATGTCCGGAGGGGGAGGCAAGTGGATGGTTTCCTCCGCCACGGAGGGGCACATCAAAAAGCTGCGGAAGGTCGGATACTTGTCCAGATACATCGCGCATCGGCTCCCCGACAAGGGGCAGCTTATCCCCACCCCAGGCCATATGAAAGGGTGGTGTTCCTCACCCACTTCCTTCGCGGACTAGGTTTTCCACTTCACCCATTTGTCCGGGGGCTCATGTTCTACTACGGCCTGGATTTCCACGATCTGGCCCCGAATTTCATCCTCAACATCTTGGCGTTCATCGTCATGTGCATGGCCTTCCTCCGCATCTAGCCCCACTTCGGCTTATGGCTGAAGACCTTCAATGTCAAGCCGAAGGTAGTGGGCGGCCGCCAGGCGGAGTGCGGAGGTGCCATGGTGGACAGGATGCCCAACGTCTTATGGCTCGAGGGCTCCTTCGTGGAGACCATAAAGGGGTGGCAATCGGGGTGGTTCTACATCACCGAGCCGCGTGACCCTAAATGGGTGGCGGCCCCCGAATTCCGATCTGGCTTCCCTACACGGCTCACCTCTTGGAAATAGACGGGCCTGACATGGGGTAATTCGGAAGAGCTGACCGGACTCCAATCCTGCGTCCAAAACCTGGTGAACAAGAAGCTCAAACATGTCAACGTAGTCCAGGTCATGCTCATGCGCCGGATCCTCCCGTGCCAACAACGGGCCTTCAACTTGTGGGAGTTTGATCTGGCACAACACCAAACCTTGAGCAGGCTCTTCAACACCACGTACGAAGATGTCTGGAAGGTGCTGTTCAAGGCGCCGAGGCTCCCACATCCGCTACCGAAGATCGCGGATTCAGCTCGCAGCGTCAAGCCAGCGAGGTAAGCTATTTTACCCTTTACAGGACGCTTGTTTTTCATAGTTTGACTCTATGCAGGATCTAAACTCCCTTACCTTTGACAGGCCTGGCAGAAGACGTCTGGGCAGGTTGACTATCTGGCTCCCTTGCCAGAAGACCCAGCGGACGCCCGATTGACGGGGCTGCTGCTTTCGTCACCTCACGTGGTGCCGGAGAAGAAGGCCAAGAAGAAGGCCACGGGAACTCTAAGGAGTTCCCGGTGCCAGGTGTTGTCGGACTCATCGTCCGATGACTCCAAGGCGGACTCCTCCACGAAGACGAGGAGGAGGAAAAAGAGGCCTCTCCCCCAGTGGGGGGAGAGAAGAAAAGGAAGGCCACCCCAATTGGGGAGGCCGGAGGGTCCAAGAAGGGAAGGACCCTTCCTCCGAACTACTCCACCAACGCCGACGACGGCAAAGAGGAGTGGCCACCGAGGGCTAAGCCCCCGGCGACATCGTAAGTGTCCGGATACCAGAATAACTCATGGCGTTTCGTTTGTCGTATAGAATCTCCTAATGCCGAATACAACCCTGCAGCCCGCCCAAGGACGGGCTCGACACTTCAACGAGCGGCTCCCTGGCTCCGTCGAATGTGAATAGCACTTCACTTCCGGCCGCCTCCTCTCCTCGCGCTGCGGATGACGCCGAGGTGGGGTCCCAAAAGGGCCCAGCCAGGAGGAGGAGGTCCCGGAGGCGCCGCAAGGCAACCTCCCGGACTCCGGGCATAAGGGGGATCAAACCCCAAAGGGCTCTAAGTCCGGCCCTGGGCCGGACTCCGCACCGGAACCTTCAGTGGTTCCGAGTCCGCAGCGCCCCTTTGTAAGAAGGGCGAGATCTGCGACACCGTGACCTCTGTCCAACCGAGGCACGGATAATTTGCCGGGCGCTTAACGGCACCTCCATCGACGAGGAGCACCGCACTTGTTATGAGTGTGGTGATCCGCAAAGTTCAGTCCGCCAAGAGAGGGCTGGTCAAGCTGTGCCAGCCTTCTAACAGGCTTTGAGGTATGTATTTAAGATATGTAAAAATATTACCGCATAGACAGTAGCCCTTGATGCTCAGTTTGGTGTTCGAAAAGAATAGCCGAACTGAGCATCTAAAAAGATGTACGCAGGAGTCTAACATAAGTATGTCAATATGGGGAATGCAGGCTGCTTGCTGACCTCTGCCAGACCGATCATGGAGGTCAATGCATTGAAGCAGAGCCTCGAGCCGTCTGAGAACGAGCTTGGCCTTGCCAAAAAGCAGCTCGAGGACAAGGAAGGTAAGTAATACCTTATGGAAGTATATAAAAGATGTGGTTGCAAAAAATGACAGGAATAACATGAGAATTGCAGGGGCCATGAACGAGATGGCGACCCTGAAGGAGGCGGTGTCCAAGGCCGAAAGCAATGCGGCCACGGAGCGCACCGAGCGAGAGAAGCAGGAGGCGTGGGTGGCAGAGGTGCGACAAGAGCTGCAGGCTCTCGTGGAAAAAGATGAGAGTTTGGAGCGTGACTCAAAGAATCGAGAGTTCGAGCTCGCCTCGGCTCTTGAGAGAGCCAAAGGCGCTAAGGTCGAAGCCCAAAAAGCCCTCCAGAAATTGAGGCAATGAAGAAGATAGCGGCGGGTAAGGCATTCTTCATGCAAAGCAAGCACATGAAAGTGCATTACTTGTTACTTACCCGAATCCGGAGCTCTCCAGGAGCATTCGCAGATCTGCCCCGCAGTGTGTCTGACGCTGCCGCATTCTACTGGGCCGAGGAGGGGAGCTTGACGGAGAAGGTGTTCTGGTCTCAGTATGCTGAGGCCGGACACCCGGTGCCCTTGAGCGACCAGCTGAAGTAGCTGGTCGAGCTCCATAAGGTGGCCGAACAGGCCATGAAGGGCCTCATAGTTCGGCTGTGGCCTAAGGAAGCCATGCCTGGGAGCTACTTCGGGCTGGTGAGGCGGCTGGTGGACGCCTGTCCATGGATTGAAGTCGTCAAGCGCTCCGTCTGTATCGAAGGTGCCCGTAGGGCCCTTGCCCGTGCTAAAGTGCACTGGGGCAAGATGGACGCTGAGAAGCTTGTGACGGACGCTCCACCGCCGTGCAGGGAGTATCGCATGCCCGAGATGTATTATGCGGGCGTCCCAAAGGGTGCCCGCCTTATAGCGGGTGAATGCTCCAAAGATGTAATTTTTGAGTAGACTCGCATTTGTTATCCTGTACGCTTGAAAACTTGTTCATATGCGCTAAGCAACGCTTGTGAATTTAAAATATTACCTTATGTGCGGCCGTTTATTAAATTTGAGAGATGGCGAGTCGTCGGCCGCCCCCATGCATGAAAGTGCTCGGGTGTTCGGGATAAACTTGAGCGCTCTTTTTCCCATTCTTGGGTCCTTCGAGGGAGGCGCTCAACACAACGAACGAGGCAACCGGACTATAATGCTTGAACACTCTCACTTAGCCATAGAATTCTATAATTTTAAATTTCGGCGAAGCCCCTAGTATTCGGAAGACCGAGTTCGGGGCGCTATCCACGCCTGGGCCGGACAAAGCTCTAAGCGGCATAAGTCTTTAGGGACTCAAAAACCTCTCGAACAGCGACCGACTCTCGCCCTATCATGACGGTCAGTTTTAGCTTTCTCCACTGAGGTGCTTAACCCAGCTCAACTGGACACAATCGCAGTGGTTCTCCCAGCGCTACCTTAGCCGATATAACGGAACGTAAGGTACCAAAACATGCGAGTTGGGCAAACCCAACTATTGACCCAAGACATGATTCGAAGCTGATGCATATAATGCTATAAGTTCGGGGTGCCGCACTTGTGAAAGTGTTCGGACTTATCACACCATATTTTGGGGTACTTAAGCCCCTGGTGTATTTGGCCGTACCAAAGCGCACGGATGCAACATGTCATAAGTGAACATATATAGATAAGAAAAAGGAATGCAATAATAGGCAAAAGCTGTTCATTGTTTATTAAAAAAGCTGCGGTAAAAGCAGAACGGTACAAATAGTGCGATAAGCAAGGGACGGGACTATTTGACATGTCCCCCTCCAGGAGCGAGCTGCGGGATAATATGTAAAACAAGTATACTGCTCGTTATAGAGACCACCTGGACACTCGACGTAGCTTTCTGCTTCCCTGGCTGTTGCATCGTGTGTTCGGTGATTCTACTGCCGGACAGGGCTTCTTGATAAAGGAGTCCTGAAAGTAAGAAAAAAGAATTACACAATTGGGAGCCCCTAGTGCGGTTGAGCCGCCTTCTAGGCCTGCTGTGGTCGTGTCCCTCCCCCTATGCCCATGGTATTTCCAAAGCGTAATTATGTACGCGTAGTACTGGTTTCGCAATTTCGCGAGGGCTGGGGTTGGGGCCGCATTACTCTGCGATGCTTCGGGGCGTGCAGGCGGTCTTGTTGTAGGTTACTCGGCTGCTTGACGGTGTCCGGACGTTTAATAGCCGGACTCGAGAATTGCCTTGCGAGGCTGCTTTGTACTTCCGCCGCGAGAGCCGCCGTATGCTCCTCCGTTCGGAGAGAGCGTTCAGTGTTTCCATTGACCGTAATGACTCCTTGATGGCCTGGCATCTTGAGCTTGAGGTATGCGTAGTGCGGCACCGCATTGAACTTTGCTAATGCGGTTCGTCCGAGCAGTGCGTGATAGCCGCTGTGGAACGGGACTATGTCGAAGATTAACTCCTCGCTTCGGAAGTTATCCGGGGATCCGAAGACCACTTCAAGTGTAACTGAGCATGTACAATTGGCCTCTACACCTGGTATGACGCCTTTGAAGGTCGTCTTTGTGGGTTTATTCCTTGAGGGGTCTATGCCCATTTTGCACACTGTATCCTGATAAAGCAGGTTCAGGCTGCTGCCGCCGTCTATCAGAACTCTAGTGAGGTGAAATCCGTCAACGATTGGGTCTAGAACCAATGCGGCAAATCCGCCATGGCGGATGCTTGTGGGGTGGTCCCTCCGATCAAAAGTGATTGGGCAGGAGGACCACGGGTTGAACTTTGGGGCGACTGGCTCCATCGCATATACGTCCCTTAGTGCACGCTTCTGCTCCCTTTTGGGTATATGGGTTGCGTATATCATGTTCACCGTTCGCACTTGTAGGGGGAATCCCTTCTGTCCTCTATTGTTCGGCGGCCGAGGCTCCTCCTCGTCATCCCTATGCAGCCCCTTGTCATTGTTTTCGGCATTTAACTTGCCTGCCTGCTTGAACACCCAACAATCCCTGTTGGTGTGGTTGGCTGATTTTTCGGGGGTGCCGTGTATCTGGCACGAGCGATCAAGTATTTGGTCCAAATTGGACGGGCCCGGGGTATTTCTTTTGCATGGCTTTTTCCACGACCGGTTTAGAGCCTCGAATCCGCATTAATCGCCAGATCCTCAGCATTATCGCCATTAATGCGGCGCTTGTGCTTGTTGCGACGTGACCTGCCGTTGCTGTCCTTGGTATCCGAATTACCAGGATTATAAGCGGGTCATGAGTGTTGTGAGGGCTGCCATGGATTTCGGCTTTTCCTGTCCTAGGTGCCGGGCAAGCCACTCGTCGCGGATGTTATGTTTGAAGGCTGCAAGGGCCTCTGCATCCGGACAGTCGACGATTTGATTTTTCTTGGTTAGGAACCGTGTCCAGAATTGTCTGGCTGATTCCTCTGGCTGCTAAATTATGTGGCTCAGGTCATGGGCGTCTAGTGGTCGCACATAGGTGCCCTGGAAGTTGTCGAGGAATGCGGCTTCCAGGTCTTCCCAACAACCAATTGACTCCGCTGGCAAGAAGTTAAGCCAATGTCGAGCTGGTCCATTAAGCTTGAGTGGAAGGTATTTGATGGCGTGTAAATCATCACCGCAGGCCATGTGGATATGAAGGAGATAGTCCTCGATCCAGACCGCAGGATATGTTGTGCCATCGTATGATTCAATGTTTACGGGTTTGAAACCCTCAGGGATTTGATGATCCATCACTTCGTCTGTGAAGCATAGTGGGTGTGCGGCGCCTCTGTATTGGGCTATATCACAACGCAGCTCAAATGAGCTTTGTCTACTGTGTTCGGCCCGGCCATAATTGCCATATACGGCGTGACGGTTATCATCACGTATCGTGGGGCGGCCACGCAATCAGTAGATCGATCTTGTTTGCCTTGCCTTGTCCTCCAGTATATCACGCTGGTCTGGCGCATTTTCCCACGCCTTGATATTTTTTTAGCGGCGCCGGGGTGCGACTTGAGTGGAGGCCCGAGGGGCCTCTCTGTCGCGGCCACGAGGTGGCCGGTCGGTCGTATCATGCGCTGGTGATGTAGGTTTAGGTGCTTCCTCCTCTAATCGAGGTAGCAGCCTTCGTTTTGGGTAACTCTTGGAGGGTCGTTCGAGTTCATACTCTTCGGCCGCAAGGACTTCAGTCCATCTGTCGGCTAGCAAGTCTTGGTCAGATCTAAGTTGTTGATGCTTTTTCTTGAGGCTGCTTGCCATGGCCATAAGCCTGCGTTTGAAATGCTCTTGTTCGACGGGATCCTCAGGCACGACAAATTCGTCGTCGTCGAGGGTTGCCTCGTCTTCGGAGGGAGGCATGTAATTATCATCCTCTACCTCTCTGCCCGCTGCTCTCTCATAAGGGCTGGCTTCTCCATCCTCCTGCACTGAATCCTGTTGGAGGGGTTTGTCTTCAGCACTGTCCGGGGTGTTATTCTCTCCCGCGCCAGAATCACCGTTTTTGCTGTGGCGGGATTTAGAGCGGCGCCGTTGACGCCGGCGCTTAGGCTGTTTCTTGGAGGGGTCATCCTCCGTTGTTCCATCGCCATTCCCATCTTTTGGGATGTCCACCATGTAAATGTCATATGACGAGGTGGCCTTCCAGTGCCCTGTAGGCGCTGGTTCTTGGTTGTCTCCTGCATTGTCGTCCATACCGTCGATGTCTTCGGAGTCGAAGTCGAGCATGTCGGTTAAATCATCTATAGTGGCTACGAAGTGGGTTGTGGGTGGGCTTTAATTTCTTTGTCATCCGCATCCCAACCTTCCTGACCATAGTCCAGCCAGGGCTCTCCTGATAAAGAGAGAGACTTTAGTGAGTTCAGGATGTCGCCAAAGGGCGAGTGCTGAAAGATGTCTGCGACAGTGAACTCCATGAACGGCACCCAATCGGATTCGATTGGCAAGGGCGCGGAAGGTTCGGAGTCCGGAGAGGAGTCCGGCAACTTGGAGTCACGAGCATTGCAAAGGACAGGGATGGTGTTCGGCTCAATCGCCGTAGAGATTGTAGCCACCGAGGCGGTGTCCAGCCACCCGTCCTCGATCGGAGCAGTCGGCTCCGAGCTAAGGGTCGGAGCAGACATCGGTGCGGCTCTCGGCACCTTTGTCGCGGCAGAGCTAGATCATGCCCATCGTGACAGTGTGGCGCGCTTGGCTGTGGCTCGAAACCGTTGAAGATCAAGTCTCCGCGGACGTCAGCCATGTAGTTCAAACTTCCAAATCTGACCTGATGGCCAGGGGCGTAGCTTTCAATCTGCTCCAGATGGCCAAGCGAATTGGACCATAGTGCAAAGCCGCCGAATACGAAGATCTGTCCGGGGAGAAAAGTCTCACCCTAGACCGCATCATTGTTGATGATCGGAGGAGCCATCGGGCCTAAAGATGACGACACAAAGGAACTCTCAATGAAAGCACCAACATCGGTGTCAAAACCGGCGGATCTCGGGTAGGGGGTCTCGAACTGTGTGTCTAGGCAGATGGTAACAGGATACAAGGGACACGATGTTTTTACCCAGGTTTGGGCCCTCTCGATGGAGGTAAAACCCTACTCCTGCTTGATTAGTACTGATGATATGGGTAATAGAAGAGTAGATCTACCACAAGATCAGAGAGGCTAAACCCTAGAAGCTAGCCTATGGTATGATTGTTGTTCGTCCTATATATGGACTAAAACCCTCCGGTTTATATAGGCACCGAAGAGGGTTAGGGTTACACAGAGTCGGTTACAATGGTAGGAGATCTACATATCCGTATCGCCAAGCTTGCCTTTCACGCCAAGGAAAGTCCCATCCGAACACGGGACGAAGTCTTCAATCTTGTATCTTCATAGTCCAGGAGTCCAGCCAAAGGTGATAGTTCGGCTATCCGGACACCCCCTAATCCAGGACTCCCTCAGCTATCATGCCGGGTCAAAATCTCTTGTAGCCAAAGCTTTCCGTCATGGTTTCTACTGGCTGACGGCTCATGCTGATGCGGAGGATCTGGTCAGTAAATGTGACGGTTGTCAAAAGTTCTCACGACGAGCTCATGTGCCGCCTCAAGAGTTGAGGATGATCCCAATCACTTGGCCGTTCGCAGTCTGGGGGCTTGACATGGTTGGACCCTTCAAGAGGTCTAAGGATAAAAAGACGCCTCTCCTGGTGGCAGTGGATAAGTTTACAAAGCGGGTTGAGGCAGAGCCAGTCAACAAGTGTGATGCAGCCACGGCAGTTCAATTCATGAAAAAGGTGATCTTTCATTTTGGTTTTCCACACAGCATTATAACTGATAATGGCACTAATCTCTCCAAGGGTGCCATGGAAGAGTTCTGTCAACGGGAACATATCCAGTTTGATGTTTCGGCTGTTGCTCATCCTCAATCCAATGGTCAAGCAGAAAGAGCTAATCAAGAGATCCTGAAGGGTATCAAGCCCCGGCTCTTAGTCCCCTTACAGCGGACTCCGGGTTAACAGATCTACAGGCTACACGCCTAACAGATCTACAGGCTACACGCCTTTCTTTATGGTATATGGTGCAGAGGTGGTCCTGCCAGGTGATATCCGGCACGATTCACCCCGCGTGGCGGCTTACGTTGAGGATGACAACGAAGAAGCTCGTCAAGATGCACTTGACTTGTTGGATGAGGAGCGAGACTTGGCAATAGCCCGCTCGGCAATTTATCAACAAGACCTGCGCCGCTATCACAGTCGTCGGGTTAGGAGAAGAACCTTTCAGGAAGGCGACTTGGTGCTCCGGCTCATCCAGGATCAGTCTAACATGCACAAGCTATCCCCACCTTGGGAAGGGCCCTTTGTGGTCAGCAAGAATTTGCACAACGGGTCATACTACCTCATTGATGTTCGAGAGCACAAGGACTCACGTAAATCGGAGGAGGAGACCCGCCGGCCGTGGAATATTGCTCATCTTCGGCCTTACTATACTTAAGCCACCGACTCTCATGATGTATATATTTTTTAACAATGTATATATTATATAAAGAAATAAAGCAGGACCTATTTCCTTTTTTACCCTCAAAGATTTATGTGTCTCCTTTATCAGGCGGTGGAAACAACCAACATGGAGCGTATCACATTTGAATCCGACTTTCCCTTTGGCCGGCTTATGATCATATCTGAATCTAGCCATGGTCACTTGGGGGCTTCCTGTTCAAACATAGGTCGTATTCGAACCAAGAGAACATTGCTGTCGATACCCACTTGATCGGCATACTGCCAAACCCACTTGGGGGCTTCTTGATCAAATTTGAATCATAGCTTAACCCCTTTGGGTCTGACGTGGATCGTATTCGAATCAATGTCATTAAACAAATCTTATGGTCACTTGGGGGCTTCCTGTTCAAACATAGGTCGTATTCGAACCAAAGAGAACATAGCTGTCGATACCCACTTGATTGGCATCGCCAAAGCCACTGGGGGCTATATGATCGTATCCGAATCTTAGCTTAACCCCTTTAGAACGGTTTACTGACACTACTAGGGAAAACGCTATACACAGAGGTATAGCAGTAGCGTTGGTCAAAACTTGGCACTAGCGCTACTTAGTAGTAGCGCTTGTTCCAAAACCGTGCTACAAACATTATTTTAGCAGTAGCGCGTCTTCACAGAAAAGCGCTACTACTAAAATTCCCTCACTAGTGCCGGTAAGCTACGAATAGTAGTAGCGGTTCTCCCAGAAGCACGCTACTGCGAAAAACATTGTAGCAGCGCGTTTCTGCTGTAGAGCGCTACTGCTATGTAAAAGAAAATAAATAGAAAAATAAGTAGAAAAGTAAATGAAAATGAATGAAATAGAAAAAGGAGAAATGAAAAAATGAAAATGTAAAGAAAACAAAAGAAAAAGAAAAAGAAAACGGAAAGGGATAGCTGTAGCGCGTTTTCTTGGAACACGCTATAGCTAACTTAGCTATAGCACGTATCGGCAAAACGCGCTACTGCTAGTTTGACTCAAATCCCGGCGGCCCGGGCTCAAAATTTCACTAAGTCCTTTCCCCCTCTCTCTCCCCCTGTCCCCAACTGCCCATCGCCGTTGCCCGAGGCCGCCTTCGACCACACCGCCACCGCCCGAGGCTGCCTTCGACCACACCGCCGCCGCCCGCCGCCTTCGACCACACCGCCACCGCCCAAGGCCGCCCCCTCGACCTCACAGCCGCCGCCCGAGGCCGTCTGCCGACCTCACTGTCGCCTCCTCGAGCTCACCGCCGCCGCCCTCGACCGCCACGCCTGAGCCAGAGCCTGCCCTCGCCGCCGACCGTAAGGCTATGCCTCTCCTGTCCCCTACCCTCCGATTTCTCTCTGCTAGGGCAATTATATATATATGTTGATACTGTGTTGATGTTCATATGAACCCTAGGCGTTCATATGAACCCTAGATTTTTTTAGGGCAGTAGGCATTTTATAACATTTAGGAAAAATGATAAGCAATTTTTTTAGGAAATTAGCTAGGGCAATTTTTATGAAAATTCCTAAACAGTAATTCCATTTAGCTTTAAACTAATAGAGGGTATATAAATAATAGTAGCATTTAGATTTAAATTAACAGAGGGTATTGTCACGACCGGTTTTCCGGGTAATAAATTTCCAGAAAAGACCGTCGTGCTCATCAGCCCCAGGATTACTGTTAGCTGATGAGGCTCCAACTTGATATAGAAAATCCAAGCAAAATACAAAATATGTGGTACAAGACCATTCTGGCCTGTGAGTACAACAAATGGTTTCTAGTGGTTGATGGCGGAAGCGGTTTATGGATCATTAGTGTCTATGGGACTCCATTTCCCACAGGAACAGCTGACCAGGTTAACTCCTATCTTCGCAAGGCTGCTATCTCCATTGCTTAGGTTCCGGGGCTGTCATCGCGTCGCTCCTCTCCGTGCAAGAAAATCTGGCCAAGACAATAGCCAGGGACAAGCCAGTGAGTACTTTGAATGTACTCGCAAACATTATGAACACAGGTATAACATAACAATGATGTGCTGAAAATATTTTATGCTCATGACGTCAGTCACAAAAATAAATCTCGGATGCATGCAAGCACGTTATTCATGGATATGCAATAACATAGTAGTATTAAAATTTATGAAGTAAATAACCAGGAATGCCACAGTCGGGCGTCTTAGCGACACCACATAAAGGGCTTTAAAAGAAATGCCACAGTCGGGCGTCTGAGCGACACCGCCTAAAGGGCTTTAAAAGAAATGCCACAGTCGGGCGTCTGAGCGACACCGCATAAAGGGCTTTAAAAGAAATGCCACAGTCGGGCGTCTGAGCGACACCGCATAAAGGGCTTTTAGAAGAAATGCCACAGTCGGGCGTCTGAGCGACACCACATAAAAGGCTTTTAAAAGAAATGCCACAGTCGAGCGTCTGAGCGACACCGCCTAAAGGGCTTTAAAAGGAATGCCACAGTCGGGCGTCTGAGCGACACCACATAAAGGGCTTTAAAATAAACAATCATAGTGAATATCCCGGAGGTAGAACCATCCCGGAGATACTCGATAATAACAATAATATCACGGGTTAGTCAACGATAATAATAATCATAATCATCATAAGTCACAAGTCACAATCCATGTTGTTCCAGTTCTGGTTAACAGCTTCACCTCCGAAGACCGACACTAAGACCGACACTTGACCCGTCCCTGCATCAGTAATCCTTAACCATGGACACGGCTATTCAATAGGTTTTGATCTCTCAGAGGGTGTACTCTTTACCCACGAGTAACGGATTCCTTTAGTCCATCGGGACTAATTCCGCTTCGGTCTTTTAAATGAAAACACACCGACTTTCACACACCAGCTTAACTCACTCGTGTCCGAATCACCCACGACACTTGTCAAGCAAACTCTAAGTGGGAGGCTACAACCTCGCGTAGCATGGGATCAAATTTATATCACAAGACTAAGGGGTGGCCTCCCTCTCGAACCAACCGAAACACCCATGCCCCCGACCGGATGATGGCTTTAATCCATGGCCATGGTACCCTCATCCCGGCCCCTCTGTACGGTGTGTGCTAGAAAGGGGTTGACAAATTACTGAACTGTACCCTACCCGTGGCAGGGACAAGTGGTAGCACGAAACAAGTGTGGGGTTATTGAACAAGACTCGATCTACGGTCGACTCAGGAGGTTTATAGTTTCCTGCGTGACATGTATAACAAATATATTTCAACCAATACCATCGACACTCATTATATCTTACCATGCCATACCGGACATACCCGTCCCGACGGAGACCGGCGACAAGCTCACGCCTACCCAAGGCAGAGGCTTTGCCGGATTCCTTTTCGGTATGCATGCAAGATACATGAGGATGATTACCATCACAAGTATACTCATTTCCAACAGCATGGAAATCACCAATATGCATCCATGCAAATGATCATATCACATGAAATAACAGGTACTTCGAAATGAGGTGGTGTTATAAACGTGTCAACGAACACACCAAAAATATTATGCCGGGGTTCAGAATGCTTGCCTTCAATGTGTGGAAACTTTTGAAAGTTTCTCCTCTCTTCAAAAATCCTATTTTCGCAATATAAAGAATTAAAACCCAAAATAAAAACAGCACCAAAAGTTGTTTTGAAATTTTTTCAAATAAATCTTAAAATAAACTAGACAAAATTTGAGAGAGGTAGGAAAAAGAATTAATTCATTTGGAGTTATATTTAAAAAGATAAAGCCAGTCAAAGATTTGGTCAAAATCTGTTTTTAAAATAAAAATAGAAAAGAAAACGTTTCAGACAGGAATACGTTTACGGAGCGGAAGAAACGTACTTCGTGGCTTTACGCTTTCACTTATCCAGCGTGGAGCGCGGGGGAGTCACAGACAGTGGGTCCAGGGGGCCCACTAGTCAGGTTTGACTAGTCGCCCTCCCTCCCCTTCCTCTGTCCCGAGCCGAGGCGGGGAGTCCGGCGATCGTCGCCGGCGAGCGGCGTTCTTCGCGGGCATCTGAGCGCAGGGATGGATCCGCCACTCCTAGGCGGTCCTCCCGGTAGTCGCAGGGTCGCCGGGGGTGGAGGGAGTCACCGGCGGCGAGCTCCGTGGCGGAGGAAAGCTTCGGTGGGTTTGGGGGTTCGGGCTAAGGTGATGCTCCGCCGCTGTTTGGGGTCGGGGTGGCTCAGCAAGACGATGAGGATCCGCGTGGTGGTGATGGAAAGGTGGGGCAGGCCCTGGTGGCGCCGGGGTGAACCGGAACGAGGCGGCGGCCGGGCTGACCGGAGAGGTTGAAGACGGCTTGCTCCCCTTCAATTGACGGCAACGGGGCACTAGGGAGATGGCGTGAGGCTACCTGAGTGTTTGGGGGAGCTCGGGGCTTCTTTATAAAGGCGAGTCGAGTCGGTTCGGGCGGCGGCCGGATGAGGGCGCCGGCGACCGCCTTCTATAGCTGTAGGGCAACGTGGCGGTGGTTGGTCGGCTCCGTGAGCTACCGACAAAGCTCCACTGTCCATGGAGGTGAGCTGGCGCGCTGTGGTGGTCGGGGCGGCGCTGCCCAATGGCGGTGGCGGATGCAGCCGCGGGCGTGCCGCCAAGCGGCTTGCTGGCTATGCTGCAGGGGGGGTGAGGAGGCTGTCGGGGCTCTTGGCGCGACGCAGCGAGAATCCAAGCGAGTGGCGTGGCTCTGCAGGGCGAGCGGGGTAGGTGGCGTGAGGCATGCGCGACGCGGCGGCTCGGGTGTTCGCGGGTTGCAAACGCACGCTCTAGGCACGCCCAGAGCATGCCCGGAACATGTTCGATGAAATGCCAGGGCAGTCTAGAGGCCACGGTTGAGGCTGGCAACAAACAGTTCTAGTCTAGGGTTAGTAATGGATCTAAGGGACATGGTGGATTGGTCGGGAGCTCAAGTCCACAGTGCAACCAAAGACTTATGTCAAAACTGATCATGCCCGAAAGTTGTTTGACAAAATGCCCAGGGCACTTAGGCATTTCTTGGAGTGGCCAAATTCTCCAGATCAATGTCTCCTTAGATGCAAGATAGAGTGGTAAGGTTGGTTTGGCAAATGCAGAAACTTGTTAGTGCAAGTTTTGCAAAAACTCTATTCTGGACAGGAGATAAATGGCATCCTTTCATGAACTAAAAATGATCCAATAAGTTCATGCTCCTGGACTTAGGGTTTTGGCAAGGGGTACTACCAGTAGAAAAAGAAATCATGGATATAGGAGCAACTAAAATGGTGGTTGCTGTACAAATCCTCAAATTGGACCAGAATGGAAAATAGGTTGATTCACTCAAAATTTTCAAAGAACATAAATGGGTTTTTGCACAAAGTGGAATAATATGCTCCTACTGACATCCCATAATTTTGGTGGAGGCTAGAAAGAATTATTTAAAAGGGTTGTAGTGCAAAGTTGCTCTCTGGACCAGAGAAGAAAAGCATGTGTAGCACTCAAAATATTTCAAGAAAAAAAGATATTTTTGTATAAAAGTGATTTAAAAACATCACATGATATCTCCAAATTTTTGTTGGATTTTTGGATAAATATATCAAATGGTTGTAGTTCAAATATGGCCATATAACCTTGAAAAACCATTTTTTCAATAAAATAAAGATCAAGCAAATTAATTATGTAATTAGTTCTACTAAATAAAGAATTTTTTTTTTCTTGAGAGGTTAAACAAGTCCAATAACATATTTGAAAAGTTTTCTCTATGGGGAAAACTCCATAATAGCAAGGGAGAAAAAGTTTCAAAAATCAAAAGGGAGCCCAGAAAATAAAAGTTTTAATTTCCTGGCAAAATTTTAATTAATAAGACAAGGTCAAAATTTTGGGGTGTCACAACACTACCCCCCTTAAAGAAAATCTCGTCCTCGAGATTTGTTAAGAGTTGTTTTGAAAAAAATATCTTTCCGGTGAGCTGGAACCAAAAGTTTTATTCATAGCACAAACTTGCGTCGTCGAGGTTGGCAGCTACGCCCGGGATAAAAAAAATGCAATCGCACATCAACATACTCATGCATGGCTATTATTAAAACAGGAGTGCACAAGCAGACAACATCTAATTATGGTGACACAGGGTCACAAGATTGCAAGGCGAGGTCATTCTAAGGCTCGGTATCATTCGAGCGATTTTAGTCTACCTCGTTCATATCTAAGCGGGCTTGCCTCGCGGACGCCGAGGTTTCTCCAC
The DNA here is from genome assembly GCA_021437245.1 of Aegilops speltoides. Classification (NCBI taxonomy): domain Eukaryota; kingdom Viridiplantae; phylum Streptophyta; class Magnoliopsida; order Poales; family Poaceae; genus Aegilops; species Aegilops speltoides. The sequence continues at coordinate 572,820,142 of CM038147.1, forward strand.
GGTTTTCACCGTCGGAATTAGCTGGAGAGGGTCGAGGGGCTGCAGGCTCGGGGTAGCGATGATAACCATCGTGGGGATTGTTGGCCACATTCCCGTTGGAGTGTGCTCCCCAAAGACGACGAAGTACTTCTGGGGTCATCAAGGTATTTTGGTTGATGGCCCGGGCTGTGCTGTGTTGAGGCTAGCGTGCCCTTTTTATAGCAAAAGGGAACGAAGCCTTCCTTCGCACGCTTGCGAATAAGACAGATTACCAGCGCGCGACTGACAGGCTAGGCTGATAGGTTGGGCACCGACTGCCAAAAGTGTCGGGGTCTCTGTGTGGCTATCTTGCACGGGAAGCTTGGCTGGGGTTTTTGGTTAGGGTCTGATGGGTTGGTTTTCCTAGGTTTTTCGACCTGGCTAAGATAGGGCTAGCCAAAGGTCAGCCTGGCTCTGATACCAAGTCTGTCACGACCGGTTTTCCGGGTAATAAATTTCCAGAAAAGACCGTCATGCTCATCAGCCCCAGGATTACTGTTAGCTGATGAGGCTCCAACTTGATACAGAAAATCCAAGCAAAATACAAAATATGTGGTACAAGACCATTCTGGCCTGTGAGTACAACAAATGGTTTCTAGTGGTTGATGGCGAAGCGGTTTATGGATCATCAGTGTCTATGGGACTCCATTTCCCACAGGAACAGCTGACCAGGTTAACTCCTATCTTCGCAAGGCTGCTATCTCCATTGCTTAGGTTCCGGGGCTGTCATCGCGTCGCTCCTCTCCGTGCAAGAAAATCTGGCCAAGACAATAGCCAGGGACAAGCCAGTGAGTACTTTGAATGTACTCGCAAACATTATGAACACAGGTATAACATAACAATGATGTGCTGAAAATATTTTATGCTCATGACGTCAGTCACAAAAATAAATCTCGGATGCATGCAAGCACGTTATTCATGGATATGCAATAACATAGTAGTATTAAAATTTATGAAGTAAATAACCAGGAATGCCACAGTCGGGCATCTTAGCGACACCACATAAAGGGCTTTAAAAGAAATGCCACAGTCGGGCGTCTGAGCGACACCGCCTAAAGGGCTTTAAAAGAAATGCCACAGTTGGGCGTCTGAGCGACACCGCATAAAGGGCTTTAAAAGAAATGCCACAGTCGGGCGTTTGAGCGACACCGCATAAAGGGCTTTTAGAAGAAATGCCACAGTCGGGCGTCTGAGCGACACCGCATAAAGGGCTTTTAAAAGAAATGCCACAGTCGGGCGTCTGAGCGACACCGCCTAAAGGGCTTTAAAAGGAATGCCACAGTCGGGCGTCTGAGCGACACCACATAAAGGGCTTTAAAATAAACAATCATAGTGAATATCCCGGAGGTAGAACCATCCCGGAGATACTCGATAATAACAATAATATCACGGGTTAGTCAACGATAATAATAATCATAATCATCATAAGTCACAAGTCACAATCCATGTTGTTCCAGCTACGTTAACAGCTTCACCTCGAAGACCGACACTAAGACCGACACTTGACCCGTCCCTGCATCAGAATCCTTAACCATGGACACGGCTATTCAATAGGTTTTGATCTCTGCAGAGGGTGCACTCTTTACCCACGAGTAACGGATTCCTTTAGTCCATCGGGACTAATTCCGCTTACGGTCTTTTAAATGAAAACACACCTGACTTGCACACACCAGCTTAACTCACTCGTGTCTGGAATCACCCACGACACTTGTCAAGCAAACTCTAAGTGGGGAGGCTACAACCTCGCGTAGCATGGGATCAAATTTATATCGCGCGCACTAAGGGGGTGGCCTCCCCTCTCGGTCCCAACCGGAAACACCCATGCCCCCTGACCGGATGACTGGCTTTAATCCATGGCCATGGTACCCTCATCCCGGCCCCTCTGTACGGTGTGTGCTAGAAAGGGGTTGACAAATTACTGAACCGTACCCTACCCGTGGCAGGGACAAGTGGTAGCACGAAACAAGTGTGGGGGTTACTGGAACAAGACTCGATCTACGGTCGACTCAGGAGGTTTATAGTTTCCTGCGTGACATGTATAACAAATATATTTCAACCAATACCATCGACACTCATTATATCTTACCATGCCATACCGGACATACCCGTCGCGACGGAGACCGGTGACAAGCTCACGCCTACCCAAGGCAGAGGCTTTCCCGGATTCCTTTCCGGTATGCATGCAAGATATATGAGGATGATTACCATCACAAGTATACTCATTTCCAACAGCATGGAAATCACCAATATGCATCCATGCAAATGATCATATCACATGAAATAACAGGTACTTCGAAATGAGGTGGTGTTATAAACGTGTCAACGAACACACCAAAAATATTATGCCGGGGTTCGAATGCTTGCCTTCAATGTGTGGAAAGGCAGGGTGCACTCCAAAACTTTTGAAAGTTTCTCCTCTCTTCAAAAATCCTATTTTAGCAATATAAAGAATTAACACCCAAAATAAAAACAGCACCAAAAGTTGTTTTGAAATTTTTTCAAATAAATCTTAAAATAAACTAGACAATATTTGAGAGAGGTAGGAAAAATAATTAATTCATTTGGAGTTATATTTAAAAGATAAAGCCACTCAAAGATTTGGTCAAAATCTGTTTTTAAAATAAAAATAGAAAAGAAAACGTTTGAGCAGGAATACGTTTACGGAGCGGAAGAAACGTGCCGTGGCTTTACGCTTTCACTTATCCAGCGTGGAGCGCTGGGAGTCCTGAGCAGTGGGTCCAGTGGGGCCCACTAGTCAGGTTGACTAGTCGCCCTCCCTCCCCTTCCTCTGTCCCGAGCCGAGGCGGGGAGTCCGGCGATCGTCGCCGGCGAGCGGCGTTCTTCACGGGCATCTGAGCGCAGGGATGGATCCTCCACTCCTAGGCGGTCCTCCCGGTGGTCGCAGGGTCGCCGGGGGTGGAGGGAGTCGCCGGCGGCGAGCTCCGTGGCGGAGGAAAGCTTCGGTGGGTTTGGGGGTTCAGGCTAGGGTGATGCTCCGCCGCTGTTTGGGGTCGGGGTGGCTCGGCAAGACGATGAGGATCCGCGTGGTGGTGATGGAAAGGTGGGGCAGGCCCTGGTGGCGCCGGGGTGAATCGGAACGAGGCGGCGGCCGGGCTGACCGGAGAGGTTGAAGACGGCTTGCTCCTCTTCAATTGACGGCAACGGGGCACTAGGGAGATGGCGTGAGGCTACCTGAGTGCTCGGGGGAGCTCGGGGCTTCTTTATAAAGGCGAAGTCGAGTCGGTTCGGCGGCGGCCGCGATGAGGCGTCGGCGACCGTCTTCTGTAGCTGCAGGCAACGTGGCGGTGGTTGGTCGGCTCGTGAGCTACCGACGAAAGCTCCACCGTCCATGGAGGTGAGCTGGCGCTGTGGTGGTGGGCGGCGCTGCCCAATGGCGGTGGCGGATGCGCGACGGGGCGTGCCGCTAAGCGGCTTGTCGCTACGCCGCTGGGGGGTGAGGAGGCTGTCGGGGCTCTTGGCGCGACGCAGCGAGAATCCAAGCGAGTGACGTGGCTCTGCAGGGCGAGCGGGGTAGGTGGCGTGAGGCATGCGCGACGCGGCGGCTCGGGTGTTCGCGGGTGCCAAACGCACGCTCTGGGCACGCCCAGAGCACGCCCGGAACATGTTCGATGAAATGCCAGGGCAGTCTAGAGGCCACGGTTGAGGCTGGCAACAAACAGTTCTAGTCTAGGGTTAGTAATGGATCTAAGGGACATGGTGGATTGGTCGGGAGCTCTAGTCCACAGTGCAACCAAAGACTTATGTCAAAACTGATCATGCCTGAAAGGTGTTTGACAAAATGCCCAGGGCACTTAGGCATTTCTTGGAGTGGCCAAATTCTCCAGATCAATGTCTCCTTAGATGCAAGATAGAGTGGTAAGGTTGGTTTGGCAAATGCGAAACTTGTTAGTGCAAGTTTTGCAAAAACTCTATTCAGACAGAGATAAATGGCATCCTTTCATGAACTAAAAATGATCCAATAAGTGCATGCTCCTGGACTTAGGGTTTTGGCAAGGGGTACTACCAGTAGAAAAAGAAATCATGGATATAGGAGCAACTAAAATGGTGGTTGCTGTACAAATCCTCAAATTGGACCAGAATGGAAAAGAGGTTGATTCACTCAAAATTTTCAAAGAACATAAATGGGTTTTTGCACAAAGTGGAATAATATGGTCCTACTGACATCCCATAATTTTGGTGGAGGCTAGAAAGAATTATTTAAAAGGGTTGTAGTGCAAAGTTGCTCTCTGGACCAGAGAAGAAAAGCATGTGTAGCACTCAAAATATTTCAAGAATAAAAGATATTTTTGTATAAAAGTGATTTAAAAACATCACATGACATCTCCAAATTTTGGTTGGATTTTTGGATAAATATATCAAATGGTTGTAGTTCAAATATGGCCATATAACCTTGAAAAAACCATTTTTTCAAGAAAATAAAGATCGAGCAAATTAATTATGTAATTAGTTCTACTAAATAAAGAATTTTTTTTTCTTGAGAGGTTAAACAAGTCCAATAACATATTTGAAAAGTTTTCTCTATGGGGAAAACTCCATAATAGCAAGGGAGAAAAAGTTTCAAAAATCAAAAGGGAGCCCAGAAAATAAAAGTTTTAATTTCCTGGCAAAATTTTAATTAATAAGACAAGGTCAAAATTTTGGGGTGTCACAGGTATAAACAAAAAACACTTAGCTGTAAAAAAATATTTTGAATTAGTTCAAATGAAATTTGAATTATTTGGACTATGGACCTGGATATTTTTGAAGAAATTGGGTGTAGGTACTAAGGTCTTGCTGTGGAAATTTTGGTGAGGTCAAAAGGGTTAGATAAAATGTAGTTCCTAGACTTTTAGCTTTAGACAAAAAAACAAAAGTATTTAGCTGTAAATAAAAAGAGTAGCTATGGCATTTAGCTATAAACAAAAAATAGAATTGTTTTTCTTTTCAAAAACTTGGCCAAACTAATTGTTGCTATGTAAACAAAAAACAAGATTGTTTTTATGTGATATATGTCACTGATGTTCATTTGCATATTCCATTATTGTTGATTATATCTTTTCATTGAAGTGGCCATGTTATATGCAAATTCCTCAATAGTGTTTGCTCATGTTATATCTTTTCATTGAAGTTGTTCGATTGTGCCCAAGTGGCTTTGTTATTTCCAGGGAATGATGCTGAGTGGCCTATGTTTTGCCGGAATGTTGATTCATTTCTGTTCCGGCAAATTTCAGGTTCTCGATTTGTCCACTTTTTAGCAAAGGTCATGCCGAAATTTTCCGTGAATTTCGGCATGACTTGTGGTACAAACTAGGACATATCGAGTGCCCGGGATTTGCTGCACCAGGAAGGAGTCAACATTCCTGCAAAACAATAGTCCTTTTTATGTCATTATTCATTTTATTAGGTCTAGAATTAATTGACTAGATTTAATCATAGGAAACATGGATAGCAACGATGAAGGACAGGGTTCTGGTGATTGCGACGACGTCTACCGGGCGGCAGACAAATTTTTTAGCCTTACCGACGATCAACGGATGTTGTTGCTGGGCCCACCGCTACGACAATCAAATAGGCTGCATCATACGGACAACTGCCACCATCAACGATGACAAACTAAAGAAGATAGAAAATATGAGGAGCTCCCTCCTAAAGAAGTTTCACCAGATATTCTTGTTCCCGGGCCTTAATGAGAAGGATTATGAAGATCCAGACGAGGACCCGGCAATGAAGAAGATAAACAAACACGCCATGACCTAGTTTAGCGACACGTTGGCCGCCTGGAAAAATTGAGTGAAAGCAAAGATCAACGACGGGGAACCCTACTCCGAGATTGTAAAGGATAATCCAACAATCACGGAAGAGCAGTTTCAAATATTCAAGGAGGCTTGCGAGGCCGAAGCTGCCAAAAAAAGTCTAAGTACATGAAGGGGCTTCAAAAGAGGAACATTGGGAGCCACCACCTCAGAAGCCGTGGTTACAGCGGAAAGTGGTCCAAATGGGCCAAGGAGGACGCGGAAGCCGCGAGTCTGGGCATCCCAGACCCCTTGGCAGATTTCACCGTCCCGTAGGAGCGTGATGTCCTGAGGGCCCGGCACCGTTGGGACCTAGTGAAGAAGGTTTACGAGACAACACCGGTCATTACGGAGTTCATGAGACTGCTGGTAAATTTAGTTTCTGATCGATTCGACTGCACACGTTAGTCATATTTGTAAATGATCCTTGTGCCTTTTGCAGAGAGAGCAGCACTGGATTGCGGCCGAAAGCGACTCGCCGTCTGAGGCATTGGCGAGGCCCAAGTGGGACACCCCATTGAATCGGGCGTTGAACATATTGAAACAACAACTGGTGGATACTCGACCGTCGTATGGACGCGTGCACGGTGTCGGAGACGGCGCCACGTGGAAGAAGTACTACCGTGAGACCACTGAGGAGAGAAAGGAAAGACGGAGGTTAACTGAAGAAAACATCGACAAGAAGGTTGAGATTGCGGTTGAGAAGAAATCATCTTAAACAGTCACAACAGCGGTAGCTGCCGCAAAACAGGCGATTGCAGATATATCTACTTCCTAGGTGACGGGCGTTTACACTTGGACAAGGCAAAATCCAGAAAAAAATGAAGAGCTTTCCCCTTGCTGACTTCTTGGGAGCACCTGCTCCTGCACCAGCTCCCGTACTTGCTCCTGCACCGGCTCCCGGACCTGCTCCCGCACCGGCTCCCGCACCGGACGTGCTCGGTGGTGCCTCCTCTTTGGCTGAGCTCGACGCCCTCACGGTATCTGTCACACCGGCCCCCTTCAATATAAATGTATAATGTCTCGTTTTCGTTGCCTTTCCGATGTCTCACGTCGCAGACTTTTCTTTGCAGGCCGACGAAACCCGGTGCACCATATTGTACACCACAGGCGAACAAAAGGTGGACGTGGCGAAGGGACGATAATGGAGCCGAAGGAACCATTGTTCCACAGCCGGTCGATCCCCCCGAACGTCTTCAAGGTTTCCGTTGCCAGTGTCAAACCGGGCCACGAGAATTTGCCTCCTCTAATACTAGTGGGGGATGAGGACGAGACCCCGCGGCGGCTTGGTGATTGTTGCAATGGGTGGGTCTGTTGTGGCCAAAGAGTCTGCTTCGTGCGAGGCGGCCGAGCACACCCACGAGCATGCAGCCTCAACAAGGTATGAACATCAACACCCCACCTACCCAATTAGCGTCGGGTGTCGGGTTGGGTGATAGCGGACGGGGTAAGCAGGTGGCTCCATTAGTCGCTGATGATGTCGCCATGGATGAGGATGAGGATGACGATGGCGCTGAACAGTATGTCTATACTGGCGCCTCCTCAGGGTTTGAGCATCATGAGTCGGTGTCGGAATTACTGTCTCAACGTATTATTGATGACCTTCTGGTAGTTAAGAAGTCTAGGAAGAGAGCGAGGAAAGGCAAAAAAGCTGATTCTATGATCCAGCCGCCTCAGCAGCCTCGGCTTCAGGACCGTGTAGATATCCCCGATGTGGATAAATGGCATATCCCTGGTCAACCAATCCTACCTGAAACAGCGCTACGGGCCAGATTCGGCGATCTAAGGAGACTTCATGACGATGTGTTGCGGGTAGAGAAAGGCCTCATCGCCTCGAAAGATCCAGGATACCCACTCTACGTGGTTAATATTCCACGGCAAATGTCGTACGTCGACAGCATCCCCGCGGATAAGTTCTTCCTCCGATTCGATTACATATTTGACATGTTTCACGTGAAGAAGCTGGATTTTACGTTTATCCGCCTTTATGCCTTGCACATGAACTACATCATTGGGGTTGAGCAGATACGTCATATCTGTGTCGCTGACCCGTACTACATGCACGAGGGCTTTTTGGGAGTCTGTGCAGAGCAGATGAATATGCGAGGGATTACATCGTGAGTTTCATGCTCGCCAATAAGGACAAGGAAGCGATTCTCGTGCCTTATCATCCCGTGTAAGTCATCCGCGCTGCTATCCTTCCTTCGATTTCAATAATTTATTTGCACGGTGGAGGCTAATTAATCTGAGGTGTACTTATTTTGCACAGCGGCGGGCGCGCCGTCCTCATCATCCTCTACCCCTGATTCTCCCACGCTCTTTACTTGGACTCGTCGAAGAACATTCACAAAAAGGATTACACCCACATCAAAGATGTTCTTGACAGTGCTGTGTTTTACTACCAAGCGAGGGGTGGAGAGGTTAGGGCCAAGAAGAGAAGGGGCAGCAGGGCCGCCTTCAGCCATAAGACCGACTTCTGCTGCATCCAGCAACCGAACGATTCTCTTAATGATGGATTCTATGTCCTACACCACATGCTGGAGTACAGACGGGATCACCAGAACCTTCACATGTCACCTAGATCTAGCGATGCCCATATTCTGCAATGGGCAAAGGACATAGGAGATATCGAGGATCATCGACTTCGAGCTAAGTTCTATAACATCCAGCGCGAACTTGCCCAAATCATCATGAATGAGGTCGTCGGAAAAAATGGGATGTTCCATGCAGAAGGACAAATTTCGCGGGAAGACGTCTGAACATGGATAGCCTCTCAGCGTCTCGACATGAAGCCTTTCACTAAGCTCGATGACTATCTCCCTGATATGATGAAGTGATTGTCGATATATGACAATGTGTCCGTTTAGTCCATACTTTCTTTTATGACAAAACTTTGAGTTATGCACGGTGAAACTTTATTTGTGATGTAATTAAACCGTCCTCCTCCTCGACTATCGAAAATCACTCTAGTTAGGGCATTTTGGGTACGATGAACTTTGTTATTTATGCTTATGATATGTTGTTTCTATTTTTGCCAAGTCTGTCTCTTTCTGTTGCTCAACTATATATGTTGCATATCATCGACTCATGTGACAATGCAGGTGCATAGATCATAGATGGCGAAGAAGTGCTACGCCAGGGGTATATATACGACAAGTGGCCGGAGTGTCAGGCCCAGGTGTACCGGTTTTCGGTTTCCGAGCGACATGCAGTGCTTAGTTTAGGTTCACGCTAATGTGAGAGAGGATACTGAACTCATGTACTCAAAGTGATAGCTATTCTCGCAGATATCATTGTTTAGATGGATGACGATGTATTTGCAAGTAATCGAGACTTGTATCGCTATTTTCGAGATTGATGACGAGAGACCACTTTGTGTTGGATGATGATTATGATGATGACATGATTTGATGAGACTAATTGTATGTATATGCTATGATTACATTTGTATGCGGATGATATGCTAAAGATTATTGTATAAAGCCTATTCAAATACAAAACAAATAAAAAACAAATATGCAGGAAAAAACTAATAAAACTAGTAGTAGTGAGGGGGGAAATTTAGCAGTAGCGCCGCCTTACCAGTAGTGCTTCCTGCTAAACAGCGATGCAGATAATATCAGTAGTGCCCTTTTCTAAAGAGCGCTACAGCTATTTATGTGTAGCAGTAGCATGGGTCAACAGCGCTACTGCTATATGTTAGCTGTAGAGCCTTATTAGTAGGGCCGGTACCCGCTCTACTTGAGAGGGCCAAAACCCGTGCTGCTCCTAGGCTTTTCCCTAGTAGTGTGATCGTATTCGAATCAGAAGCCTGTAAACATTGTGTACCATCTAACAAAAGGATGAATTATTTTGACTATCTTGAGACATTCTTGAAAATATTATGAGATGGTTTTTTCTTCCGGCTTAAATTTGATTACCCCAGGTTCAAGTGCCTGGTGAACATCATATAAGCAGGGAAGGTTATTAAAAGGATCGCAGGTATGCTATTATGTTTAAATATAATCATAAACCAGCCTGTATATGATGTCTTGGGGTCATGTTCCGGGTTATCAAAACTTTAGGTAACCCTCGACGCGATAAGCCGCCAAGGAAATTTTGTTTGTTTTATGTGAAGGATAAGGCAAAGCAAATTTAACATCAAGGAAACAAACGATCAACATAAAGCTGGAAATATATAACAATGGCGGCTTACGAAAGTATTAAGCGCCATAAACATGCGCGAAGGCATGACAAACATTGAGAGGTTTTTTCTACCCTATTACAAGACTCCCCGAGTCTGAATAAATGAAGCATTGTTTTTTGCAAAGTTATAAAACGCCTGGCGGTTCATTCCTTCGATGGGCTTGAAGACTCCGGATTATCCTTCTCCGCCTCTCCGTCAGTTGCTTTGTCTTGGAAGGTGGACGAGGCCCAGTCAATGCCACTCAAGGCTTCAAACTTCGCCTCATCATCTATTAAACCGGGTGGGTCCACTTCAGGGGCAAAAGTATGCTTACGCGTTGGAGGGATCAGGTTGACTTGATCATATGGAATGTTTGGAATTCTCCGGTTCTCGCTATCATAGCCCGGCGAATACTTGGTAAGATCAGTATCATTCCCAATAAGGGTAGCCAAGGGACGTACGACTTTGACACAGGCGGTGAAATTCTGATCATCAAAAATAGTACCGTCCTCCTTCAGGCTCGGATATCCAAGAGCGAGGTCAGCCAGGTCAAGCCCTGGCATCCATGCCTTTGCCCGGCTCAATGTGGCCACAGCCCCGGCTCTTGAAGATGCCCACCTTAAATCCTGAATTCGCTGAGGCAGCACGGCGAGATGTTTCAGCACGTCTTGCAGAAGGTGGGGAGTGCTGTTTGACAAGGCTACAACGGCCAAGGCACGTTGTGACCCGGAGTACAGCTGTTCCACTAAGGTGTAAACCGCCTGAAGCTTGATCAGGATGTTTTGCTTGAGGTCGGTACTCCTGGGGCCTGTGTGTGCACAAGCATAACAGTGAGCTGTAGGTAACTATTATAATGGTCATTGGAAGATTACAATGTTTGAGGTTTCGCACAGTAACTTATCGAAGATGGCTGAGACCATTTGAGATGTCTGTCGTTTTAAGTCGGATAGCTCGGTAGTTGCCTCTGCAAGAGATGCTTCTGCCGTCTCGGCCCGGGTCACCAGTGAAGCCTTCTTGTCAACCCAGGCTTTCTTTTCTGACACAAAATTTTTCTTCAACTTCTCATTTTCAGAGACATTGAATTCAAATTTGGAGTTGGCCTTCGGAGTTTCAAGTTCTTGGGTTTCCAGCCGGCTCTTCAGGACAGCAAGTTCCGACTCAAATTGACTTACGGTGACCTGCATTTCATACCAGGTTATGGTAAGGATCATGGTAAGGTAACATTTAAGTCCCAAATATTTTTACACGTAAAGATACTTGGCACTTGGGGGCTAATGTATGCTTAAGAATTTCTAACCTACCCTGTCGGGTCATGTGTATTAAGTCTCAAGCACTTTACAAGTAAAGATACTTGACACTTGGGGGCTAATGTGTATCGCAAGTTCAAAGTATCATGCTATCACCGGGTTAAAGATATTCTCTTTAAACCAGACAAACAAGCAGTAAGCAGATTTCTAAGTCTACAGCATATTCATTCATAAGCAATAGACTTGGGGGCTGGTACAGTAAGTAAGATTCAGGAAAATAGCATAAGTTATACCTCAGATTTGTGTTGTATTTGTTTCACCATGTCAATTTCCAGGTCACGACTATTATGCACTTGGTTCAGATAGCCCGAGACTATATCACCAATGCTTAAGTGAGTATTGTCAGTGATGTCCTGCTTGGATTTTCGACATTCGGTAAGTTCTTCCTTGGCAATGCATTGGGCAAGAACAGTAGGCCGCCCCGGTTCAACAAATTGACTTTTCAGAAATTCAACTTCCGGGTCAGTCGTTGTGGCTGGGCTAGGAGCTTCCGGGTTATCAGAGTTGTGGATAACATCTTCGGCAGGCGGGTCAGAAGTTGGCACCAGAATATTAGAAGCCGGTTCAGGTGGCGGTTGATGGGTGGAGCTGTCAGGAGCGGACAAGTCAAGCGCCGGTTCAATGACAATCGGGTCATGGGACGGCTTATTTTTCCTTGCCCTCTTGCTGGGCTTCACTTGCAGGCTGTCAATAAAGGTAGAAGGATGAGTATTAAAGCATAAGTAAGGCAAAACTTAAAGTAAATAAGGTTACATTACCTCGGAGCCGTTTTGAAAGCCGACATGTTTGATTGCATAAACTCGTCGGAGGAAGGAGAGGTATCCTGATAATTGGAGTCAGATGAATTGAGAGGTTGGCGAATCAAACCCGCCAAAGGTAAAACAGAACGTAAATCGGAGATAACCTCGGTCCGACGCTTCCTAGTTACATCGAGTAAGCCGAAGGAGAATTCTGCGTCTTGATTGGCCCGAGTCTGCCTCCGGTTTTCAAGCTGTTGTTGCTTCAAAAGAAATTGAGGATCTTGATAAGATAGAGGATGTGAAAATCTTACTTACCGGGTCACCCTTCGGATTTTTTGTTTTGGCAAAGGCTCTAAGTCGGAGGAGATTATAGTTACCTCTTCTTCAACTTCTTGATTGTTCCCTGTATCCTCTTGAAAGGATAGAATGTCAGTAAAATAACGACAAGGGAGTTAAGAAAATTAAAGGATTACCTCTTCATCATCCGAAGAAGTATCATCCAATTTGAATAAATCGGAGGCGCTGGGTTTCTTCTTCTTTGAGGTTCACGTCTTGGCAGCTTTCCTTTCGGTTTTCCTGGCTGCCCTGGCTTGTTTGGCAGCCTCGTGGTCATACTTGACCTTCTAGAAGTTATCATCTCGGCCAGTGGAAAAAGATAAGGAATTATGAGTACAAATAAGGTATAACATGTTAAAGAGTATTTATTAAGATTGATAACTCACTGCAGGGGCGGGGTTCTTCTTGCAGAAGGGAAGCAAGCCACAGTGCCCTCTTTCAGCAGTGACTGGGTTGTAGCATCTACCACATCGTCTGGTAAGTTGTCGGGACTATGACGCATTGGATCATCCTTCTCGCCTGTGTAAGTACACATTAAGCCGGAGCGGCGGCTTAATGGAAGTACTCGCCAGGTGACCCAGACTCGGACCAGATCAATGCTGTTTAAACCGTTTCCCAAAAGAGTTTTGATCTTCTTGATGGTGGGATTGAGAGGCAGACGTTCAACAACGGTCAGTTTATCTGCCAGTGAAGCCGGGCAGAGGCCTCTCATCAGCCGGTGAAGTGTCTTGACAGTAGAACCATGTCTGATTCCAATCTTTTGGATGGCTCGGCACAGTGGCGAAGCCACGCTATGACTATGTCGTCAAGCGACTACCCAGGAATTTGGTACTCGAACACTACCGTGAGTCCGTTAAAGTGTACCCCACCACCAAATAAACAGGTTTTGGAAATTAACTAACACATGCCCAGTTCGTATCAGTTTTTCGTGAGATTTGGCTGGCCACATAGCAAAAGGAAGCTTCCGACGTCATTATTAACTTTCCTAATTGTCTTCCAAAACAACTTCGTAATCGTCTCCTCAAATCCCGTGACTATTCCTTCGACCTCTCTCCTTTTTCACCTTCCTGTGTATAATCCAATCGGGCACTACGCCGTGGGGAGGAGCAGTGAAGCACATCATGCATGGATGCCCATGTTGCTCACCGACCGCCGAGGTCGCCGTTGCCTGGAATCACCACCATGAGCACGGCCTCCTCTGCTGCTCTGGGAGTCTCCGATCACCGTAGTACTCTGCACCTCCGGCGACCGGCGAGTGTATAGGACGAGGACCTTCCTTTTATGTTTGTAAGCCTCTATCTTCTTTCTCTTGAAATTTTCTGTTCTCATACGAAATCCAGATCTTGTTTCTTTCAGCAAAACCTTGTTTTGTCATTTGCTAGGTCTTAAGTTTGGTAATTTGTCAAAGCGTTGTTACTATAAAAAAGTTTAAGATTTTTTATATTAGAAAACATGTTTAAGATAAAGTATATATGATAAAAAAAGGCTGCTGCAGCAAATATGTATCAAATAAAGTATGATTTTTTTGTGTTCCTGTTTAATTTACCTTCAAAAATTTTCATTTGTAAAGCTTGACAATACAAGGTTTGGATCCTAGCACCGCCACTGGCTCGACAGTTCAGCATAAGGAAAAAGGCAGTCTCTGCGCCGCTGAATCGAGATGCCGCCAAGCTCAAGACTAGGCCCGTTGGCCCGTTGATTCTGCCGGTTCAAGTAAAAAAGCTCTCTGAACAAAAACAGACTTGGTTCTTCTCCCAGGTACACCTCGCAGAAGACTTGGAAATTGCAAATATTTGACACGGAATTGGGTCCAATGTCTTGAGGTCTGAGATCAAAGAAGTTCAAAACCTCCCTGAAGAATTTTGAGCCGGGAGGGGCAAATCCCCGGTTCAGGTGATCCGTAAAAATTATCACCTCCCCTTCTTTGGGTTGAGGCCTCTCTTCAGACGGTTCGGGGGCACGATAAGACATGACCTCCTTTTTTGGTAGATGGCCAGACTTCACAAATTCAGACAGTTTGCTCTTAGTGACTATGGATGGGACCCAATTGTAGGTCACAGGGGCCTTGGTTGCCTTAGGTGCCATGACAACAGTTGGCCTACGACAAAATAAGAAGTTCCGATTCAACTTTAACCCGGGCGAAAATATCTTAATTATTCAAGGTGGCGGCTTAAGAAGGGGCCTAATGATATAAGGATAACTATGCAACAGTATTTAAGCCGCCACAAGTATCAAAAGCAGTTCAAACTTCTTAAGGTCATGAGAAGCAAGCAAGGTTCACAGTTCAATGTCATTTATTTAAGCCGGCTACATGGACAGCCGTATTTAAGTATATTCGACAAGAGTAGTTTTCAGGGTTATACAAATAGGTTTCACAATCTACCACTGTTATTTTGGATCAAACAAGTGTTCTGAAAAGGAAACTTTCTAGACCTAAGACTGGAGCGGATGATGCTCAAGGGCTCGAATGGGGCCTCTATGCAATAGAAAGGGGTTCATTTGCATTTCAAAGTAGGTGCAAAACATCTACGCATCAGTTTTTATCAGCTTCAAGATCAAGAAGAGCGAGGATAACGAAATCTATGAAAGAAAGCTAATGAACAACGAAGAACTCGAAGAACTCGAAGGCCTTAGTGTAGATCTAAGGAGAAGGAAAGGGGACACTTGCCGATGCAAGGTTGCTGCGGAAGGGTGTCGCATTTTTTCTGGTCCAACCAGGTTGATGCAGCGGCCTGAGTTGGTGAAGACAAGGAGATCTGCGGCGGCGGCGGTGGAGCTCGAGTGGCAGAGAAGCAGCAAGAGGAAGAAGACGACTGGAAGGAGGAGAATGGGAAGACCTAGGTCGCGCCTATTTATAAGGAGAGAATAACTGAGACAGCGCGGGAAATGAGGAGATAAGAGTTATTATCCAGCGGACCGACGCCTCGGTTTTCGGAATAATCAATAAAGCAGAGATCCGTTGGAGGATACGGTGGAATAGAAAAATAATTTAAGAAAGGATGATGTCACGGCGGGTTAACACGAATCCAAGAGATGACGTCACGGCGGGTTAAATAAAACCTTTGGCACAGTCAGAAGACTGAAGATTTATTTTTTAAGGTATTTTAAGATTGACATGAACAGATTCAAATAAATCTGGGGCCTAATGTTGGGGATACAACTATTTATGTAAGCCGCCCAGGAGGGGCCGGGTTACGCAAAGAGGATTCACCGGAGAGAAGCCCAAGACCAAGCATGAAGATGGCGGTTCAATAAAGGGGCTTAAGGCCCACAGGCGACTTAAGGCCCGTTGTAGTAAACCGCCATAATGGCATGACTTGTATCATAAGGTAGATTTAACTAGTCACCAAGCCGGACACTGTTTATAAGCCGGCCGGGACTCTGTAAGCCATGTAGGCGTCAACTTTGTATATAAGGGGCGACTACTTTGGCGGCTTAGGGCAAGAAACAACTCATCGAGAACCGGGCATAGCGTATCTCGCTCCCTGGTCATCGAAACCTCAATACCAACCCCACTAGACGTAGGCCATACCTTCACCGTAAGGGGCCGAACTAGTATAAACCTCTCGTGTCCTTTGTCCCGATTAACCCCTTCAAGCTTCCTAGTTGCGATGGCTCCACAACTAAGTCCTTTCACGAGGACATCTGACGTGACAATTCCACGACAGAAGCGCTTTGCTTTATATAAGAGTTCGTCCAGGCTTGTCATTTGCTACAAAAAGGATTGGGCCACCTTGCTGCACCTTGTTTACTTTTGTTACTTGTTACCCGTTACGAATTATCTTATCACACATCTATCTGTTACCAGAAATTTCAGTGCTTGCAGATAATACTTTACTGAAAACCGCTTGTCATTTCCTTCTGCTCCTCGTTGGGTTCGACACTCTTACTTATCGAAAGGACTATGATAGATCTCCTATACTCGTGGGTCATCAACCGTCCTCCATCTCTAGCGTGCTCGGTGGGGCTTCGTCTTTGGCTGAGCTCAACGCCCTCACGGTACCTGTCACACTGGCCATCTTCAATATATGTATAATCTCCCGTTTCCGTTGCCTTTCAGATGTCTCACATTGCAGCCATGTCTTTGCGGGCCAACGTAACGCCATGCACCATACTGTACACGATAAGTGCCTAGAAGGTGGACGTAGGAAAGGCGGCGATAGTGAAGCCGAAGGAACACTTGTTCCACAGCCATAGTTTCAAATAGCGAAGATAGCATCTGCTATTGCGTCCGCAATAGTGCTAGCGCAATAGCGTCCACTATTGCTCAAATAAAATGTCATTACTTTTTTTTGTGATCTAGAAATATAGACAATAATATAGTGTTCTTATAATTCCACTACGTGGGCATAACGCCACAATATCGCCAGCTATTCGCATTTCGCTACGCGGACCCCAATCCTCTACCGCAGCTGGCCAATCCCCCTGATGTCTTCAAGGTTTTCGTGGCCAGTTTCAAACCGGGCCACGGGTATTTGGCTCCTCCAGTAGCACTAGGGGGAGATGACGACGAGACCCCGCGGCGGCTTGGCGATTGCAAGAATTGGGTCCTATTGTGGCCAAAGAGTCTGCTTGATTTGGAGGTGCCCAGGAGCACACCCATGACCACGCAGCCTCAACAAGGTATTAACACCAACACCCCACCTACCCAATTAGCATCGCATGTCGTGCCGGGTGATAGCAGACGGCGTGAGGAAGAGCCTCCATTAGTGGTTGATGGCGTCGCCACTGTCGAAGAAGCAACGCATGATGCCATCGACGAGGATGACGATGACCCTCTATAGTATCTCAATAGCAGCACCTGTGACGACAGAGGACTGATGGCCCAACATTATGAGTACTTAGGGTTTGAGCATGATGAGTTGGTGCCTGAATTGCCGGAGGATGAACGTATTGTAGGCTCACTTCCAGTAGCAAAGAATCATATGAAGAGTCCAAGGAAAGGAAAAGCTGCTTCTATGAGCCAGCCACCTCCGCAGCCTCGGGTTGAAGACCATATACCTATCATAGGAGCGGTGGAATACCATATACTCGGTGATCGGATCCTACCTAAGGCAAAGGTAGAGGCCATATACGGCGATCTAAGGAGACTTCATGATGATGTGTTGCGGAGAGAGAAAAGCCTGATCGCCTTAAAAAATCTAGGATACCCGCTCTACGTGGTTAACGTGCCGCAGCAAAGGTTGTACGTCGAACATTCTCCACAGAAAATCTTCCTTCGATTCGATTACATGTTCGACATGTTTCACTTGAAAAAGCTGGATTTTACGTTTGTCCTCCTTTTGCCTTGTACATGAACTACATCATCAGGATTGAGTAGTTACCTTATATATCTGTCGCTGACCCGTACTTCATGCACGAGAGCTTCTTTGCAGTCTGCCCAAAGCACCGTGAATACGCGAGTAACTACATAGCCGATTTCATGGTCGGCAATAAGCACAAGGAGACAATTCTCATGCCTTCGATTTCAATTCCCATGTCCACGGATATCCTTCCTTCGATTTCAATCATTCATTTGCAGGCGTGGAGGCTAATTAGAGGTGTACTTATTTGCGCAGTGACGGGCGCACCGATCTCATCATCCTTTAGCCCTGATTCTCCCACACTCTCTACTTGGACTCATCAAAGAACATGAAGAAAAAGGATTACACCCACATCAAGTCTGTTCTCGACAGTGCTATCTTAAGCTACGGCCTACGGGGTGGAGAGATCACACTCACGAAGACAAGGAACCGCGCGCCCGCCTTTGGCCATAAGACCAACTTCTCCTGCATCCAGCAACCGATTGTACTCTTAGTGATGGATTCTATGTCCTCCACCACATGCTAGAGTACAGACGGGAGCACCGGAACCTTCGCATGTCACCTAGATCCGGCGATGTCAATATTCTGCAATGGGCAAAGAAACTAGGAGATGTCCCAGATCATCGACTCCGAGCTGAGTTCTATAACATCCAGCATGAACTTGCCCAAATCATCATGAAGGAGGTCCTCGAAAAAACAGGGTTGTTATACAAAGAAGGAAAAAAATGTCACGGGAAGACGTCCGAACATGCGTAGCCGCTCAGCGACTCGACGTGAAGCCTTTCATTGTGCTCAGGGACTATCTCCCTGATTTGGATGGATGGCACGACATGTTGGAGTGATTGAAGATATATGAAAACGTGTCCGCTTAGTCCATACTTTCTCTATGACGAAACTTTGAGTTATGCACGACGAAACTTTATTTGTGATGTAATTAAACCATCCTCGTCATCTAGCGAAGATCACTCTAGTTAAGGCATTTTGGGTAAGATGAACTTTGTTATTTATGATTATGATATGTTGCTTCTATTTTTGCCAACTTTGTCTCTTTCTGTTGCTCAATTATATATGTTGCATATTATCGACTCATGTAACGATGCAAGTACATAGATCATCGATGCCAATGGAGTGCTATGCCGGGAGTATACGACGAGTGGTCGGAGTGTGAGGCCAGGTGTACAGGTTTCTGAGCGACAGCCAGAGAGGGTTCGATTGCAGAGCCGAAGCGGAAAAATAGTTAGTTTAGGTTTACGCTAGTGCGAGAGTGGGATACGAACCGGCACCTCGAAGTACTACATTATGTATGATGAGACATGCCATTTAACTTGTATCGCTATATTGTGATTATGATGTGACGACATGATTTGTGTTGGATGATAGAATGAGACTGTTATGTGTATGATATGATGAGCATATTGCATGTTTATGATATGATTAGAATACAATATAAAACCTATACAAAAACATCGGAAATATGTAGCAAACAAAAGATATGTGAAAATATAGTATTAGCGCCCTTTTGCGGTGGAAATGAAAACGCTTAGCAGTAGCGCTGATACGAACAATGCTATGCTAAGTAGGTATAGCAGCAGCGCGGGTCAAAACGCGCTCCTGCTAAATGTTAGTTGTAGTGCCGTATCTGTAGCGCGGCACCCCACGCTACTGATAGCCCTTAGACCCACGCTACTGCTAGGCTTCTCCCTAGTAGTGCCAGTGAGAGGACGCGTCGCTATGAGCTGGCATGAATGCGGCACCTGGCTCTGGAGCGTTGTTGCCCTCTTTGGTCGGGAAGGGACGCTGGAGAGAGGGGGTTTTGGGAGCATGGGAGAGTGGCAGCGGTTCGGACGCCCAAAGCCCCCCCCCTACAATTTGTTTCTAGTTGACGGGGAAAAATAGGTCCGGACGGTTGTGGGAGAGTCGGCATTGGATATGCCCTAACATACTCTTTGAGTGTTTAATATTTGATTTAAAGTATTTAATAACATTATCAAAAGATTTCAAGATTTTTGTTTATGTAGTTTTTCTTATCAAACGTAGTTTGATTTGAAATTCATTCCTAATGTTTTTTCTTTCGCACTAAGACCTCAAGAAAGTTAAGTTCTTCAAAGTCAGGTCTTAGCTTGATTTCAGCAATTATTGAGTCAAAGCATGCATCAAGAGTGCTTAGCAGTCTGTTGACCACATATTTTTCGGTGATATCAGTTACTCCGCTTTGATGTAGTCTTTCAACAATGTTGGTTAGGCGATCTATTAGCTTCATGATACTTTCATTTCGAAGGCTTCGAAAGTCTCGTCGCAGTTGCCAGTTTTTTGAAGGCGTGTCGCATTTGCAAGTTTCTCTAGGGTAGTCGCAATCACAAGCTTTTGATGCCCGGTCGCAATTGTATGTTCTTTGATGGCTGGACGCAACTGTAACTGTCTCTAGGGTAGTCTTTTATTGTAAGTTTTTTAAAGGCTGGTTGCCATTGCAAGTTCCTCTAGGTTAGTCGTAATTACAAGTTTTCTAACGGTCGGTCGCAACTGAAAGTGTCTCTAGTGTAGTCGCAATTGCAAGTTTTGAAGGGAGATCATAACTGCACATTCTTTCCCTTTCATTTTTTTGTTTTATTTTCTTTTTACATGTTTTTCCTTTTTAAAATGTTTGTGATTTCAAAGAGTTTTTTTTTGTAAATTTGAATATATATTTTCATAAATTGTTCAAAGCTTTAAAAAATTGTCGATTTTAAAAAAAAACATGAATATAAAAACATTCTGGCTTTCCATAATTTGTTCAAGAATTTAAGTCAAATCTTTAAAATGTTGTTCACTTTTTTTTCATTTTGTTCAAAATATCAAAAAATGTTAGGAAATTTCAAATAATCCATTTTTTCCAAAATTTTCACAAATTCAAAATTTGTTCATATTTTCAAATATTGTTCATAAATACAAAAAATATTGAGAGAATTCCAAAAGATGTTGCAATTCTTAAAAAGTAAAGAAAATGCAAAAAAATCTGTCACGGTATATAGCTCTTCAAAGTTTCGTGGCCTTTACTAATCAGAACCCCCATCAGCTAGTGGCTTGCAACCCACAATCAGAAGTTATTTTTTTTAAACTCAATCAACGCTTTTATTTAACGTTCCCACGAAGGGATCTCATCCGAGACAGCCTGCAAAATAAGATCTGGGGGCACATGCAGCCACACCTTGCACAAGTTATTTGACACTGCTTCCCTAGCTAACAAGTGAGCAGCGTTGTTGGCGTCCCGCCTCACCCACGAAGCTTTCCAGTTTTCACTCAAAGCCAGCATATGCTTGACCTCCTCCACAATCGGCCCCAGCGGTGAAAAATCCTTCTATGTGCTTTGAAGTTTGCAAACGATTTCCCTGCAATCTGTTTCAACATGTAAATTGGCAATGTTCAACTCCCCAACGACCTGGACTGCCCTTCTGCAAGCAAGGAGCTCCATCCTCATCGGATCACTCCCCAGTGGGAGTACATGGCAAACTGCTCCCAGAAAGGCGCCGTCATGGTTTCTAAATACCATCCCAGCACCTCCCCTGTCGCCCCCTCCCCCAAAGTGGCACCATCGACGTTAACTTTCACCCACCCCTCCTCTGGGGGTCTCCATTTTTCCTTCACCGCCAGCCTGGCCTGCTTACTCTTGCGGCCATGTAAAGCCTGCCACTCACCCACTAGTTGGACGACTCGTTTCGCTATTGCCTCTGCCTCCTCAATCTGCTGCCCGTCGCGTGCATTATTCCCCGCAAGCCAGAGCGTGTACGCTCCCTGTACCATGACAGCCTGCACATCGACTGTAGCTTCTTCAAACCACAAAAGTAACCATCTTGACAACGCACTCTGGGAGCAAACTGTCTCCGACGGGATCGCCACCGGTACTCCCAACTCCGACTGCATTAACTTCCAGAACTTGGCCGAGTGAAAGCAGCCCCAGAAACAATGAAAGTTTGTTTCTTCCCTGCCGCACACAATACAGAAAACACCCTGCTGGACCTTCCTCCTTAGAAGTTCCGCTCCCACAGCTAGCACGTTTCGTATCAACCGCCACATATAAAATTTAACTTTGCCTGGCGAGACAATATCCCAAAGGCTCGGCCATGCCCAATGATGCGTCACCGAGGATGAGAACTCCGGCCGTCCGGATCTCACCCGCTTCTGGCTCATGCGTAGATGGTACACCGAGCGGACCGAGAAGATGCCATTTTTGGTATAGTTCCAGGCTTGGTAGTCTTGCACCCCCGGCCCCCCGACCGGTATTTGAAGAATTTCTTAGACTTTATCCGGTGCAAACATCTGCTGCACCTTGCTCCTGTCCCATGAAATACCATCAGCTTCAAGTAGATCCCCCACGCGAGTAATGCCTTCAATGTAGCTTTGAGCCAGTGGCCTGAGACTACAGCTCCTTGGGAGCCAATTGTCATGGTGGATCATGAGCTTGCAACACACAATCAGAAGTGATTGATCATGAGCTGGCAACACACAATCAGAAGTGATTGATCGTGAGTTCGAGATCCCATGCGTGGGCTTTTTATTTGCAATTTTTTAGGCGTTCCCTATTTTGCGCTGCACACGTTCATTTTTTGTGTATTATAAACGCAAAAAAGGAGCACACATGCAGGGGATTGAACTAGCAATCTCTACTTCGAGCTAACCGGCACTAACCAGCACGCCACCTTGCCCAAGGTGATCAATAACATACATTTACTTCTTTTCTTAGTTTAACTTTCCTTTTTCTTTTTTTCCTTTTTTCGTTTATGTTTTTACTTTTTCTTTCCTGCAGGATCAATTATTTTTATTATAATTCATGAAATTTTCAAATTGATTAACTTTTTTCAAATTCACTGAACTTTTTCCAAATTCGATGAACTTTTTTTAAAATTTAATGAACACTTCTTAATTCAATGAACTTTTTTTCAAATTCAATGAACTTTTTCACATTCGATGAACTTTTTTGTCAAATTTCAACAACTTTCTCTAACTTTGATGAACTTTTTCAAATTTTTGAGGTTTGTTCTTGAAAATCCATGGAAATGTTTTTCAATTTTGATGAACTTTTTTCAAACTTGATGAACTTTTTTTCAAAATTGATGAATAGTTTTTGAAAATCGATTTGCTTTTTTCAAGTTCGACAACTTTTCTTCAAAAATGATAATCTTTTTTCAAAATCCATGAATTTTTTTATCATGATTTTGTTTTCGAAAAAATTTAAGCGATATTGTACATGGTTATGTGCAACAAATAGCGTTGCGACTGTGTTATTAGGTATTTTAGGCTGCTACAAATCACTCAAGGATGTTAGCTCCAGTGGTTAGGGACCTCGCATGTGGAATGAACATCAGGAGTTTGAATCCTTAGCAACCATTTTTTGGGGATTTTTTCGCGCAAGTTTGCTAGTCGACGCGTTTCGTGGGCCGGCACAACTTGCAGGGCGTGGGCGCCGTATCTCCTAGCTGGCGCTTAAGGCGCCGACTAGGAGCTACCATTTTTTATGTCCCACTATTTTTTAACACCCAGCAACTTGTGAACAGGCCCAAAAGCCCAACCGGGCTGTGCGGGAATTATTACAATCTGACAATGTAATACACGCGCACTGTAATAGTAAATGGGCCATGACAACAGTAAAGAGCCTGGGACATCTAACACACGATCAGCTTACGTCAGGTGCGAGAGTGGCGTTTTGGCACATGGGAGCGTGCGTTTCTGGTTTTTAAAATGTGTTTTAAACATATTTTAAAATATCAAAAAAATTCAAACAAAAACTTGGAGCGTGTATCTCAATATCGTACATGCTCACAAAGTCGTTCGCGAAAAAGCGACAACTTACGTATCAAGTATGAAAAGACAAAATCCGGTGTTAAGAAATTCTTTTCACAAGACATCCTTTTGTCTTTTATACACAAGCCATGAAACAATATCGGTTCTCTCTCAAACTTGACATGCACCCATATAATGTCGAGATGTATGCGTCAAATTTGTGTTTGGAATGTTTTCACACTTTAAAATATATTTTTCGCGTGTAGGGGTGCATGCTCCAAGAAGCGCCAACAGATTTCCGAATGAAACCATACTATAACTTAGCTACTCCCAATAGTTCCCTTAAGGCACTCCCAATAGCTTAAGTTGAGGACGGAAAAGTTGAATTACTAGACTTACTAACTAAAATAGATAAAGACTTCACCATCGTGATGGGGATAATTAACAGGTAATTTCAATCATTATTAACTATATCTCGGCCTATTATTAGTTCGTCATTTCCTGATATGAACTATTTAATAACCCATTTATTAATTTTCTTTGCCGGCGGGCAGGGCATGGGCAAAGTTCATCAAGGTGACTCCAGGCAAGTGGGCAAAAAAGTTGTTTTGGCATCGACCAAAGGTAAGTAATTAAGTAGTACTAGCTAGCTACCATCTCTTTAATTCTTGTTTCAATATCATTAATTAATTATCATGCTTGATTAATCATTATCTGATTCAATTCCGTTCTCGTAAAGGCCCTAAAGCAGGCGCCGGGGAATAATCTGTGTGCATTCTACGTTTGCGAGAACATTCGCATGATGACGTGCGAAAGGAGCAGATCTGATAGACAGGACTGGATACGTTTGTCAGAACACTATTCACACCATTATCGATATCTAGTCACACAACTAACACACATGCATATTGATCTCCTTCTTAACAGTTCAGAGAGGTGCGGAATAAGCTCCTACAATCGGACCGCATACTAGCACTTCAAGAGGAAATAGCCGGATTTTTGCTCGACCAGGTCATAGATCCCAAAGGAGAATACTATTACCCGCTACCGCCCCCATGAACCACTTGTCATCGTGCTTCGGAGGAAACAAAGGCAACATATATAGGAGAAATTGTATATGTATATACATGTTATGTGTGAAAAATTAATGGTGTTGGTTGTGAGACATAGGTTCGCGCTATTTGTCACCCTGGGTGAGGAATAGTTATTCTTCACCCCCCTCTATTTTGACATCAATGCACCGTAATTTTGCGTTCCGTAAATTTTGTCTTATTTCAGATGTAAAAAGAGAACATAAGAAAATATATAATCGCCGTAAAAAATATATTATTTTACGTAAATTACAAATGTAAAAACAAAGTGTAAAATGTACGTAAAATGTAATTTTTCTGGTCTTTTGACTTTTTTATGCCAAATTTTACGCAGCGAATCAATATTACTGTAATTATTTGTATTTGAAACATAATTTATTTATGAAATAATCGTAAGATTACCTCAGGTGAAGAATAACTTACTCTGGACCCTGGGTGATGAAGAGTAACACTATATATATATGCATAACGTGTACAATTTGTAGTATCGTTAAATACCAGCAAACAAAAAAAATTGAATGGAAAATAAAGCCAACCCCCCCAAACATTTAGTACCGGTTCTAATGTCCTACCAACCGGTACTAATGTCCTACGCGCACACGGGTTTGGCTCGTGCCACGTGGTGTTACTTTAGCGCCGGTTCGTGACGAACCGGTACTAAAGGGGGGAGGGGCTTTAGTCTCCACTCTGCCAACCGGCACTCAAGGCCGTTACGAACCGGCACTAAAGGCCGGTTCTGCACTAGTGAATGTTCTCCCCCTCTCTCGTGGAGATCTATTCGATGTAATCTTCTTTTTGCGGTGTGTTTGTTGAGACCGATGAATTGTGGGTTTATGATCCAACTTATCTATGAATAATATTTGAATCTTCTCTGAATTCTTTTATGTAGATTGAGTTGTCTTTGCAAGTCTCTTCGAATTATCCGTTTGGTTTGGCCAACTAGATTGGTAGTTCTTGCAATGGGAGAAGTGTTTAGCTTTGGGTTCAATCTTGCGGTGTCCTTACCCAGTGACAGAAAGAGTTGCAAGGCAGGTATTGTATTATTGCCATCGAGGATAACAAGATGGGGTATTTATCATATTGCATGAATTTATTCCTCTACATCATGTCATCTTGCTTAAGGCGTTACTCTGTTTTGAACTTAATACTCTAGATGCATGCTGGATAGCGGTTGATGAGTGGAGTAATAGTAGTAGATGCAAAATCGTTTCGGTCTACTTGTCTCGGACATGATGCCTATATACATGATCATACCTAGATATACTCATAACTATGCTCAATTCTGTCAATTGCTCAACAGTAATTTGTTCACCCACCGTAGAATACTTATGCTCTTGAGATAAGCCACTAGTGAAACCTATGGCCCCCGGGTCTATTCTCATCATATTAATCTTCATTACTTTAATATTTGCTTTGTTTTTTACTTGGCCTTTTACTTTTCACTTTGCATCGCTATACCAAAAATACCAAAAATATTATTTATCATCTCTATCAGATCTCACTCTCGTAAGTGACCATGAAGGGATTGACAACCCCTAATCGCGTTGGTTGCGAGGAGCTATCATTTTGTGCAGGTACGAGGGACTTGTGCGTGGCCTCCTACTGGATTGATACCTTGGTTCTCAAAAACTGAGGGAAATACTTACGCTACTTTGCTGCATCATCCTCTCCTCTTCGTGGAAATCCAACGCAGTGCTCAAGAGGTAGCAAGAAGAATTTCTGGCGCCGTTGACGGGGAGGCTCACGCAAGAGCAAGTCAAGCACCATACCAAGTACCAATCACAATCCCTATCTCCCACATTACATTATTTGCCATTTGCCTCTCGTTTTCCTCTCCCCCACTTCACCCTTGCCATTTTATTCGCCCTTTCTTCGCCTTCTTCCCGTATGTATTTTTGTTTGTGTTTCCATGTGCCTTCTATTTGCTTGCATCTTTGCTTGCTAAAAATATATTGATATGGATCCACTTAAAGTGTTCTACTTGGATCATCTTCGATCCTTATGCGCTCGTGCTGAAACCCCAACTAGCCTAGTTGATGGGAAATCTTTAGATGAGCATGCTCATTATGTGCGTCACCGTTTCTCTGAAAAAGGGAGACTCTTATGGAGTCAAATAAACAGATTGTTGTGTTATGCTTGGAATCTATGTGAAATTTATGATTTTACTTGTTGCTCTAAGAATGCTAAAAAACACATTCCTTACCTATATGAGTTTAATGAAAATGAAATCTTATCTTCTTATGCAAAGGGTGTTTATAGTTACTATGATATCGAACAAACTGAAGAATTTGTTGCTTTTAAGGGTGCTTATGAGGTTGCTTCATTGATTGAAAAGTATGATATTACTCTCTACGAATCTGAAAATTTTGACATACTTAAATATTGCTATGAAAACTATGCTCATAATGTCTATGTCAAAGAATTTATTGAGAGAATGAGCGTTGCTTTGGAAGGAAATAATGAGATGCATGAATCTATAGATAATGATGATTCCGATGATTTGATTGAAATATCCCTTGATGAACATGATGCTTGCTATTCTTGTGCCATGATGCCAATATTTATGAAGATGAATTTTCTATAGTTCCTTATGTTAAACATGAGATCGTTGCTATTGCACCCATACTTGGTAGTTCCTTCGATGAAAAGCATGATTGCAATGCTTTTACTATAAATTCTCTTGATCTCAATCATGCTAATAATATGCAAAACCCTAAGCTTGGGGATGCTAGTTTCGCTATATCTACTACTTGTTGCAATGATCATGATTGGGGTGATTCTTCTTTTGATCTTGAAAATTTATTTAAGCCCCATGATGAATATGAGATTGATAATAGTGTTTGCAATAATATTGAAAGTGGGTTTGGAAGAGTGTCAACTTTAGATCCCACATATTTGGAGAATATTCAATCTTATGAAATTTTTGATAAAAGTGGGCTTGGAGAAATCATGACTTTAGTTAATGATAATCCCACTATTTTGGAAGAGTGTCAACTTCGCATGCATATGGATCGTGTTGAGAATATGTTATGTGATATCTATATTGTTGAATTTTCTTATGATCCTACATGTAATTATTATGAGAGAGGAAAATACGATTATAGAAATTTTCATGTTACTAAATTACCTCTCGTTATGTTGAGATTGCTATCGTTCCTTTCCGCTTCCTTGCATATGCTAGTTTTTGCTTGCTATGATAATTTGTTTTTCTATAAGATGCCTATGCATAGGAAGTATGTTAGACTTAGATGTGTTTGTCACGTGTTTTATGATGCTCTCTTTGTGCTTCAATTATTGTCTTTCATGTGAGTATCATTAAAGTTATCAATACCTAGCTAGGGGCGTTAAACGATAGCGCTTGTTGGGAGGCAACCCAATTTTATTTTTAGTTTTTGCTTTTTGCTTCTGTTTAGGAATAAATAATCCATCTAGACTCTGTTTAGATGTGGTTTTATGTTTTAATTAGTGTTTGTGCCAAGCTAGACCTATTGGATCTTCTTGGATGATAGTTATTTGATCTTGCTGTAATTTCCAGAAACTTTGCGCTCAGTGCCCGAATTATTAAAAATCACCAGAATGTGATAAAATACTGATTCCAATCTGATCAATAAACAAATTTTCTAGGTCGTCTAATTTTGTTAGATTTTTTTGGAGTTCCAGAAGTTTGTGTTAGTTACAGATTACTACAGACTGTTCTGTTGTTGACAGATTCTGTTTTTCGTGTGTTGTTTGCTTATTTTGATGAATCTATGGCTAGTAAAATAGGTTATAATCCATAGAGAAGTTGGAATATAGTAGGTTTAACACCAATATAAATAAAGAATGAGTTCATTACAGTACCTTAAAGTAGTCTTTTGTTTTCTTTCTCTAACGGAGCTCACGAGATTTCTATTGAGTTTTGTGTTGTGAAGTTTTCAAGTTTTGCGTAAATTCTTTTGATGGATTATGGAACAAGGAGTGGCAAGAGCCTAAGATTGGGGATTCCCATGGCACCCCCAAGATAATCTAAGGACACCAAAAAGTCAAAGCTTGGGGATGCCCTGGAAGGCATCCCCTCTTTCGTCTACTTCCATCGGTAATTTACTTGGAGCTATATTTTTATTCACCACATGATATGTGTTTTGCTTGGAGCGTCTTGTATTATTTGTGTCTTTGCTTGTTAGTTTACCACAATCATCCTTGCTGTACACACCTTTTGAGAGAGCCATACATGAATTGGAATTTGATAGAATACTCTATGTTCTTCACTTATATCTTGTGAGCTTGATAGTTTTGCTCATAGTGCTTCACTTATATCTTTTGAGCATGATAATTTTTTCTCTAGTGCTTCACTTAGATCTTTTAGAGCACGGTGGTGGATTTGTTTTAAAGAAACTATTGATCTCTCATGCTTCACATAGATTATTTTCAGAGTCGTTAATAACATGGTAATTTGCTTAATGTTAATATACTTGGTATTCAAGATATGTGAAACTTACTTTTGAGTGCGTTGAATACTAAGAAAAGTTTGATGCTTGATAATTGTTTTGAGATATGAAGATGGTGATATTAGAGTCATGCTAGTTGAGTAGTTGTGAATCTAAAGAATACTTGTGTTGAAGTTTGTGATTCCCGTAGCATGCACGTATGGTGAACCGTTATGTGATGAACTCGGAGCATGATTTATTTATTGACCGTATTCCTTATGAGTGGCGGTCGGGGACGAGCGATGGTCTTTTCCTACCAATCTATCCCCCTAGGAGCATGCGCGTAATAGTTTGCTTTGATAACTTCTAGATTTTTGCAATAAGTATATGAGTTCTTTATGACTAATGTTGAGTCCATGGATTATACGCACTTTTTCCCATCCTTCCACCATTGCTAGCCTCTCTAATACCGCACACTTTTCGCCGGTATCTTACACCCACCATATATCTTCCTCAAGACAGCCACCATACCTACCTATTATGGCATTTCCATAGCCATTCCGAGATATATTGCCATGCAACTTTCCACCGTTCCGTTATTATGACACGCTCCATCATTGTCATATTGCTAGCATGATCATGTAGTTGACATCATATTTGTGCCAAAGCCACCGTTGATAATTCTTTCATACATGTCACTCATGTTTCATTGCATATCCCGGTACACCACCGGAGTCATATTTTGTTCTAAGTATCGAGTTGTAATTCTTGAGTTGTAAGTAAATAAAAGTGTGATGTTCATCATTTTTTAGAACATTGTCCCAAGTGAGGAAAGGATGATGGAGACTATGATTCCCCCACAAGTCGGGATGAGACTCCGGACGAAAAAAAAGAGGCCAGAAAAAAAAAGAGAAAAGGCCCAAAAAAATGAGAGAAGGGACAATGTTACTATCCTTTTACCACACTTGTGCTTCAAAGTAGCACCAAGATCTTCATAATAGAGAGTCTCTCATTTGTTCACTTTCATATACTAGTGGGAATTTTTCATTATAGAGCTTGGCTTGTATATTCCAATGATGGGCTTCCTCAAAATGCCCTAGGTCTTCGTGAGCAAGCGAGTTGGATGCACACCCACTTAGTTTCTTTTGTTGAGCTTTCATATACTTATAGCTCTAGCGCATCCATTGCATGGCAATCCCTACTCACTCACTCACATTGATATCTATTGATGGGCATCTCCATAGCCCGTTGATACGCCTAGTTGATGTGAGACTATCTTCCCTCTTTTTGTCTTCTCCACAACCACCATTCTATTCCACATATAGTGCTATATCCATGGCTCACGCTCATGTATTGCGTGAAGATTGAAAAAGTTTTGAAAATGTCATCGGGGTTGTGCATGACTTAAATATTTTGTGTGGGGAAGATGGAGCATAGCCAGACTATATGATTTTGTAGGGATAACTCTCTTTGGCCATGTTATTTTGAGAAGACATAATTGCTTAGTTAGTATGCTTGAAGTATTATTATTTTTATGTCAATATGAACTTTTGTCTTGAATCTTTTGGATCTGAATATTCATACCACAATTAAGAAGATTTACATTGAAATTATGCCAAAGTAGCACTCCGCATCAAAAATTCTCTTTTTATCATTTACCTACTCGAGGACGAGCAGGAATTAAGCTTAGGATGCCCGATCGTCTCCAACGTATCTATAATTTTGATTGCTCCATGCTACTTTATCTACTGTTTTGGACTATATTGGGCTTTATTTTCCACTTTTATATTATTTTTGGGGCTAACCTATTAACCGGAGGCCCAGCCCAGAATTGCTGTTTTTTTGCCTATTTCAGTGTTTCGAAGAAACAGAATATCAAACGGAGTCCAAACGGAATGAAACCTTCGGGAACGTGATTTTCTCACCAAACATGATCCAGGAGACTTGGACCCTACTCCAAGAAGTAACAGAGGCGGTCACGAGGGTGGGGGGCGCGCCTTTCTAGGGCGCGCCCCCTTGCCTCGTGGGCCCCGTGTTGCTCCACCGACGTACTCCTTCCTCCTATATATACCTACGTACCTCCAAACGATCAAAGACGGAGCCAAAAACCTAATTCCACCACCGCAACTTCCTGTATCCACGAGATCCCATCTTGGGGCTTGTTCCGGAGCTCCGTCGGAGGGGGCATCCACCACGGAGGGCTTCTACATCATCACCATAGCCCCTCTGATGAAGTTTGAGTATTTTACTTCAGACCTTCGGGTCCATATCTAGTAGCTAGATGGCTTCTTCTCTCTCTTTTTGGATCTCAATACAATGTTCTCCCCCTCTCTCGTGGAGATCTATTCGATGTAATCTTCTTTTTGCGGTGTGTTTGTTGAGACCGATGAATTGTGGGTTTATGATCCAGCTTATCTATGAATAATATTTGAATCTTCTCTGAATTCTTTTATGTATGATTGAGTTATCTTTGCAAGTCTCTTCGAATTATCCGTTTGGTTTGGCCAACTAGATTGGTAGTTCTTGCAATGGGAGAAGTGTTTAGCTTTGGGTTCAATCTTGCGGTGTCCTTACCCAGTGACAGAGAGGGTTGCAAGGCACGTATTGTATTGTTGCCATCAAGGATAACAAGATGGGGTATTTATCATATTGCATGAATTTATTCCTCTACACCATGTCATCTTGCTTAAGGCATTACTCTGTTTTGAACTTAATACTCTAGATGCATGCTGGATAGCGGTCGATGAGTGGAGTAATAGTAGTAGATGTAGAATCGTTTCGGTTTACTTGTCTCGGACGTGATGCCTACATACATGATCATACCTAGATATACACATAACTATGCTCAATTCTGTCAATTGCTCAACAGTAATTTGTTCACCCACCGTAGAATACTTATGCTCTTGAGAGAAGCCACTAGTGAAACCTATGGCCCCCGGGTCTATTCTCATCATATCAATCTTCATTACTTTAATACTTGCTTTGTTTTTATTTTGCCTTTTACTTTTCACTTTGCATCTCTATACCAAAAATACCAAAAATATTATTTATCCTCTCTATCAGATCTCACTCTCGTAAGTGACCGTGAAGGGATTGACAACCCCTAATCGTGTTGTTTGCGAGGAGCTATCGTTTTGTGCAGGTACGAGGGACTTGTGCGTGGCCTCCTACTGGATTGATACCTTGGTTCTCAAAAACTGAGGGAAATACTTACGCTACTTTGCTGCATCATCCTCTCCTCTTCGGGGAAATCCAACGTAGTGCTCAAGAGGTAGCAAGATTATGCAACTCCCGTGTACCGGAGGAACACTTTGTGTACTACCAAATGTCACAACGTAACTGGGTGATTATAAAGGTGCTCTACAGGTGTCTCCGAAGGTACTTGTTGGGTTGGCGTATTTCGAGATTAGGATTTGTCACTCCGATTGTCGGAGAGGTATCTCTGGGCCCTCTCGGTAATGCACATCACTTAAGCCTTGCAAGCATTGCAACTAATGAAGTTAGTTGCGGGATGATGTATTACGAAACAAGTAAAGAGACTTGCCGGTAACGAGATTGAACTAGGTATTGAGATACTGACGATCGAATCTCGGGCAAGTAACATACCGATGACAAAGGGAACAACGTATGTTGTTATGCGGTCAGACCGATAAAGATCTTCGTAGAATATGTGGGAGCCAATATGAGCATCCAGGTTCCGCTATTGGTTATTGACCGGAGATGTGTCTCGGTCATGTCTACATAGTTCTCGAACCCGTAGGGTACACACGCTTAACGTTTCGATGACAGTTATATTATGAGTTTATATGTTTTGATGTACCGAAGGTTGTTCGGAGTCCCGGATGTGATCACGGACATGACGAGGAGTCTCGAAATGGTCGAGACATGAAGATTGATATATTGGAAGCCTATGTTTGGATATCGGAAGTGTTCCAGGTGAAATCAGGATTTTACCGGAGTATCGGGAGGTTACCGGACCCCCCCGGGGACTTGATAGGCCTTAGTGGGCCTTGGTGGAAGAGAGAGGAGGCGGCCAGGGCAAGAGCCGCCCCCTCCCACTAGTCCGAATAGGACAAGGAGAGGGGGGCGGCGCCCCCCTTCCTTCTTCTCCTCCACCTCTTTCCCCTCTCTCTCCTAGTCCAACAAGGAAAAGGTGGGGGGGGGGGAGTCCTACTTTCGATAGGAGTAGGACTCCTCCCGGCGCGCCCCTCTCTAGGTCGGCCGCACCCCCCCTTGCTCCTTTATATACGGGGGCAGGGGGCACCCCAAAGACAGAACAATTGATTTGTTTGATCTTTTAGCCGTGTGCGGTGCCCCCCTCCACCATAGTCCACCTCGATAATACTGTAGCGGTGCTTAGGTGAAGCCCTGCATCGGTAGATCATCAACATCATCACCATGCCGTCGTGCTGACAAAACTCTCCCTCAACACTCGGCCGGATCCGAGTTCGAGGGACGTCATTGGGCTGAACGTGTGCTGAACTCGGAGGTGCCGTACGTTCGGTACTTGATTGGTCGGATCGTAAAGACGTACGACTACATCAACCGCGTTGTGCTAACGCTTCCGCTTTTGGTCTACGAGGGTACGTGTACAACACTCTCCCCTCTCGTTGCTATGCATCACCATGATCTTGCGTGTGCGTAGGAATTTTTTTAAATTACTACGTTCCCCAACAGTGGCATCCGAGCCAGGTTTTACGCGCAGATGTCATATGCATGAGTAGAACACAAGTGAGTTGTGGGCGATATAAGTCATACTGCTTACCAGCATGTCATACTTTGGTTCAGCGATATTGTTGGATGAAGCGGCCCGGACCGACATTACACGTACACTTACGCGAGACTGGTTCTACCGACGTGCTTTGCCCATAGGTGGCTAGCGGGTGTCAGTTTCTCCAACTTTAGTTGAACAGAGTGTGGCTACGCCCGGTCCTTGCGAAGGTTAAAACAACACCAACTTGACAAACTATCATTGTGGTTTTGATGCGTAGGTAAGAATGGTTCTCGCTTAAGCCCGTAGCAGCCACGTAAAATTTGCAACAACAAAGTAGAGGACGTCTAACTTGTTTTTGCAGGGCATGTTGTGATGTGATATGGTCAAGACAAGATGCTAAATTTTATTGTATGAGATGATCATGTTTTGTAACCGAGTTATCGGCAACTGGCAGGAGTCATATGGTTGTCGCTTTATTGTATGCAATGCAATCGCCCTGTAATGCTTTACTTTATCACTAAGCAGTAGCGATAGTCGTAGAAGCATAAGATTCGAGAGACGACAACGATGCTACGAGGGAGATCAAGGTGTCGCGCGGGTGACGATGGTGATCATGACGGTGCTTCGGAGATGGAGATCACAAGCACAAGATGATGATGGCCATATCATATCACTTATATTGATTGCATGTGATGTTTATCTTTTATGCATCTTATCTTGCTTTGATTGGCGGTAGCATTATAAGATGATCTCTCACTAAATTTCAATATAAAAAGTGTTCTCCCTGAGTATGCACTGTTGCCAAAGTTCGTCGTGCCCAGACACCACGTGATGATCGGGTGTGATAAGCTCTACGTCCATTTACAACGGGTGCAAGCCAGTTTTGCACACACAGATTACTCGGGTTAAACTTGACAAGCCTAGCATATGCAGATATGGCCTCGGAACACTGAGACCGAAAGGTCGAGCGTGAATCATATAGTAGATATGATCAACATAGTGATGTTCACCATTGAAAGCTACTCCATTTCACGTGATGATCGGTTATGGTTTAGTTGATATGGATCACGTGATCACTTAGAGGATTAGAGGGATGTCTATCTAAGTGGGAGTTCTTAAGTAATATGATTAAATTGAACTTAAATTTATCATGAACTTAGTCCTTATAGTATTTTGCATATTATGTTGTAGATCAATAGCTCGCGTTGTTGCTTCCTTATGTTTATATTGATATGTTCCTAGAGAAAAACTATGTTGAAAGATGTTAGTAGCAATGATGCGGATTGGATCCGTGATCTGAGGATTATCCTCATTGCTGCACAGAAGAATTATGTCCTTGATGCACCACTAGGTGACAGACCTATTGCAGGAGCAAATGCAGAAGTTATGAACGTTTGGCTAGCTCAATATAATGACTACTTGATAATTTAGTGCACCATACTTAACGGCTTAGAATTGGGACATCAAAAACGTTTTGAACGTCATGGACCATATGAGATGTTCCAGGAGTTGAAGTTAATATTTCAAGCAAATACCCGAGTTGAGAGATATGAAGTCTCCAACAAGTTCTATAGCTAAAAGATGGAGGAGAATACCTCAAGCAGTGAGCATGTGCTCAGATTGTCTGGGTACTACAATCGCTTGAATTAAGTGGGAGTTAATCTTCCAGATAAATTAGTGATTGACAGAATTCTCTAGTCACCATCACCAAGTTAGTAAAACTTCGTGATGAACTATAGTATGCAAGGGATGACGAAAACAATTCCCAAGCTCTTCGCAATGCTAAAATCGGCGATGGTAGAAATCAAGAAAAACATCAAGTGTTGATGGTTGACAAGACCACTAGTTTCAAAAAAAGGGGCAAAGGGAAGAAGGGGAACTTCAAGAAGAACGGCAAGCAAGTTGCTGCTCAAGTGAAGAAGCCCAAGTCTGGACCTAAGCCTGAGACTGAGTGCTTTTGCTGCAAAGGATTTGGTCACTAGAAGCGGAACTACCCCAAGTATTTGGCGGATAAGAAGGATGGCAAAGTGAACAAAGGTATATTTCATATACAGATTATTGATGTATATTTTACTAGTATTCGTAGCAACCCTCGGTATTTGATACTAGTTCAATTGCTAAGAGTAGTAACTCGAAACGGGAGTTGCAGAATGAACAGAAACTAGTTAAGGGTGAAGTGATGATGTGTGTTGGAAGTAGTTCCAAGATTGATATGATCATTATCGCACACTCCCTATACTTTCGGGATTAGTGTTGAACCTAAATAAGTGTTATTTTGTGTTTGCGTTGAGCATGAATATGATTTGATCATGTTTATTGCAATACGGTTATTCATTCAATTTAGAGAATAATTGTTGTTCTGTTTACATGAATAAAACCTTATATGGTTACACACCCAATGAAAATGGTTCATTGGATCTCGATCGTAGTGATACACATATTTATAATATTGAAGCCAAAAGATGCAAAGTTAGTAATGATAGTGCAACTTATTTGTGGCACTGCCGTCTAGGTCATATTGGTGTAAAGCGCATGAAGAAACTCCATGCTGATGGGCTTTTTGGAATCACTTGATTACCAATCACATGATGCTTGTGAACCATGCCTCTTGGGCAAGATGACTAAAACGCCGTTCTCCGGAACAATGGAGCGAGCAACAGATTTTTTGGAAATCATACATACTGATGTATGTGGTCCGATGAATATTGAGGCTCGCGGCAGTTCTCGTTATTTTCAGACCTTCACAGATGATTTGAGAAGATATGGGTATATCTACTTGTTGAAACATAAAGTCTGAAACATTTGAAAGTTCATATAATTTCAGAGTGAAGTAGAAAATCATCGTAACAAGAAAATAAAGTTTCTACGATCTGATCGTGGAGGAGAATATTGGAGTTACGAGTTTGGTCTTCATTTGAAACAATGCAGAATAGTCTCGCAACTCACGCCACCTGGAACACCACAGCGTAATGGTGTGCCCGGACGTCATAACCGTACTTATATTAGATATGGTGCGATCTATGATGTTTCTTACTGTCGGTGTCAAAACCGGCGGATCTCGGGTAGGGGGTCCCGAACTGTGCGTCTAGGCGGATGGTAACAGGAGACAAGGGACACGATGTTTTTACCCAGGTTCGGGCCCTCTCGATGGAGGTAAAACCCTACTCCTGCTTGATTGATATTGATGATATGGGTAGTACAAGAGTGGATCTACCACGAGATCAAGGAGGCTAAACCCTAGAAGCTAGCCTATGGTATGATTGTTGTAATTGTTGTTCGTCCTACGGACTAAAACCCTCCGGTTTATATAGACACCGAAGAGGGCTAGGGTTACACAGAGTCGGTTACAATGGTAGGAGATCTACATATCCATATCGCCAAGCTTGCCTTCCACGCCAAGGAAAGTCCCATCTGTGACACCCCAAAATTTTGACCTTGTCTTATTAATTAAAATTTTGCCAGGAAATTAAAACTTTTATTTTCTGGGCTCCCTTTTGATTTTTGAAACTTTTTCTCCCTTGCTATTATGGAGTTTTCCCCATAGAGAAAACTTTTCAAATATGTTATTGGACTTGTTTAACCTCTCAAGAAAAAAAAATTCTTTATTTAGTAGAACTAATTACATAATTAATTTACCTTATCTTTATTTTCTTGAAAAAATGGTTTTTCAAGGTTATATGGCCATATTTGAACTACAACCATTTGATATATTAATCCAAAAATCCAACCAAAATTTGGAGATGTCATGTGATGTTTTTAAATCACTTTTATACAAAAATATCTTTTATTCTTGAAATATTTTGAGTGCTACACATGCTTTTCTTCTCTGGTCCAGAGAGCAACTTTGCACTACAACCCTTTTAAATAATTCTTTCTAGCCTCCACCAAAATTATGGGATGTCAGTAGGAGCATATTATTCCACTTTGTGCAAAAACCCATTTATGTTCTTTGAAAATTTTGAGTGAATCAACCTCTTTTCCATTCTGGTCCAATTTGAGGATTTGTACAGCAACCACCATTTTAGTTGCTCCTATATCCATGATTTCTTTTTCTACTGGTAGTACCCCTTGCCAAAACCCTAAGTCCAGGAGCATGCACTTATTGGATCATTTTTAGTTCATGAAAGGATGCCATTTATCTCCTGTCCAGAATAGAGTTTTTGCAAAACTTGCACTAACAAGTTTCTGCATTTGCCAAACCAACCTTACCACTCTATCTTGCATCTAAGGAGACATTGATCTGGAGAATTTGGCCACTCCAAGAAATGCCTAAGTGCCCTGGGCATTTTGTCAAACACCTTTCGGGCATGATCAGTTTTGACATAAGTCTTTGGTTGCACTGTGGACTTGAGCTCCCGACCAATCCACCATGTCCCTTAGATCCATTACTAACCCTAGACTAGAACTGTTTGTTGCCAGCCTCAACCGTGGCCTCTAGACTGCCCTGGCATTTCATCGAACATGTTCGGGGCGTGCTCTGGGCGTGCCCAGAGCGTGCGTTTGGCACCCGCGAACACCCGAGCCGCCGCGTCGCGCATGCTTCACGCCACCTACCTCGCTCGCCCTGCAGAGCCACGCCACTCGCTTGGATTCTCGCTGCGTCGCGCCAAGAGCCCCGACAGCCTCCTCACCCCCCTGCAGCGTAGCCAGCAAGCCGCTTGGCGCCACGCCCGCGGCCGCATCCGCCACCGCCATTGGGCAGCGCCGCCCCGACCACCACAGCAGGCCAGCTCGCCTCCATGGACAGTGGAGCTTTCGTCGGTAGCTCCTGGAGCCGACCAACCACCGCCACGTTGCCCTGCAGCTATAGAAGACGGTCGCCGACGCCCTCATCCGCGGCCGCCGCCGAACCGACTCGACTCGCCTTTATAAAGAAGCCCCGAGCTCCCCCGAGCACTCAGGTAGCCTCACGCCATCTCCCTAGTGCCCCGTTGCCGTCAATTGAAGGGGAGCAAGCCGTCTTCAACCTCTCCGGTCAGCCCGGCCGCCGCCTCGTTCCGGTTCACCCCGGCGCCACCAGGGCCTGCCCCACCTTTCCATCACCACCACGCGGATCCTCATCGTCTTGCCGAGCCACCCCGACCCCAAACAGCGGTGGAGCATCACCCTAGCCCGAACCCCCAAACCCACCGAAGCTTTCCTCCGCCACGGAGCTCGCCTCCGGCGACTCCCTCCACCCCCGGCGACCCTGCGACCTCCGGGAGGACCGCCTAGGAGTGGCGGATCCATCCCTGCACTCAGATGCCCGCGAAGAACGCTGCTCGCCGGCGACGATCGCCGGACTCCCCGCCTCGGCTCGGGACAGAGGAAGGGGAGGGAGGGCGACTAGTCAAACCTGACTAGTGGGCCCCCCTGGACCCACTGCTCAGGACTCCCAGCGCCCACGCTGGATAAGTGAAAGCGTAAAGCCACGAAGTACGTTTCTTCCGCTCCGTAAACGTATTCCTGTCTGAAACGCTTTCTTTTCTATTTTTATTTTAAAAACAGATTTTGACCAAATCTTTGACTGGCTTTATCTTTTGAAATATAACTCCAAATGAATTAATTCTTTTTCCTACCTCTCTCAAATATTGTCTAGTTTATTTTAAGATTTATTTGAAAAAATTTCAAAACAACTTTTGGTGCTGTTTTTATTTTGGGTGTTAATTCTTTATATTGCTAAAATAGGATTTTTGAAGAGAGGAGAAACTTTCAAAAGTTTTGGAGTGCACCCTGCCTTTCCACACATTGAAGGCAAGCATTCTGAACCCCGGCATAATATTTTTGGTGTGTTCGTTGACACGTTTATAACACCACCTCATTTCGAAGTACCTGTTATTTCATGTGATATGATCATTTGCATGGATGCATATTGGTGATTTCCATGCTCTTGGAAATGAGTATACTTGTGATGGTAATCATCCTCATGTATCTTGCATGCATACCGGAAAGGAATCCGGGAAAGCCTCTGCCTTGGGTAGGCGTGAGCTTGTCGCCGGTCTCCGTCGGGACGGGTATGTCCGGTATGGCATGGTAAGATATAATGAGTGTCGATGGTATTGGTTGAAATATATTTGTTATACATGTCACGCAGGAAACTATAAACCTCCTGAGTCGACCGTAGATCGAGTCTTGTTCCAGTAACCCCCACACTTGT
This sequence comes from Aegilops speltoides, assembly GCA_021437245.1. Lineage (NCBI taxonomy): Eukaryota > Viridiplantae > Streptophyta > Magnoliopsida > Poales > Poaceae > Aegilops > Aegilops speltoides. The sequence continues at coordinate 572,859,904 of CM038147.1, forward strand.
TTCGTGCTACCACTTGTCCCTGCCACAGGTAGGGTACGGTTCAGTAATTTGTCAACCCCTTTCTAGCACACACCGTACAGAGGGGCCGGGATGAGGGTACCATGGCCATGGATTAAAGCCAGTCATCCAGTCAGGGGGCATGGGTGTTTCCGGTTGGGACCGAGAGGGGAGGCCACCCCCTTAGTGCGCGCGATATAAATTTGATCCCATGCTACGCGAGGTTGTAGCCTCCCCACTTAGAGTTTGCTTGACAAGTGTCGTGGGTGATTCCAGACACGAGTGAGTTAAGCTGGTGTGTGCAAGTCAGGTGTGTTTTCATTTAAAAGACCGTAAGCGGAATTAGTCCCGATGGACTAAAGGAATCCGTTACTCGTGGGTAAAGAGTACACCCTCTGCAGAGATCAAAACCTATTCGAATAGCCGTGTCCATGGTTAAGGATTACAGTCTGGGACGGGTCAAGTGTCGGTCTTAGTGTCGGTCTTCGGAGGTGAAGCTGTTAACTGAATCGGAACAACATGGATTGTGACTTGTGACTTATGATGATTATGATTATTATTATCGTTGACTAACCCGTGATATTATTGTTATTATCGAGTATCTCCGGGATGGTTCTACCTCCGGGATATTCACTATGATTGTTTATTTTAAAGCCCTTTATGTGGAGTCGCTCAGACGCTCGACTGTGGCATTCCTTTTAAAGCCCTTTAGGCGGTGTCGCTCGACGCCTCGATCATGCATTTTTAAGCCCTTTATGTGGTGTCGCTCGACGCCTGATCGTGGCATTTCTTTTAAAGCCCTTTATGTGGTGTCGCTCAGACGCCCGACTGTGGCATTTCTTTTAAAGCCCTTTATGTGGTGTCGCTCAGACGCCCGACTGTGGCATTGCTTGTTATTTATTTCATAAACTTTAATACTACTATGTTATTGCATTTTTATAAATAACTTGCTTGCACGCATCAGAGTTATATTTATCTTTGTGACTGACGTCACGAGCATAAAAATGTTTTTTTCAGCACACCATTGTTATGTTATACCTGTGTTCATAATGTTTGCGAGTACATTCAAAGTACTCACTGGCTGTTGTCTTGGCCAGATTTTTCTTGCACAGAGAGGAGCGGTGCGATGACAGCCCCGGAACCTAAGCAACGATGATAGCAGCCTCGTGAAGATAGGAGTTAACCTGGTCAGCTGTTCCTGTGGGAAATGGAGTCCCATAGACACTGATGATCCATAAACCGCTTCCGCCATCAACCACTAGAAACCATTTGTTGTACTCACAGGCCAGAATGGTCTTGTACCACATATTTTGTATTTTGCTTGGATTTTCTGTATCAAGTTGGAGCCTCATCAGCTAACAGTAATCATGGGGCTGATGAGCACGACGGTCTTTTCTGGAAATTTATTACCCGGAAAACCGGTCGTGACAGACTTGGTATCAGAGCCAGGCTGACCATTGGCTAATCCTATCTTAGCCAGGTCGAAAACCTAGGAAAACCAACCCATCAAACCCTAACCAAAAACCCCAGCCAAGCTTCCCGTGCAAGATAGCCACACAGAGACCCCGACTCTTTTGGCAGTCGGTGCCCAACCTATCAGCCTAGCACGTCGATCGCTACCGGTAATCTGTCTTATTCGCAAGCGTGCGAAGGAAGGCTTCATTCCCTTTTGCTATAAAAAGGGCACGCTAGCCTCAACACAGCACAGCCCGGGCCATGAACCAAAATACCTTGATGACCCCAGAAGTACTTCGTCGTCTTTGGGGAGCACACTCCAACGGGAATGTGGCCAACAATCCCCATGATGGTCATCATCGGTACCCCGAGCCTGCAGCCCCTCGACCCTCTCCAGCTAATTCCGACGGTGAAAACCGTGGAGAAACCTCGGCGTCCGCGAGGCAAGCCCGCTTAGATATGAACGAGGTAGACTAAAATCGCTCGAATGATACCGAGCCTTAGAATGACCTCGCCTTGCAATCTTGTGACCCTGTGTCACCATAATTAGATGTTGTCTGCTTGTGCACTCCTGTTTTAATAATAGCCATGCATGAGTATGTTGATGTGCGATTGCATTTTTTTATCCCGGCGAATCGCCAACCTCGGCACGCAAGTTTGTGCTATGAATACAACTTTTGGTTCCAGCTCACCGGAAAGATATTTTTTTCAAAACAACTCTTAACAAATCTCGAGGACGAGATTTTCTTTTAAGGGGGGTAGTGTTGTGACACCCCAAAATTTTGACCTTGTCTTATTAATTAAAATTTTGCCAGGAAATTAAAACTTTTATTTTCTGGGCTCCCTTTTGATTTTTGAAACTTTTTCTCCCTTGCTATTATGGAGTTTTCCCCATAGAGAAAACTTTTCAAATATGTTATTGGACTTGTTTAACCTCTCAAGAAAAAAAATTCTTTATTTAGTAGAACTAATTACATAATTAATTTGCTTGATCTTTATTTTCTTGAAAAATGGTTTTCAAGGTTATATAGCCATATTTGAACTACAACCATTTGATATATTTATCCAAAAATCCAACCAAAATTTGGAGATGTCATGTGATGTTTTTAAATCACTTTTATACAAAAATATCTTTTATTCTTGAAATATTTTGAGTGCTACACATGCTTTTCTTCTCTGGTCCAGAGAGCAACTTTGCACTACAACCCTTTTAAATAATTCTTTCTAGCCTCCACCAAAATTATGGGATGTCAGTAGGAGCATATTATTCCACTTTCTGCAAAAACCCATTTATGTTCTTTGAAAATTTTGAGTGTATCAACCTCTTTTCCATTCTGGTCCAATTTGAGGATTTGTACAGCAACCACCATTTTAGTTGCTCCTATATCCATGATTTCTTTTTCTACTGGTAGTACCCCTTGCCAAAACCCTAAGTCCAGGAGCATGCACTTATTGGATCATTTTTAGTTCATGAAAGGATGCCATTTATCTCCTGTCCAGAATAGAGTTTTTGCAAAACTTGCACTAACAAGTTTCTGCATTTGCCAAACCAACCTTACCACTCTATCTTGCATCTAAGGAGACATTGATCTGGAGAATTTGGCCACTCCAAGAAATGCCTAAGTGCCCTGGGCATTTTGTCAAACAACTTTCGGGCATGATCAGTTTTGACATAAGTCTTTGGTTGCACTGTGGACTTGAGCTCCCGACCAATCCACCATGTCCCTTAGATCCATTACTAACCCTAGACTAGAACTGTTTGTTGCCAGCCTCAACCGTGGCCTCTAGACTGCCCTGGCATTTCATCGAACATGTTCCGGGCGTGCTCTGGGCGTGCCCAGAGCGTGCGTTTGGCACCCGCGAACACCCGAGCCGCCGCGTCGCGCATGCTTCACGCCACCTACCCCGCTCGCCCTGCAGAGCCACGCCACTCGCTTGGATTCTCGCTGCGTCGCGCCAAGAGCCCCGACAGCCTCCTCACCCCCCCTGCAGCGTAGCCAGCAAGCCGCTTGGCGGCACGCCCGCGGCCGCATCCGCCACCGCCATTGGGCAGCGCCGCCCCGACCACCACAGCGCGCCAGCTCGCCTCCATGGACAGTGGAGCTTTCGTCGGTAGCTCCTGGAGCCGACCAACCACCGCCACGTTGCCCTGCAGCTACAGAAGACGGTCGCCGACGCCCTCATCCGCGGCCGCCGCCGAACCGACTCGACTCGCCTTTATAAAGAAGCCCCGAGCTCCCCCGAGCACTCAGGTAGCCTCACGCCATCTCCCTAGTGCCCCGTTGCCGTCAATTGAAGGGGAGCAAGCCGTCTTCAACCTCTCCGGTCAGCCCGGCCGCCGCCTCGTTCCGGTTCACCCCGGCGGCACCAGGGCCTGCCCCACCTTTCCATCACCACCACGCGGATCCTCATCGTCTTGCCGAGCCACCCCGACCCCAAACAGCGGCGGAGCATCACCCTAGCCCGAACCCCAAACCCACGAAGCTTTCCTCCGCCACGGAGCTCGCGCGGCGACTCCCTCCACCCGCGACCTGCGACCACCGGGAGACCGCCTAGGAGTGGCGGATCCATCCTGCACTCGGATGCCCATGAACGCGCCCTCGCCGGCGACGATCGCCGGACTCCCCGCCTCGGCTCGGGATAGAGGAAGGGGAGGGAGGGCGACTAGTCAAACCTGACTAGTGGGCCCCCCCTGGACCCACTGTCTGTGACTCCCCTGCGCTCCATGCTGGATAAGTGAAAGCGTAAAGCCACGAAGTACGTTTCTTCCGCTCCGTAAACGTATTCCTGTCTGAAACGTTTTCTTTTCTATTTTTATTTTAAAAACAGATTTTGACCAAATCTTTGACTGGCTTTATCTTTTTAAATATAACTCCAAATGAATTAATTCTTTTTCCTACCTCTCTCAAATATTGTCTAGTTTATTTTAAGAATTATTTGAAAAAATTTCAAAACAACTTTTGGTGCTGTTTTTATTTTGGGTGTTAATTCTTTATATTGCTAAAATAGGATTTTCGAAGAGAGGAGAAACTTTCAAAAGTTTTGGAGTGCACCCTGCCTTTCCACACATTGAAGGCAAGCATTCTGAACCCCGGCATAATATTTTTGGTGTGTTCGTTGACACGTTTATAACACCACCTCATTTCGAAGTACCTGTTATTTCATGTGATATGATCATTTGCATGGATGCATATTGGTGATTTCCATGCTGTTGGAAATGAGTATACTTGTGATGGTAATCATCCTCATGTATCTTGCATGCATACCGGAAAGGAATCCGGGAAAGCCTCTGCCTTGGGTAGGCGTGAGCTTGTCGCCGGTCTCCGTCGGGACGGGTATGTCGGTATGGCATGGTAAGATATAATGAGTGTCGATGGTATTGGTTGAAATATATTTGTTATACATGTCACGCAGGAAACTATAAACCTCCTGAGTCGACCGTAGATCGAGTCTTGTTCCAGTAACCCCCACACTTGTTTGGTGCTACCACTTGTCCCTGCCACGGGTAGGGTGCAGTTCATAATTTGTCAACCCCTTTCTAGCACACACCGTCTGAGGGGCGGGATGAGGTACCATGGCCATGGATTAAAGCCATCATCCGGTCAGGGGGCATGGGTGTTTCGGTTGGGACCGAGAGGAGGCCACCCCTTAGTGCGCGCGATATAAATTTGATCCCATGCTACGGGAGGTTGTAGCCTCCCCACTTAGAGTTTGCTTGACAAGTGTCGTGGGTGATTCCAGACACGAGTGAGTTAAGCTGGTGTGTGCAAGTCAGGTGTGTTTTCATTTAAAAGACCGTAAGCGGAATTAGTCCCGATGGACTAAAGGAATCCGTTACTCGTGGGTAAAGAGTACACCCTCTGCAGAGATCAAAACCTATTCGAATAGCCGTGTCCATGGTTAAGGATTACAGTCTGGGACGGGTCAAGTGTCGGTCTTAGTGTCGGTCTTCGGAGGTGAAGCTGTTAACCAGAACTGGAACAACATGGATTGTGACTTGTGACTTATGATGATTATGATTATTATTATCGTTGACTAACCCGTGATATTATTGTTATTATCGAGTATCTCCGGGATGGTTCTACCTCTGGGATATTCACTATGATTGTTTATTTTAAAGCCCTTTATGTGGTGTCGCTCAGACGCTCGACTGTGGCATTCCTTTTAAAGCCCTTTAGGCGGTGTCGCTCAGACGCCCGACTGTGGCATTTTTTAAGCCCTTTATGTGGTGTCGCTCAGACGCCCGACTGTGGCATTTCTTTTAAAGCCCTTTATGTGGTGTCGCTCGACGCCTTGATTGTGGCATTTCTTTTAAAGCCCTTTATGTGGTGTCGCTCGGGCCTTGGATCGTGGCATTACTTGTTATTTATTTCATAAACTTTAATACTACTATATTATTGCATTTTTATAAATAACTTGCTTGCACGCATCGAGTTATATTTATCTTTGTGGTAGCGTCACGAGCATAAAATGTTTTTTCAGCACACCATTGTTATGTTATACCTGTGTTCATAATGTTTGCGAGTACATTCAAAGTACTCACTGGCTGTTGTCTTGGCCAGATTTTTCTTGCACAGAGAGGAGCGGTGCGATGACAGCCCCGGAACCTAAGCAACGATGATAGCAGCCTCGTGAAGATAGGAGTTAACCTGGTCAGCTGTTCCTGTGGGAAATGGAGTCCCATAGACACTGATGATCCATAAACCGCTTCCGCCATCAACCACTAGAAACCATTTGTTGTACTCACAGGCCAGAATGGTCTTGTACCACATATTTTGTATTTTGCTTGGATTTTCTGTATCAAGTTGGAGCCTCATCAGCTAACAGTAATCCTGGGGCTGATGAGCACGACGGTCTTTTCTGGAAATTTATTACCCGGAAAACCGGTCGTGACACCATCCGGACACGGGACGAAGTCTTCAATCTTGTATCTTCATAGTCTTGGAGTCCGGCCGATGATGATAGTCCGGCTATCCGGACACCCCCTAGTCCAGGACTCCCTCAGTAGCCCCTGAACCAGGCTTCAATGACGATGAGTCCGGCGCGCATATTGTTCGGCATTGCATGGCGGGTTCCTCCTCTGAATAATTCATAGAAGATTGTGAACACCAGGATAGTGTCCGGCTCTGTAAAATAAATTCCACATTCCATCGTAGAGAGAATAATATGTACACAAGTTCAATCTGCTGACGTATTTTGTGGCATGACATCATACCACCACCAAGCCTTTACTTGAATCATTTTTTATTATACCACCTCAGCGCGTTTAGCGAAGCGGTTTCCTTGGCACGTCTTGTCGAAGCAGAGATCGTGTTCCCCTTATTCTGGGATTCCCATCAATACGGACGTGGGTAATCCAACCGCGCCATTGATGGTGGCGCTTGGGAGATAAGCGAGTTTACCAGGCCGGTGGGGACGCATAGTCTTCGTCCATATATAATGGGATAAGGATCCACCTTTTACCGACGCCTTCTTCCTCTGCTTATCCATCTCCGCGCACTCGAGCTCCAGCGCCCAAGTTCGCACATCTCGCCTCAACCTTCTCCATCCATGTCCGGAGCGGGAGGCAAGTGGTTGGCCTCCTCCGTTACGGAGGGCACATCAGCTTCTGCGGCGCGGATACCTTTCGGCGACATCAGCGCACGGCTGCCCGACGAGGGGCAGCTCATCCCCACCCCCAGGCCCCATGAGAGGGTCGTATTCCTTCCCCACTTCCTCCGCGGACTGGGCTTCCCACTTCATCCCTTCGTCCGGGGGCTCATGTACTACTACGGCCTGGACATCCATGATCTGGCGCCAAACTTCATCCTCAACATCTCGGCGTTTATCGTCGTGTGCGAGGCCTTCCTCTGCATCCGGCCCCACTTCGGGTTGTGGCTAAAGACCTTCAATGTCAAGCCGAAGGTAGTGAAGGGTGTCCAAGCAGAGTGCGGAGGCGCCATGGTGGGCAAAATGCCCAACGTCACCTGGCTTGAGGGGGCCTTTGTGGAGTCCATCAAGGGGTGGTAATCGGGGTGGTTCTACATCACCGAGCCGCGTGACCCTAAATGGGCAGCGGCCCCAAGTTTAGATCTGGTATCCCCATGCAGCTCACCTCCTGGAAAGAGAAGGGCTTGCTATGGGGCAGTTGGAGGAGCCGACAGACTCGATCTGTCTCCGGACCTTGGTGAACAAGAAGCTTAGGCTTGTCAATGTGATCCAGTCATGCTCGTCACGGATTCTCCCCGCCAACAGCGGGCCTTCAATTTGTGGGAGTTCGATCCAGCACAGCACGGACCTGGCGGGCTCTTGACCTGACGTCTGAAGCTGCCTGGAGGTTGCTGTTCAAGGGCGGAGAAGCCCTCGCATCATGACGGAAGACCGCGGATTCAGCACCAAGTGCCCGGCCGGCGAGGTAAGCTTTGTTATCCTCTATGGGACACTTATTTTCTTACATAGTTTGACTCTATGTGGGATTTAATACTCCCAATGCCTTTAACAGGACTGGCAGAGGACGTCCGGATAGGTTGGCTGTCCGGCTCCCCTTCCCGAAGACCCAGCGGACGCTCGTTTAACGGGGCTGCTAGTCCCGCCACTTTATGTGGTGCCGGAGAATAAGGCCAAGAAGAAGGCCACGGGAACTCAAAGGAGTTCCCGGCGCCAGGTGATATCGGACTCATCGTCCGATGGCTCCGAGGCGGACTCCTCCCCCGAAGACGAGGAGGAGAAAGAAGACTCTCCCCAAGAGGGGGGTGAGAGGAAGAGGAAGGATTCCCCCACAAGGGAGGCCGAAGGGTCCAAGAAGGGGAGGACACTTCCTCTGGACGGCTCTGCCAACGCTGACGGCGGCGACGAGGAGTGGCCCTCAAGGGCCAAGCCCCTGGCGAGATCGTAAGTATCCGGATTATTGAGTGATTTATAATTTTTCTTTGTGCTGCGTAGTGTCCTTCTAATGCCGCATACAACCTGCAGTCCGGCCGAGGAGGATCTACCCGCTTCATCGAGCAGGTCCTTGGCTCCGTCGGATGTGGATTCCATCCCGACCGCCTCCACCCCTCGTGACGCTGAGGATGCCGAGCTGGGATCCCAGGAGGGGACCCGCCAGGAGAGGGAGGCTCCAGAGGTGCCGCAAGGCAGCCTCCCGGACTTTGCGCCGGACTCCGTGCCAGAACCCGCAGTGGTTCCAGAGTCCGGCAGGCGGCCCCTTCGTAAGAAGGGCAAGACCGTGACACCGCAGCCTCCGTCCATCCGGAGGCTCCGAACAACTTGTTGGAGGCGCTCAACGGCGCTTCCATCGAGGAAGAACACCGCACTATCATGAGTGCAGTGATTCAGAAGGTTCAACTTGCCAAGAGCGGGCTGACCGAAGCCTGCAGCAGCCTTCTAACAGGCTTTGAGGTAAGAAGTTTAAAATATGCAATGTAATACCGCATAGACAGTAGCCCCTAATGCTCAGTTCGGTGTTTGGAAAGAAAAGCCGGACTGAGGATCTAAAAAGATATATGCAGGAGTTCTAAAAATATGTCAATATGGGATTGCAGGCTGCGCTGCTGACCTCTGCCGCATTGACTGCAGAGGTCTCGAGCGTGCCGAGAACGAGCTCGGCCTTGCCAAGTAGCAGCTCGAGGACAAAGAAGGTGAGTAACACCGTAATAAATTTCTACCTTACAGAAAAGGATTTTGGTTGCAATAGAAATAATAAGGATAATGTGGGCACTACAGGGGCCACGAACGGGGTGGCGACCCTGAAGGAGGCCGTGTCCGCGGCCGAACGTAATGCGGCCGCGGAACGGGTGGAGCGAGAGAAGCAGGAGGCGCGGGTGGCGGAGGTGCGGAAAGAGCTCTAGGCTCTCATGGAGAAACATGAGAGTTTGGAGTGCGACTCGAAGACTCGAGAGTCCGAGCTTGACTCGGCTCTTGAAAGTGCCAAAGCCGCTAAGGCCGAGTCCCATAAGGCCCTCCAAGAGATTGAGGCGGTGAAGAAAATAGCGGCGGGTAAGGCATTTTTCATGCAAAGCAAGCATGTGAATGTAAATTACCTGTTACTTACCCGAATTCGGAGCTCTCCAAGGGCGTTTGCAGATCTGCCTTGCAGTGTGTCTGATGCCGCCGCATTCTACCGGGCCGAGGAGGGCTCAGCGGAGATGGTCTTCGGTCTCGATATCTTTGAGGCGGACATCCGTGCCCTTAGCGACCAGGTGAAGCAGCTGGTCGAGCTCCACAAGGTAGCCGAGCAGGCCATGAAGGGCCTCATAGTCCGGCTATGGCTGAAGCGGCCATGCACAGGAGCTACTTCCGGTCTCGTCTGGCGGCTGGTGGATCGTGCCCTGGTGGAAGTCATCAGGCGCTCCGCCAGCATTGAAGGTGCCCGTCGGGCCCTTGCCTGCGCAAAGGTGCACTGCAGGCTGGATGCTGAGAGGCTTATCACGGATGCACCGCCGGCGGGCAAGGAGTATCGTACGCCCGAAATGTACTATAAGAGTGTCCTGAAGGGTGCCCGCAAGATTGCGGATGAGTGCCCCAAAGATGTAATTATTGAGTAAACTCACAATGTGTTATCCTGTGCGCTGAAAACTTTGTTCATATGCGCTAAGCAACGCTTATTGATTTAAAATATTACCTTCTGTGCGGCCGTTTATTAAATCTGAGAGATGGCAAGTCGTCGGCTTCAGCCCCCATGCCACGAGTGCTGGGGTGTTCGGGATAAACTTGAGCACTCTTGTTCCCATTTTTGGGTCCATCTAGGGAAGCGCTCAATACAACGAACAAGGCAACCGGACTTATAATGCTTGAACACTCTCACTTAGCCATAGAATTCTATAATTTTAAATTTCGGCGAAGCCCCTAGTATTCGGAAGACCGAGTTCAGGGCGCCATCCATGACTGGGCCGGACACAGCCGGTTCCTCGCTCTAAGCGGCATAAGTCTTTAGGGACTCGAAAAGACCTCTCGAACAGCGACCAGCTCTCGCCTTATCATGACAGCCAGTTTTAGCTTTCTCCACTGAGGCGCTCGCCCAGCTCAACCGGGGCGCAATCGTAGTGGTTCTCCCAGTGCTACCTTAGCCGATAGAACAGAACGTAAGGTACCAAAACATGGGAGCCGGGCAAACCCAACTATTGACCCAAGACATGATTCGGAGCCGATGCATATAGTGCTATAAGTTCGGGGTGCCGCACTTGTGAAAGTGTTCGGACTTATCACACCATAATGCGGGGAACATAAGCCCCTGGTGTATTCGGCCGTACCAGAGTGTACGGATGCAAGATGTCATAAATGAACATATATAAGAAAAGGAATGCAATTATAAGCGAGAAGTGATGCATTGTCTATTCAAGGAATTCTGCCAGGAGTGTAGAACGATACAAATAGTGCGGTAAGCAAGGGATTGGACTATTTTAAACATGTCCCCCTCCAGGGGTGGGCTGCGGACTGGTGTATTTAACAAATTTCATGCTCATAATGGAGACCACCGAGTGTTAAATCGTAGCCTTCGTCCCTCCCCCCGCTGTTGCATCGTGAGTTCGGCGAGATCTCTTCACGGACAGAGCCTCTGGTGAACGGAGTCCTGTGGAAAAATAAAAAAAAGAAGAAAAAATAGTGACACACTTGGGAGCCCCAGGTGTGGTTAAGCCGCACTCTGTGCCTGTCGTGGTCGTGCCCCTCCCCCGATGCCCATGGTATCTCCAGAGCGTAATGATGTACGCGAAGAGCTGGTCTTGCAATCATGCAAGGGCTGGGGTTGGGGCCGCATTGCTACGCGTGCTCGGGACGTGCCAGGTGGTCTTGATTGATGTTACTCCAGGCGCGTTTGGCCATATCTGGTCGTTTAACAGCCGGACTCAAAAATTGCCTTAAAAGGCTGCTCTGTACTTCTGCCGTGAGAGCCGCTGTGTGTTCCTCCGTTCGGAGGGAGCGTTCAGTATTTCTGTTGACCGTGAAGACTCCACGAGGGCCTGGCATCTTGAGCTTAAGGTATGCATAATGCGGCACCGTGTTGAACTTTGCAAACGCGGTTCGTCCGAGCAGAGCGTGATAGCCACTTCGGAACGGGACTATGTCGAAGATTAACTCCTCGCTTCGGAAATTATCCGGGGATCCGATGACCACTTCTAGTGTAACTGAGCCTGTACAATTGGCCTCAACACCTGGTATGACGCCTTTGAAGGTTGTCTTTGTAGGTTTAATCCTTGAGGGGTCTAGGCCCATCTTGCGCACTATATCCTGATAAAGCAGGTTCAGGCTGCTGCCGCCGTCCATCAGGACTCTAGTGAGGTGAAATCCATCGACGATTGGGTCTAAAACCAACGCGGCGAATCCGCCATGGTGGATACTGGTAGGGTGGTCCCTCCGATCGAAAGTGATCGGGCAAGAGGACCATGGATTGAACTTCGGGGCGACTGGCTCCATCGCATATACATCCCTAAGTGCACGCTTCCGCTCCCTCTTGGGTATATGGGTTGCGTATATCATGTCTACCGTCCGCACTTGTGGGGGGAAACCCTTCTGTCCTCTATTGTTCGGCGGCCGAGTCTCCTCCTCGTCATCGCTCTGCATCCCCTTGTGATTGTTTTTGGCAATTAACTTGCCTGCCTACTTGAATACCCAACAGTCCTTGTTGGTGTGGTTAGCTGGCTTTTCGGGGTGCCATGTATCTGGCAAGAGCGGTCGAGTATTCGGTCCAAATTGGACGGACCCGGAGTAGTTCTTTTGAATGGCTTCTTCTGCTGACCGGGTTTAGAGCCTCCGAATCCGGTGTTGACTGCCGTATCCTCATTGTTATCGATGTTAACGCGGCATTTGTTTTTATTTCGACGCGACCTGCCATTGTGGTCCTTAGTATCCGGACTGCCAGCATTTTTTCTGAGGTTGTTGCTGCGGGCTAGCCAGCGGTCCTCCCCCGCACAGAAGCGGGTCATGGGTGATGTGAGGGCTGCCATGGATTTCGGCTTTTCCTGTCCTAGGTGCCGGGCCAGCCACTCATCGCGGATGTTATGTTTGAAGGCCGCAAGGGCCTCTGCATCCGGACAGTCGACGATTTAATTTTTCTTTGTTAAGAACCGTGTACAGAACTGTCTGGCCGATTCATCTGGCTACTGAATTATGTGGCTTAGGTCATCGGCGTCTGGTGGTCGCACATATGTGCCCTGAAAGTTGTCGAGGAATGCGGCTTCCAGGTCCTCCCAACACCCAATTGACTCTGCGGGCAAGCTGTTAAGCCAATGCCGAGCTGGTCCTTTAAGCTTGAGTGGGAGATATTTGATGGCGTGGAGATGCCGCCATGGGCCATATGGATATGAAGGAGATAATCTTCGATCCAAACCGGGGGTCTGTTGTGCCATCATAGGATTCAATGTTCACGGGTTTAAACCCTTGAGGATTTGATGATCCATTACTTCGTGCATGAAGCATAGTGGGTGTCTGGCGCCTCTATATTGAGCAATATCACGGCGTAGCTCAAGAGACCATTATCTGCTGTGTTCGCCCGCCGAGTTGCTGTATCCGGTGCGATGGTAGTCGTCGTGGGTCGTGGGCGCCCGTGATCCGTAGATAGATCTGGATTGTCTTGCCTTGTCCTCAATATATCCCGCAAGTCCGCGCATTCCCCATGGCTTCATGCTTTTCGGCGGTGCTGGGTGCAGTTACGGCGGAGGGACTAGATGCCTCTCGTCATGCCACGAGGTGGTCGGCCCGCCGTGTGTCGCTGGTGATGAAGGTTTGTATGCTTCCTCCTCTAGTCGGGGGAGCAACTTGCATTTTGGGTAGCTTTTGGAGGGGCGTTCGAGTTCATACTCTTCGGCCGCGAGGACATTGGTCCATCTGTCGGCCAGCAGGTCTTGATCAGCTTGAAGCTGTTGCTGCTTTTTCTTTAGGCTATTTGCCGTGGCGATAAGCCTGCGTTTAAAACGCTCTTGTTCGACGGGATCCTCGGGCACGACGAATTCGTCGTCGTTGAGGCTTGCCTCGTCTCCGGAGGGAGGCATGTAATTATCATCCTCGACCTCTTCGTCTGCCGCTCTCTCGTGAGGGCTGGCTTCTGCATCCTCCTGCGCTGAATCTTGCTGGAGGGGGTTGTCCTCGGCACTCTCTTGGGTGTTATTATCTCCGGTGCCGTAATCTCCATTCTTGCTGTGGCGGCATTTAGAGCGGCGCCGCTGACGTCGGCGCTTGGGCTATTTCTTAGGGGAACCTGCCTCCGCTGCTTCTTCGCCATTCCCGTCCTTCAGGATGTCCACCATGTATATGTCGTATGACGAGGTGGTCTTCCAGTGCCCTGTAGGCGCTGGTTCTTGATCGTCTCCGGCATCGTCGTCCATACCGTCGATGTCTTCGGAGTCGTAGTCTAGCATGTCGGTTAGATCGTCGACAGTGGCTACAAAGTGGGTGGTGGGTGGGCTTTGAATTCCTTCGTCGTCCGCATCCCAACCATCCTGACCGCAGTCCGGCCAGGGCTCTCCTGATAGCAAGAGATGCTTTAGCGAATTTAGGATGTCGCCAAAGTGTGAGTGCTGAAAGATGTCTGCGGCGGTGAGCTCCATGATCGGCGCTCAATCGGATTAGGTTGGCAGGGGCGCAAGAGGTTCGAAGTCCAGCAAGGAGTCCGGCACCTTGGAGTCACGAGCTTTATAAGGGACAAGGTCAGTATTCGGCTCCATCGCCGTCGCAGTTGCAGCTCCCGAGGCGGTGTCCAGCCATCTCTCCTCGATCTGCGCGGTCGGCTCCGAACTATAGGTCGGAGTGGACTCGTGTGCGGCCTCCAAGGTACTGTCCAGCAGCAGAGCTAAATCATGCCTATCGCGACAGTGCGGCACGCTCGGCTGTGGCTGGAATCCATCGAAGATCAAGTCTCCGCGGATGTCAGCCGTGAAGTTTAGGCTTCCAAATCTGACCTGATGGCCAGGGGCGTAGCTTTCGATTTGCTCTAGATGGCCAAGAGAATTGGCCCGCAGTGCGAAGCCGCCGAATACGAAGATCTGTCCGGGGAGAAAATCCTCACCCTGGACTGCGTTGTTGTTGATTGGAGAAGCCATCAAGCCTATCGGTGACGACACAGAGGAACTCTCAATGAAAGCACCAATGTCGGTGTCAAAACCGGCGGATCTCGGGTAGGGGGTCCCGAACTGTGCGTCTAGGCGGATGGTAACAGGAGACAAGGGACACGATGTTTTTACCCAGGTCCGGGCCATCTCGATGGAGGTAAAACTCTACTCCTGCTTGATTGATATTGATGTTATGGGTAGTACAAGAGTGGATCTACCACGAGATCAAGGAGGCTAAACCCTAGAAGCTAGCCTATGGTATGATTGTTGTAATGGTTGTTCGTCCTACGGACTAAAACCCTCCGGTTTATATAGACATCGGAGAGGGCTAGGGTTACACAGAGTTGGTTAGAATGGTAGGAGATCTACATATCCATATCGCCAAGCTTGCCTTCCACGCCAAGGAAAGTCCCATCCGGACACGGGACGAAGTCTTCAATCTTGTATCTTCATAGTCTTGGAGTCCGGCAAATGATGATAGTCCGGCTATCCGGACAACCCCTAGTCCAGGACACCCTCACTTACCAATCTACCACTATCGTTTTGGGGATATGCATTAGAGACAGCTGCATTCACATTAAAAAGGGCACCATCAAAATCCGTTCAGATGACACCTTATGAACTGTGGTTCGGCAAGAAACCAAAATTGTCGTTTCTTAAAGTTTGGGGTTGCGATGCTTATGTGAAAAAGTTTCGACATGATAAGCTTGAACCCAAATAGGAGAAATGCATCTTCATAGGATACCCAAAAGTTACTATTGGGTACACCTTCCATCATAGATCCGAAGGCGAGATATTCGTTGCTAAGAATGGATCCTTTCTAGAGAAGGAGTTTCTCCCGAAAGAAGTGAGTGGGAGGAAAGTAGAACTTGATGAGGTAACTGTACCTGCTCCCTTATTGGAAAGTAGTTCATCACAGAAATCTGTTCCTGTGACTCCTACACCAATTAGTGAGGAAGCTAATGATGATGATCATGTAACTTCAGATCAAGTTACTACTGAACCTCATAGGTCAACCAGAGTGAGATCCGCACCAGAGTGGTACGGTAGTCCTATTTTGGAGGTCATGTTAGTTGACCATGACGAACCTACGAACTATGAGGAAGCGATGATGAGCCCAGATTCCGTGAAATGGTTTGACGCCATGAAATCTGAGATGGGATCCATGTATGAGAACAAAGTATGGACTTTGATTGACTTGCCCAAATGATCGGCAAACCATTGAGATTAAATGGATCTTCAAGAGGAAGACGGGCGCTGATAGTAGTGTTACTATCTAGAAAGCTAGAATTGTTGCAGAAGGTTTTCGACAAGTTCAAGGTGTTGACTACAATGAGAGTTTCTCACTTGTATCTATGCTTAAGTCTATCCCAATCATGTTAGCAATTGCCGCATTTTATGAAATCTGGCAAATGGATAAACAAAACTGCATTCCTTAATGGATGCAACCAGAAGGTTTTGTCGATCCTAAATGTGTTAATAAAATGTGCAAGCTCCAGCGATCCATCTATGGACTGGTGCAAGCATCTCGGAGTTGGAATATACGCTTTGATGAGTTGATCAAAGCATATTGAGGGAGTCTTGGACTAGGGGGTGTCCGGACAGCCGGACTATCATCGTCCGCCGGACTCCAAGACTACGAAGATGCAAGATTGAAGACTCCATCCCGTGTCCGGATGGGACTTTCCTTGGCGTGGAAGGCAAGCTTGGCGATACGAATATGTAGATCTCCTACCATTGTAACCGACTCTGTGTAACCCTAGCCTTCTCCGGTGTCTATATAAACCGGAGGGCTTTAGTCCGTAGGACACAACATACATTACAACAATCATACCATAGGCTAGCTTTAGGGTTTAGCCTCCTTGATCTCGTGGTAGATCCACTCTTGTACTACCCATATCATCAATATTAATCAAGGAGGATGTAGGGTTTTACCTCCATCGAGAGGGCCCGAACCTGGGTAAAAACATCATGTCCCTTGTCTCCTGTTACCATCCGCCTAGACGCACAGTTCGGGACCCCCTACCCGAGATCCGCCGGTTTTGATGCCGACATTGGTGCTTTCATTGAGATTTCCTCTGTGTCGTCACCGATAGGCTCGATGGCTTCTTCAATCAACAACGCTGTCCAGGGTGAGGCTTTTCTCCCCAGACAGATCTTCGTATTCGGCGGCTTCACGCTGTGGGCTAATTCACTTGGCCATCTGGAGCAGATCGAAAGCTACACCCCTGGCCATCAGGTCAAATTCGGAAGCCTAAACTTCACGGGCGACATCCGCGGGGACTTGATCTTCGACGGGCTCGAGCCACAGCCAAGCACGCCGCACTGTTACGATGGGCATGATCTAGCTCTGCCGCCAAACAGTGCCTTGATGGCCGCACAAGAATCCGCTCCGGCCCTCAGACCGGAGCCGATCGCCCAGATCGAGGACCGGTGGTTGGACACCGCCTCGGGGGCTTCAACTTCCACGGCGATGGAGCCGAACACTAACCTTGTCCCTCGCAAAGCTCGTGACTCCGAGGTGCCGGACTCCTTGCCGGACTCCGGACCTCCCACGCCCCTGCCAATCGAATCTGATTGGGCGCCGGTTATGGAATTCACCGCTGCGGACATCTTCCAACACTCGCCCTTTGGCGACATCCTAAATTCGCTAAAGCATATCTCGCTATCCGGAGAGTCCTGGCCCGATTATGGCCAGGATGGTTGGGATACGGACGACGAAGAAATTCAGAGCCCACCCACCACCCACTTTGTAGCCATTGTCGACGATCTAACCGACATGCTAGACTACGACTCCGAAGACATCGACGCTATGGACGACGATGCCGGAGACGAACAGGAACCAGCGCCTATAGGGCACTGGAAGACCACCTCGTCATACGACATATACATGGTGGACACCCCAAAAGATGGGGACGGCGAAGAAGCAGCTGAGGCAGATTCCTTAAAGAAACAGCCCAAGCGCCGGCGTCGGCGCGCCGCCTAAATCCCGCCACAAAGAAGAATGGAGATTCCGCACAGAGATAATAATACCCCAGAGAGTGCCGAAGACAATCCCCTCCAGCAAGACTCAGCGCAGGAGGATGTAGAAGCAAGCCCTCACGAGAGGGCGGCAGACGAAGAGGTCAAGGAATATAACTATATACCTCCCTCCGAAGACGAGGCAAGCCTCAACGACGACGAATTCGTCATGCCCGAGGATCCCGTCGAACAAGAGCGTTTCAAACGCAGGCTTATTGCCACGGCAAATAGCCTAAAGAAAAAGCAGCAGCAGCTTCAAGCTGATCAGGACCTGCTGGCCGATCGATGGACCGAGGTCCTCGCGGCCGAAGAGTACAAACTCGAACGCCCCTCCAAAAGCTACCCAAGACGCAAGTTGCTCCCCCGATTAGAGGAGGAAGCATACATACCTTCATCACCAGCGCACGATACGGCAGACCGACCACCCCGTGGTCGCGACAAAGAGGCATCCAGGCCCTCCACCATGACCGTACCCGGCATCGCTCCAAAAGTCACGAAGCCAGAGGAACACGCCGGACTTGCGAGATATATTGGAGGACAAAGCAAGGCAATCCAGATCCATCTACGGATCACGAGGGCGCTTCCCGACCCACAGCGAATATCGTCGCGCCAGATACAATAACTCCGGCGGGCGAACACAATGCATAACGCTCGAAGTTACGTCGTGATATTGCCCAATATGGAGGCGCCGCACACCAGCTATGCTTCACTGACGAAGTAATGGATCATCAAATCCCGGAAGGGTTTAAACCCGTAAACATCGAATCCTACGATGGCACAACAGACCCCGCGGTTTGGATCAAAGATTATCTCCTTCACATCCATATGGCCTGCGGCGACGATCTCCATGCCATCAAGTATCTCCCACTCAAGCTTAAAGGACCAGCTCGGCATTGGCTTAACAGCTTGCCTGCAGAGTCAATTGGGTGTTGGGAAGACCTGGAAGCCGCATTCCTCGACAACTTCCAGGGCATGTATGTGCGGCCACCAGACGCCAATGACCTAAGCCACATAATTCAGCAGCCAGACGAATCGGCCAGACAATTCTGGACACGGTTCTTAAAAAAAAAAAACCAAATCGTCGACTGTCCGGATGCAGAGGCCCTCGCAGCCTTCAAACATAACATCCGTGACGAGTGGCTAGGACGGCACCTGGGACAGGAAAAGCCGAAATCCATGGCAGCCCTCACATCATTAATGACCCGCTTCTGCGCGGGAGAGGATAGCTGGCTAGCTCGCAGCAACAACCTCAGTAAAAACTCTGGCAGTCCGGATACTAAGGACCACAATGGCAGGTCGCGTCGAAGCAAAAATAAACGCCGCGTGCGGCGATGATAAGGAGGATCTGGCAGTCAACGCCGGATTCGGGGCTCTAAACCCGTCGTGGAAGAAGCCATTCAAAAGAACCACTCCGGGTCCGTCCAATTTGGACCGAATACTCGACCGCTTATGCCAGATACACGACACCCCTGAAAAGCCAGCTAATCACACCAACAGAGATTGCTGGGTGTTCAAGCAGGCAGGCAAGTTAATTGCCGAAAACAACGACAAGGGGCTAAACAGCGACGACGAGGAAGAGACCCGACCGCCGAACAATAGACTACAGAAGGGTTTCCCCCCACAAGTCCGGACGGTGAACATGATTTACGCAACCCATATACCCAAGAGGGAGCGGAAGCGTGCACTAAGGGACGTATACGCGATGGAGCCAGTCGCCCCTAAGTTCAATCCATGGTCCTCTTGTCTGATCACTTTCGATCGAAGAGACCATCAGGCCAGCATCCGCCATGGCGGATTCGCCGCATTGGTTCTAGACCCAATTGTCGATGGATTTCACCTCACTAGAGTCCTGATGGACGGCGGCAGTAGCCTGAACCTGCTTTATCAGGATACAGTGCGCAAGATGGGCATAGACCCCTCAAGTATTAAACCTACAAAGACAACCTTTAAAGGCGTCATACCAGGTGTGGAGGCCAATTGCACAGGCTCAGTCACACTGGAAGTGGTCTTCGGATCCCCGGATAATTTCCGGAGCGAGGAGTTAATCTTCGACATAGTCCCATTTCGCAGCGGCTATCACGCTCTGCTCGGACGAACCGCGTTTGCAAAGTTCAACGCGGTGCCGCATTATGCATACCTCAAGCTCAAGATGCCAGGCCCTCGTGGAGTCATCACGGTCAACGGAAATACGGAACGCTCCCTCCGAACGGAGGAACATACAACGGCTCTCATGGCAGAAGTACAGAGCAGCCTTTTAAGGCAATTTCCGAGTCCGGCCGTTAAACGGCCGGATACAGCCAAACGCCCGAAGCAACACCAACCAAGACCACCTGGCACGATCCGAGCACGCGTAGCAATGCGTCCCTAACCCCCGCCCTCGCACGATCGCAAGATCAACCCTCCGCGTACATCATTATGCTTTGGAGATACCATGGGCGTAGGGGAAGGGGCACGACCACAATAGACCCAGAGTGCGGCTCGACCGCACCAGGGGCTCACAAGTGTGCGGCTCTTTCTTATTATTATTTTCCTTCTTTGTGTACACAGGACTCCGTTAGCCAGAGGCCCTGTCCGGCGGTGAACCTGCCGAACTCATGATGCAACTGCCGGGGAAGAAACAATGCGGCGACTAACACTCAGGTGGTCTCAATTACGAGCTTTAAATTTGATTATATACACCAAGCCCGCAGCCCATCCCTGGAGGGGGACATGTTTAACTAGTCCAAAACCCTTGCTTACCGCACTATTTGTATCAGTCCGCACTCATAGCAGACTTCCTTTAATAAATGACGCAACACTTTTTTGCATGTTATTACATAAATATGTTCATTACATGACATCTTGCACCCGTATATTTTGGTACGACCTAATACACCAGGGGCTTATGTTCCCCACATTATGGTGTGATAAGTCCGAACACTTCCACAAGTGCGGCACCCCGAACTTATAGCATTATATGAATCGGCTCCGAATCATGTCTTGGGTCAATAGTTGGGTTTGCCCGGCTCCCACGTTTTGGTGCCTTACGTTCCGTTCCGTCGGCTAAGGTGGCACTGGGAGAACCACTGCGATTGCGCCCCGGTTGAGCCGGGCGAGCGCCTTAGTGGAGAAAGCTAAAACTGATCGGCATGATATGGCGAGAGACTGGTCGCTGTTCGAGAGGTCTTGTCGGGTCCTTAAAGACTCACGCCGCTTCGAGCGAAGTTCCGAATAATGTCCGACGAAGGCGTGGATAGCGCCCTGAATTCGGTCTTCCGAATACTAGGGGCTTTGCCGAAATTTAAAATTATAGAATTCTATGGCTAAGTGAGAGTGTTCAAGCATTATAAGTCCGGTTGCCTTGTTTGTTGTGTTGAGCGCCTCCCTAGATGGACCCAAAAATGGGAACAAGAGTGCTCAAGTTATCCCGAACACCCCAGCACTTGCGGCTTGGGGGCCGAAGCCAACGAGTTGCCATCTCTCAGATTTCATAAACGGCCGCACAGAAGGTAATATTTTAAATTAAACAAGCGTTGCTTAAAACGCACATGAAAAATAGCGAGTTTACTCAAAAATTACATCTCTAGGGCATTCATCCGCAATATCGCGGGCTCTCTTCAGGATAGTTTTATAATATATTTCGGGCATACGATACTCCTTGCCCGGTGGCGGCGGGTCAGTAAGAAGCTTCTCCGCATCCAGCATGCCCAGTGCACCTTTGTGCGGGCAAGGGCCCGACGAGCACCTTCAATACAGGCGGAGCGCTTGATGACCTCCACCCAGGGGCACGCATCCACCAGCCGCCGCACGAGGCCGAAGTAGCTCCCAGGCATGGCCTGTCCAGGCCATAGCCGGACTACAATGCCCTTCATGGCCTCCTCGGCTACCTTGTGGAGTTCGACCAGCTGTTTCAGCTGGTCGCTTGGGGGCACCGAATGGCCGCCTCAGCGTACTGAGACCAGAAGACCTTCTCCGCTGAGCTCCCCTCTTCGCCACGGTAGAATGCGGCGGCATCAGACACACTACGCGGCAGATCTGCAAACGCCCTTGGAGAGCTCCGAATGCGGGTAAGTGTCAGGTAGTTTACATTAACATGCTTGCTTTGCATGAAAAATGCCTTACCCGCTGCTATCTTCTTCACATCTTCAACCTCCTGAAGGGCCTTATGAGCCTCGGCCTTGGCGTACTTGGCACTTTCGAGAGCCGAGGCAAGCTCGGACTCTCGAGTCATGGAGTCGCGCTCCAAGATCTCATGCTTTTCCATGAGAGCCTGGAGCTCTTGCCGCACCGCCGCCACCTGTGCCTCCTGCTTTTCTCGCTCTGCACGTTCCGCGGCCGCACTATGTTCGGCCGCGGACACAGCCTCCTTCAGGGCTGCCACCTCATTTGTGGCCCCTACAATACCCATATTATCCTTGTCAATTTTATTGCGACCAAAATCCTTTTCTGTAAGGTAAAAATTCAAAGTGGTGTTACTCACCTTCTTTGTCCTCGAGCTGCCTCTTGGCATGGCCGAGCTCTCGCTCGGACCGCTCGAGATCTTGCTTTAGTGTACCAACCTCCGCAGTCAAAGCAGCAGAGGTCAGCAGCACAGCCTGCAAACCCATATTGACATAATTTATTAGCAACCTGCGAATATCTTTTTAGATCCTCAGTCCGGCTTTTCTTTCCGAACACACAACTGAGCATCAGGGGCTACTGTTTATGCGGTATTACATTACATAATTTTAACTTTTTACCTCAAAGCCTGTTAGAAGGCTACTGCAGGCTTCGGTCAGCCCGCTCTTGGCAAGCTGAACCTTCTGAATCACCGCACTCATAACAGTGCGGTGCTCTTCCTCGATGGAAGCGCCTTTGAGCGCCTCCAGCAAGTCGTCCAGCGCCTCCGGTTGGACGGAGGCCGCCGGTGTCACGGTCTTGCCCTTCTTTCGAAGGGGCCGCCTGCCGGACTCTGGAACCACTGCAGGTTCCGACCTAGAGTCCGTCGCAAAGTCTGGGAGGCTGCCTTGCGGCGCCTCCGGAGCCTCCTCCTGATGGGTCCCTCTCTGGGATCCCACCTCGGCGTCCTCATTGGCGCGGGGGGTAGAGGCAGTCGGAAGTGAATCCACATCCGACGGGGCCAACGACCCGCTCAATGAAGCGGGGAAATCATCATTGGCCGGACTGCTGGCAGTATGCGGCATTAGTAGGACACTATGTGACACGAAAGAAATTGCATAATCAGGGATCCGGATACTTATGATCTCGCCGGAGGCCTGGCCCTTGAAGGCCACTCCTCGTCGCCAACGTCGGTGTTGGTGGAGCTGTCCGGGGGAATGGTTCTCCCCCTCTTGGACCCTTCGGCCTCCCCTGTTGGGGAAGCCTTCCTCTTCCTCTCTCCCCCTTCGGGAGAGAGACTTCTTCCTCCTCCTCGTCTTTGGGGGAGGAGTCCGCCTCGTCGTCGGATGCCTGATTGCGGGAACTCTTTCGAGTGCCCATGGCCACCTTCTTGGCCTTCTTCTCCGGCACCACGTGCGGTGCCGGAACCAGCAGCCCCGCTAGACGGGCATCCACTGGGTCTTCGGGCATGGGAGCCGGGCAGATGAGCTGCTCGGCCTTCTTCATCCATTCTTGTCAAAGGAAAAAGGAGATTGAAACCCTCTTAGAATCAATCTATTTACCACAAGTGTCGCGTAAAGGGGTAGAATCACTTACCTCGTCAGCCGGATGTTGCGAGTGAAATCCGCGATCTTCTGTCGCGGATGCGGGGGCTTCGGCACCCTTAAACAGCACCCTCCAGGCGCCTTCATACGTCGTGTCGAAGAGCCCGCTCAGCGCCTGGTGTTGTTCCGGATCGAACTCCCACAGATTGAATGCCCGCTCTTGGCATGGGAGGATCCGGCGGACGAGCATGAGTTGGACCACGTCGACGAGCCTGAGCTTCTTGTTCACCAGCTTCTGGATACAGGCTCGGAGTCCCGTCAGCTCCTTCGAATTACCCCACAACAAGCCCTTCTCTTTCCAGGAGGTGAGCTGCGTGGGGATACCAGATCTAAACTCGGGGGCCGCCGCCCACGCAGGGTCGCGCGGCTCGGTGATATAGAACCACCCCGATTGCCACCCCTTGACGGAGTCCATGAAGGCCCCTTCGAACCAGAGGACGTTGGGCATCTTGCCCAACATGGCGCCTCCACACTCCGCCTGCGTGCCCTTCACTACCTTCGGCTTGACTTTGAAGGTCTTGAGCCACAAGCCGAAGTGGGTCCAGATGCAGAGGAGAGCCTCGCACACGACGATAAACGCCGAGATGTTGAGGATGAAGTTCGGCGCGAGATCGTGGAAATCCAGGCCGTAGTAGAACATGAGCCCTCGGACAAAGGGGTGAAGTGGAAAGCCTAGTCCGCGGAGGAAGTGGGGAAGGAAAACGACCCTCTCATGGGGCCCGCGGGTAGGGATGAGCTACCCCTCGTCGGGCAGCCGGTGCACGATATCGCCGGAAAGGTATCGGGCGCTGCGCAGCTTGGTGATGTGCTCCTCCTTAACGGTGGAAGCCAACCATTTGCCTCCCCCTCCGGACATGGTCGGGTAAGGTTTGGATGAGATCTTGAGAGCTCGGCATTGGAGCTTGAGTCTTGTGAGTGGATAAGCAAAGGAGGAAGAAGGCGTGGGTGAAAAGGTGAATCCTTATCCCTTATATATAGGCGGGCGAAAACTATGCGTCCCCCACCAGCCTGGTAAAACTCGCTTATCTCCCAAGCGCCACCATCAATGGCGCGGTTGGGTTACCCACGTCCGTATTGATGAGAATCCCGGAATAAGGGGAACACGATCTCTGCTTCGACAAGACGTGAGGAAACCGCTTCGCTAAACGTGATGAGGTGGTATAATAAAAAACGATTCAAGTAAAGGCTTGGTAGTGGCGTGACGACATGCCGCAAAATACGTCAGCAGATTGGACTTGTGGATATTTTATTCTCTCTATGGTGGAATGTGGAATTTATTTTGCAGAGCCGGACACTATCCTGGTGTTCATGATCTTCTCTGGATTATTCAAAGGAGGAACTGCCTTGCAATGCTGAACATTATGCGCGCCGGACTTATCGTCATTGAAGCCTGGTTCAGGCTCTTGAGGAGTCTGGACTAGGGGTGTCCGGACAGCCGGACTATCATCGTCCGCTGGACTCCAAGACTACGAAGATGCAAGATTGAAGACTCCGTCCCGTGTCCGGATGGGACTTTCCTTGGCGTGGAAGGCAAGCTTGGCGATACGGATATGTAGATCTCCTACCATTGTAACCGACTCTGTGTAACCCTAGCCTTCTCCGTTGTCTATATAAATTGGAGGGCTTTAGTCCGTAGGACACAACATACATTACAACAATCATACCATAGGCTAGCTTTAGGGTTTAGCCTCCTTGATCTCGTGGTAGATCCACTCTTGTACTACCCATATCATCAATATTAATCAAGCAGGACGTAGGGTTTTACCTACATCAAGAGGGCCTGAACCTGGGTAAAACATCGTGTCCCTTGTCTCCTGTTACCATCCGCCTAGACGCACAGTTTGGGACCCCCTACCCGAGATCCGCCGGTTTTGACACCGACACATATCGTTTTATATAGACTTGCGATGAAGCCTGTATTTACAAGAAAGTGAGTTGGAGCACTACAACATTTATGATAAGTATATGTGAATGACATATTGTTGATCGGAAATAATGTAGAATTATTCTGCAAATCATAAAGGAGTGTTTGAAAGGAGTTTTTCAAAGAAAGACCTCGGTGAAGCTGCTTACATATTGAGCATCAAGATCTATAGAGATAGATCAAGACGCTTGATAACTTTTTTCAAATGAGTGCATACCTTGACAAGATTTTGAAGTAGTTCAAAATGGAACAGTCAAAGAAAGAGTTCTTGCCTGTGTTATAAGGTGTGAAATTGAGTAAGACTCAAATCCGGACCACGACAGAAGATAGAAAGAGAATGAAAGTCATTCCCTATGCCTCAGCCATAGGTTCTATAAAGTATCCATGTTGTGTACCAGATTTATTGTATACCCTACACTTAGTTAAGCAAGGGAGTACAATAGTGATCTAGCAGTAGATCACTGGACAACGGTCAAAATTATCATTAGTGGAATAAGGATATGTTTCTCGATTATGGAGGTGACAAAAGGTTCGTCGTAAAGGGTTACGTCGATGCAAGTTTTGACACCGATCCAGATCACTCTAAGTCTCAATCTGGATACATATTGAAAGTGGGTGCAATTAGCTAAAGTAGCTCCGTGCAGAGCATTGTTGACATAGAAATTTGCAAAATACATGCGGATCTGAATGTGGCAGACCTGTTGACTAAAATTCTCTCACAAGCAAAACATGATCACACCGTAGTACTCTTCGGGTGTTAATCACATAGCGATGTGAACTAGATTATTGACTCTAGTAAATCCTTTGGGTGTTGGTCACATGACGATGTGAACTATTGGTGTTAAATCACATGGCGATGTGAACTAGATTATTGACTCTAGTGCAAGTGGGAGACTGGCGGAAATATGCCCTAGAGGCAATAATAAAGTTATTATTTATTTCCTTATATCATGATAAATGTTTATTATTCATGCTAGAATTGTATTAACCGAAAACATGATACATGTGTGAATACATAGACAAACAGAGTGTCACTAGTATGCCTCTACTTGACTAGCTCGTTGATCAAAGATGGTTATGTTTCCTAGCCATAGACAAAGAGTTGACATTTGATTAACGGGATCACATCATTAGGAGAATGATGTGATTGACTTGACCCATTCCGTTAGCATAGCACTCAATCGTTTAGTATGTTGCTATTGCTTTCTTCATGACTTATACATGTTCCTATGACTACAAGAATATAAAACTCCCGTTTACCGGAGGAACACTTTGTGTGCTACCAAACTTCACAACGTAACTGGGTGATTATAAAGGTGCTCTACAGGTGTCTCCGAAGGTACTTGTTGGGTTGGCATATTTCGAAATTAGGATTTGTCACTCCTGATTGTCGGAGAGGTATCTCTGGCCCCTCTCGGTAATGCACATATCTTCAGCCTTGCAAGCATTGCAACTAATGAAGTTAGTTGCGGGATGGTGTATTACGAAACGAGTAAAGAGACTTGCCGGTAACGAGATTGAACTAGGTATTGAGATACCGACGATCGAATCTCGGGCAAGTAACATACCGATGACAAAGGGAACAACGTATGTTGTTATGTGGTCAGACCGATAAAGATCTTCGTAGAATATGTGGGAGCCAATATGAGTATCCAGGTTCCGCTATTGGTTATTGACCGGAGATGTGTCTTGGTCATGTCTACATAGTTCTCGAACCCGTAGGGTCCGCACGCTTAACGTTTCTATGACAGTTATATTATGAGTTTATATGTTTTGATGTCCGAAGGTTGTTTGGAGTCCCGGATTTGATCACAGACATGACGAGGAGTCTCGAAATGGTCGAGACATGAAGATTGATATATTGGAAGCCTATGTTTGGATATCGGAAGTGTTCCGGATGAAATCAGGATTTTACCGGAGTACCGGGAGGTTACCGGAACCCCCGAGGACGTGATGGGCCTTAGTGGGCCTTGGTGGAAGAGAGAAGAGGCGGCCAGGGCAAGGGCCGCGCCCCCTCCCCCTAGTCCGAATAGGACAAGGAGAGGGGGGCGGTGCCCCCCTTCCTTCTTCTCCTCCACCTCTTTCCCCTCTCTCTCCTAGTCCAACAAGGAAAAGGGGGGTCCTACTCCCTGTAGGAGTAGGACTCCTCCTGGCATGCCCCTCTCTAGGCCGGCCGCACCCCCTAGCTCCTTTATATACGGGGGCAGGGGGCACCCCAAAGACAGAACAATTGATTTGTTTGATCTTTTAGCCGTGTGCGGTGCCCCCTCCACCATAGTCCACCTCGATAATACTGTAGCAGTGCTTAGGCGAAGCCCTGCATCGGTAGATCATCAACATCGTCACCACACCGTCGTGCTGACAAAACTCTCCCTCAACACTCGGCTGGATCGGAGTTCGAGGGACGTCATCGGCCTGAACGTGTGCTGAACTCGGAGGTGCCGTACGTTCGGTACTTGATCGGTCGGATCATGAAGACGTACGACTACATCAACCACGTTATGCTAATGCTTCCGCTTTTCGTCTACGAGGTTACGTTGACAACACTCTCCCCTCTCGTTGCTATGCATCACCATGATCTTGCATGTGCGTAGGATTTTTTTTGTAATTACTACGTTCCCCAACAGTATCCGTGCTCATGATGGCACTGTTTTGTGTCTTCCTGCCTTCGTCTCGTGCAAGGGTGTTGTAGCGCACATCTCCAACAATGCAAGATTCATAGTCTTACCCGAGTATCAGGACCCATTCCTAGTGAGTAAAGGGCATCATCAACTGCCTGCCCATCCTCCCGCATCTTCTTAACCTATGGTTAGAAAATAGATAAGCTGACCATCTTATGTACTCAATATATTGAAAAAACTGACAGTGCACTTCAAAAGCTTACATGGTTCTTGAACCATTCCACAAATCCTTCCATAACCAGTTTGTCAATGTTTCTTGGATTTTGCGGCAGTAACTCCTCTTTGTAGATGCTGCACAACATAGTGATCGCGTCAAACATCTAAATATATAAGAATGTGCTGCAAGTTTAGTAGATTACGATGTATAAGCTGCAGTACTGCACTTACTTGATATAAGGTAGTATCTCAGGACAGTTATTCAACACATACCAAACCATTTTGTCCAAATCTTTAGGTTTGTCCTCTTGTCGACTCTTCCCTATAACTCGAACAGAATAATCGAAAACATTGAGCCCGGGATTGTCTTCACCCACCTCTTTGCTAAGCTGATCAGCTGTTTCAATGTATTTTGAGCAGAATGTCAACGCTTCTATAGCAATGTAGGCCTCTGCAATGGAACCCTCGGGTCTAGCTCTGTTCCTAACATAGCCCTTGAAAGTGCCTAGCTGCCTTTCAATAGGGTACATCCAGCCATACTATACTGGACCTCTAAGTAGTGCCTCATCAGGTAGATGAACAGCCAAATGCACCATCACATCAAAGAAGACTGGAGGACATATCTTCTCAAGGTCACATAGGATAGTTGGTATCTTGTCTCTAAGACGCTCCAAATCATCTATCCTGATATTCCTACTGCAGAGTTCCCTGCAACTGCTCTGTATAAGTCAGGGTGGCCCAATCCTCTAAGGATAACAGGTAAAGCCCCTTGAAGTAGGACGTGGCAGTCATGAGCTTTCAACCCTTTTACCTTGGTTCCATCTGCACTGACTCTCCTTTCAGGGTTGGAAGCAAATCCATGTGGGAATCTCACACGGGACAGGACCTTGTAGAATTTTTCTCTTTTTACCTTGTCCAAGACGTACACAGCTGGTGCCATATCCCATGGTTTACCTTCATCTTGTACCTGCAAATCCTTTCTGATATCCAGGTGTGCCAAATCAATCCTAGATTTTAAGGTATCTTTCGTCTTGCCTTCAATATTAAGTAGTGTGCCGATAATGATGTCACATATATTTTTCTCGATGTGCATCACATCAAGATTATGCCGCAGACCCAAATCTTTCCAATACTCCAAGTCCCACAAAGTGGACGTGCGGGTAAACAATAATCTCTCTTCTACCCTGCCATGCTTCCTTTTCCCGCTACCAGTACCAGGATGGTTTCCTGGTGTAATATGCCTGACCTTCTCTAATTCCACTTGCAACTCATCGGCGGTGAGCCTCTTTGGCGCATCACCGTTTTCATGCTTTGCATTGAACACATGTCTTCGGTATTTTCTAGGATGCAGCTTGTCCTTGGCAAGGAAACGATGGTGTCCAATGTAACAGATCTTGCTAAGTATTGCGTATGACAGCGGATTCCTGTCACAGCGAACACATGGATTGAAACCATGTGTCGTTCGCCCTGACATAGTGCCCAAAGCCGGATAATCATGGATGCACCAAATTATAACATCACGCAGAAAGAAATCAGCTGGTGGGCTGCTATATAGGCCTTGAGTGAGAACACCCTTCCATAGCTGTTGAAGTTCCTCCACAAGAGGCTCCATGAACAAATCAAAATCCTTTCCAGGACTTTTTGGACCTGGGATGAGCAAGGCCATCATGTAGTTTGATTCTTTAACACTACCAGAAACTGAAGTTTTCCTCACGGTCACCAATTTTCCTTTGACGCCCGAAGCACCTCACAGAAAAATGTATTTTCCTGGCGGGCTTTTCCTGGCAGCGAGGAAAATAGCTCATTTTCCTGTAGGGTAGGATGCTACTCACAGGAAAATACATTGGCCTGTGAGTCGGCCCACACGAAAAGAGTCATCCCAACCCGTCCAAAACAAGCCCGTGTTCGCACCAAAAGAATTGCTACGCGCGCGGAAAAAATGTATCTCTCGCGCGAATAGAGAAGAAGGTTCACGGGCCGAAGACAGGAAGCTTCGCGCAGGTTCCATTTTCCTGTGCATAAAAGCCCACGGGAGATTAAAAAAATGAGAAAGAAAACAAAAAGTTCCCCATTCATCCCCTCCCAGCTCACATCGAGCCTTCAGGCTAGTTGTAATGGGTAGTATCATAAGTTAGTATCATGCATATGATACTAGTGTATGATACTACCTCCCTAATGCATAGTATCATATTGTAGTATCACGTATGACTTTATTTATGGCCATACATGACACATACTAGTGTAGCATTTATTATGATACAGTATCATGATATGATACTCAACCCTCTCTTACTTCATTTAATTCTATGCCACCTCATCAAAGTTGCCTAGTTGGCATGCATGATACTAGATATGATACTCCCATTACAACCAGCCTCACAGTCCAGCCGCCGCCGCCGCCCCCGATCCCGATCCAGCCACACCTTGCCGCCCCCACTGCCGCCGCCGCCGCCCTCCCACTGCCGCCGCCCCCATCCCATCCCACCTCCATTGCCGCTTCCTCTCACCACCACCATGACTCCACAGTGCTGCCGCCGCCGCCCCCGATACAGTCACACCTCCATGGCCTATCACCACCGCCGCCGCCCTCCTACTGCCGCCGCCCCTACCACACCTGCAGTGCCGCCCCACCCCACCTCCACAGCCGCCCCAACCCACCTCCATCGCCGCCCTCTCTCACCACCACCGCGACCCTCCCACCACCACCGCTGGTCTCCACCGCGGCCCTCCATGCCACCACCGCCGGTCTCCGGTCTCCTCTCTCCCGCCCCATCACCGAATACACCCCACCACCACTGGTCTCCCTTCTCCCGTCCCCATCGCCTCCCATCTTCTCCCACCTTGTCAAGGTAACTTTCCTCCACCCCTCTGCCCTGCTCCTTCCCTTTATTTCTTCTTTTTGGTCATCCATTTCCGCAGGTAGTCGTAAAAATCTTGCTTACTGCTGCTGCTCTGTTCACCTCATTTCGCAGGATCCATTTCATCCAGGAACTGCATCATCTCTCCTTTTGTCCAGAACAACTACTACATTTGTTGTGGTAAGTCTGGGCCTTGGTAGTCAAAATCAAAAAATACGTGATATATGTCTTGATTCACTTGCTTATATAATTTATTTAGAATCTAGGTCTGACAACAGCAAGGCTAACTCTCTTTTTTTTGTTGGCTCATTGGTGAAAAGATTAGTCTTATGCGTGAGAATAGCTTTCTTTGTTTTCCTTTGAACTGTATTGATTTTTCAGTTTTGATGTCGCAAAAAATGGCATTGCTCTTTGTATGCCAGCTCAAAGTTTGGGTGGTACTGTTATGTGTGATGTTACCAATCCCATTGTCAAGTCATCGAAAAACTGGATCGGTTAATGTCCATGTAATATTTACCCTTACTAGCTATGTGCCTTCTGGATATGTAGTGTATGCATGTGAAGATGAGACATATTATTTTCTCAGTGGTAGTTATGCACATTTGATCATGACTTTTATGAGTGAATTGCAGTATAATGCCTTTAAACTTGATATCTCAAATGTTGACTCGTTTTCCATGCTTGATGTGTTGTAGCTTGAACCTGTCGTATTATCCATCCGTGGTTGAGGTTGTAGGGCACTCGTACAAGCCTCCTTTGACAAATCATTTTTGCGGTAAGCATTCAGTTCAAGAAGCAAGTTGCTCCTCTTCTATTTTGTGGAGATGAAAGTAATCATTTGCTTAATGTTGCCAGCCCATTGTAACTATTGCTTCCATATTGAGAAATCTTTGTGGCGGAATGAAGGAAGCCGTATAACATAGCTACAGTGAAGTGCAAGGCAAACCCTAATCAGGTACCTCTTACACCTTAGCAGTCTATTTGCTTCTCTTGACGTGGTAATTTGCGCATGAATAGGATTTTGTCTTGGTTGTTACCTAATTATTAGTTGTTGTCATTTCTCAGTTGATTGGTTTAGTCCTACTGTATGGCCTCACATTTGTAGTTATTGGTGCTCAAAAGATTTCAAGGAAGCAAGGTGTAGAGGCCAAAAATCCCGCTTGCAATCTGAAGATGTTGCTCAAAGTCACGGAGGTTCACGACCATTCACGGAGTAGGCAATTTTGGTAAGACATCAACTGAATATACGTTTCACTACAACTTATCCTTAGTGGCTGTAGCATGCTTTCACTTAACTATTTGATTGCACTTGTAGCAACATAAGTTTGGGCCTGAGAAGGCCACCATAATGAACACATATGCTGTGATGAAATCTGGTATGAAAAACCATGATGAAAATGGCAATAGTGGTGCAATCAGCAGCCAGAAATCACAAAAACGCCTTGTATGTTCGGTCAATCTAATGCTCATACACAGGTCAGTACATCCTACTGCTTGTTGACTCTCTGCTTGCTAGTGAAACTTACTACTTGTTGATTGCTTACTGCCAGTGAAGCCTATCATTTATTGCTAGTAAAACCTCTTGCTTGTTGATTGCCTATAAAATGGGAACCTTGCATGGTCCACACAATCTTCTACATTAACCTTTTGCTGGTCTCTTCGGTAGTTAGCCAAGTTTGTTGTGACTATCATTTATAGCATATTTTTTAAGTTATGATTAGGTGGAGCTTGTCTTCTTGGTTCAAGCTAGGAGTATTTGTAGATGTTTCTTTTGTATGAATGTGTACCAGCATGCTAAATAAGCTGTAGATTGGTTTTTCCTTTTCATATCATGGTTAGGAATTTGTAATTCTTTGGCTGTAAGTTATCCATTTAATTAAGTGGTTATTCACCAAGCTTAGTCATGTTCCTTTCTGCTAGTAGTAAACCTTGTATATTTTACTATGTTTGTTGGTGTATGCAACTATGAGATCTTAGATTTTAGATAAAAGAAACAAATGTGTAGCACAATAGAAGGCAGAGATGTAAGCAGAACTAAGTGCAGCTTGCTTCTATTGAAATTAATTGTAATATTGTAAATCTGGTTACTTTGAAAGCAAGACCTGCCCTGTTATAAAATGTTGGAGATTACTGAAATATCTTCAAATCATGTGTTCATATGTGCATGTTCTCATCAAGCTGTGTATGACTTCGTAGGGAAACACCAATTCATCCCATGTTAGTTCAGATGATGGCCCTATGGACCATGAGGTCGGGCATGACAATATTGAAGGCGACAACGATGGTGAGAACATTGTTGGTGACGATGACAATCGTGGCTTCAATCTTGACGGTGCCTCTGGAGGAGGATCTCACTAGTCTACTTCCATGTCAACTAATGGTCTTTCTGGTATTTTGGATGTGTGTAGTAGTACCATATGCCACTAGCGAAACTTAGTTGCTTACCTTTTGTTGCATTCACTTGTGTGAAGTGATATGTAAGTGATGTTTTCTTGTAGTAGTCCCCATGCAACATAGTGCTACTGGCCAAACTACTATCCGTGTAAATTGCTAGTGTCCCAGATAATTAGTGGTATGTAGTGTGTTGGTGGCTTGTAGGTGTGTAACATAGTTGTATGTTACTCTTGCTCAAATGTATATATGGAACTTCTATGTGACTTGTACAGATCGTTTTTGGATGCTTGGCTGTCATTGACATATCATGGTGAATTTGTATTGATTAAACGAATGGATAGTCACCTTCAGCTCAATTTCCTGTGGGCTACAACGTTTTCCTGTCGGCTGTCCATATATGTGATGCAATGCCATTTTCCTGGCGGCTACTGACACGGAATATAGTTTGCCTGACGGGTTTTTCCTGGCGGGGAGATGTCAGATTAAGTTGTTGTCTAAACCTGACGGAGCAACATTTTCCTGGGAGTGACCGTCAGGAAAAACCGCCAGGAAATTATTTCCTGTCGGGTCACCGTCAGGCATCTTATTTCCCTGTCACTGTATTCCCGACGGATTTTGCCTGTCGGTCAGCCGACAGGAAATATTTTCCTGACGGTTATATGTCTTTTCCTGTGGGTTTTTGGCCGTGGGGAAAAGTGTGATTTCTGGTAGTGTAATTTGGTGCAGACATTTGGAGGCATGTTGTAAGGGATAACAAGCACTGGCCACATGCTATATGTGGCGCTCTGGTGGCCAAATGGGTTAAATCCATCTGAAGCTAAGCCAAGTCTAATGTTTCTCGGGTCAGCAGCAAACTCTTTGTGTTTATCATTGAAGCTTTTCCACGCACTACCATGAGATGGATGGCTCATTACATTCTGATCTCTTTACTCCTGGTTCCTACAATGCCACATTACATCCTCTCTTGTTTCAGCATCATGAAACAACCTCTGCAATCTTGGTGTAATTGGAAAATGTCTCAGAACATTCTGGGGAATCATCTTCACAGCATCGCCATCTTTCCATCTTGATGATTTGCATTTCAGGCATTCACTTAAGTTGGCATAATCCTTCCGGAACAGAACACAATTTATTATCTATTATATAATTAAAATAAGAGTCAAACAAGCCATCACGTTCGTCCACATATGCTAAAAAAATATTATCCATTGATCCTAATTATAACGGCCGAGATAAAAAGATGAAAAAAGTTACGTAGAACATCTATTGGGTACAATCCATCTATCTATCTATTATATAATTAAAATAAGAGTCAAACAAGCCATCACGTTCGTCCACATATGCTAAAAAAATATTATCCATTGATCCTAATTATAACGGCCGAGATAAAAAGATGAAAAAAGTTACGTAGAACATCTATTGGGTACAATCCATTGTTGACACGTACAAAGGCTTTGGCACGTTAAAAAAAAGTTCAGCGCATGTATAGGTACGGAAACGTTTCAGGCTGACCCAAATAAACATATCCTGTATAGTAGGAAAGTAAAGAGTTGTAATCGCATCAGACTTATGAAAAGGGTGAGAGTAACGCTCGCAGTAGGCAACAGTCGAGCGACGGGCCATCAGTCTGTCAGCTGCTGCATAGGGAGATGGCTGTGGTAGCCGTGAACCACAGCGTGTAGCAATGGAACATGGCCGACGATGTCGACGCACCACACACTCAGGCTGATATTGGCACCATCACCTCACAGCTCGCGATTGACGGCTACACTCTGTAGATTCTCTCGGCCCCAACGCCCACGCTGGCACTGTCGAACAAGCGTGCCGCTTGACACCGGCAAGACTGTGTCCAGCGAATTCCACACCATCGTCGCCGTCGAAACAGAGAAATTCTTGCCACAACACCGTCGGGAGAGTGCGGGTGCCACCAGCTCGGAGAATGACTGCTTCCACAAACAAAGCAATGGTTACCACACGCATCATCCGCGAAAGCAACGCGATGGACGAGAGCAGCTGAAGATGAAGAAAAGGGTGAGAGTAACGCTCGCAGTAGGCAACAGTCGAGCGACGGGCCATCAGTCTGTCAGCTGCTGCATAGGGAGATGGCTGTGGTAGCCGTGAACCACAGCGTGTAGCAATGGAACATGGCCGACGATGTCAACGCACCACACACTCAGGCTGATATTGGCACCATCACCTCACAGCTCGCGATTGACGGCTACAGTCTGTAGATTCTCTCGGCCCCAACGCCCACGCTGGCACTGTCGAACAAGCGTGCCGCTTGACACCAGCAAGACTGTGTCCAGCGAACTCCACACCATCGTCGCCGTCGAAACAGAGAAATACTTGCCACAACACCGTCGGGAGAGGGCGGGTGCCACCAGCTCGGAGAATGACTGCTTACACAAACAAAGCAATGGTTACCACACGCACCATCCGCGAAAGCAGCGCGATGGACGAGAGCAGCTGAAGATGAAGAAAAGGGTGAGAGTAACGCTCGCAGTAGGCAACAGTCGAGCGACGGGCCATCAGTCTGTCAGCTGCTGCATAGGGAGATGGCTGTGGTAGCCGTGAACCACAGCGTGTAGCAATGGAACATGGCCGACGATGTCAACGCACCACACACTCAGGCTGATATTGGCACCATCACCTCACAGCTCGCGATTGACGGCTACAGTCTGTAGATTCTCTCGGCCCCAACGCCCACGCTGGCACTGTCGAACAAGCGTGCCGCTTGACACCGGCAAGACTGTGTCCAGCGAACTCCACACCATCGTCGCCGTCGAAACAGAGAAATTCTTGCCACAACACCGTCGGGAGAGGGCGGGTGCCACCAGCTCGGAGAATGACTGCTTACACAAACAAAGCAATGGTTACCACACGCACCATCCGCGAAAGCAGCGCGATGGACGAGAGCAGCTGAAGATGAAGAAAAGGGTGAGAGTAACGCTCGCAGTAGGCAACAGTCGAGCGACGGGCCATCAGTCTGTCAGCTGCTGCATAGGGAGATGGCTGTGGTAGCCGTGAACCACAGCGTGTAGCAATGGAACATGGCCGACGATGTCAACGCACCACACACTCAGGCTGATATTGGCACCATCACCTCACAGCTCGCGATTGACGGCTACAGTCTGTAGATTCTCTCGGCCCCAACGCCCACGCTGGCACTGTCGAACAAGCGTGCCGCTTGACACCGGCAAGACTGTGTCCAGCGAACTCCACACCATCGTCGCCGTCGAAACAGAGAAATTCTTGCCACAACACCGTCGGGAGAGGGCGGGTGCCACCAGCTCGGAGAATGACTGCTTACACAAACAAAGCAATGGTTACCACACGCACCATCCGCGAAAGCAGCGCGATGGACGAGAGCAGCTGAAGATGAAGAAAAGGGTGAGAGTAACGCTCGCAGTAGGCAACAGTCGAGCAACGGGCCATCAGTCTGTCAGCTGCTGCATAGGGAGATGGCTGTGGTAGCCGTGAACCACAGCGTGTAGCAATGGATGCGTGGTGGAGCTGGAGGAGCAGCAGCAGGTAGCATACCAGCACCATGAGTAGCCGAGTAGTTGCTGCACTGCCTCGGCTGCGTCCCAAAGTGGGAGCGGTTCAGGTGCAGTAACGCGTCGAGACGGAAAGAATAGGCTGCGGCACCAACATGTGCATAGCCACCGACTCCGATGTGACCGCAGGCGCATTTATGAAGCATCACAAGGAGCAAAGGAGTCATTGAGTACACTGCAGCGCCCTTGACGTGATGAATTTTTCAAAGAGTCAGCATGCATGGTCCTTCTAAGTATTTTGGTAAGAAATTTTCAAAGAAGTAAATGAGCTCCGATACAATCCCATAACAATAATATCTTTTCAAATGCAAACTTTTTTTGGTCACGTTAGTCTTCTGTGTGTGCGTGTAAAATTACATGAAAATTGACGAGAATTGTATGACATTTTAAAAATAAGTTTTCACGATTACAAGTTTGTTTTTCAGAGCATTAAAAAATCAGTTACCGAATGCACTATTTTTATGAAGTTTACACGTGCTTGAAGCATGGATATGTACACTTTCAAAAAATCAATTTGGTACTATACATCATTTTTGTGAATTTATATAAGAACATTTTCTTTCCCTAATAGCTTATACATGGGACTATTAATTTGGTAAAGTCATATGTTTGCGACAGGCTGGATGATTTGGATGTGATAGTAGGAGAACAACCACACAATATATACCACTAGACATGCATACTCTGACATTTATGCTATCATCAATAGATACCACACAAATACGACCTCGAAAATGCTGTTAGAAACAAGCACCACAAAATCGTTGGTCAAAAATCCTAGAAGGCCTACACGTGCTCATTATGGCATATAAACATCACATTTGAAATACCATGCTTGAAATTATTTGTTTTGTAAAATAATGATAGGGTAACTGAATGCATAGTATGGTATAAATCAATCCACTTAAGAAGGGTAGTAGTGTACTCCACGTTGCTAGCAGTCTATCTAACTAATAATCACACTTCAATGCTATAGGGGTTAGGGTTTAAAGAGTCTAGGAAATTAAAGTTGTAACATCGGGTTTTGATATAATAACTAAACATGAATTTTCTAGACAAATAGTTAAGAGCAAGTAACCCGAGACTACAACTACATTTGTTTCATAGACGGGATTGGCGATGAAACATGCCACATAACGAGAATATAGTAACTTCATGACTAAAAAGTCTTGGATAAGAGCAATGATGTTAAAATAATAATTGTACATATATTTAAATAACGTGACTACATCGAGCTAGCCCACAGTTCATATATTAATAGCTGTAAATATCCTTTTTTCGGACTCATATTCTAAGACCCATTACTGTGAACCAATTTTAGTGTCACATACCTAATAAAAATTTGATGGTATACTATGTTGGTTACACCACACAGAAAAGCAAATACTCAAATGCCAACAAATGGTTGTTTAAAATATATAAATCAATATATTAATAAAGTTCTAGCCGCGCAAATGCGCAGGGTTCACCCGCTAGTTATTCTTACAAACATGGATCATATCATATCCAATTCCAACTGCACGAAGGAAAATCTTCATTTTACTGTAGGTGTGTGGTAGCTCAGATGCATCTGGGAAAGATTTGCGGAAAGCAGCCAACATCGCATCGAATGATTTGTTGGTCATCCGCTCAGATGTCTTCACCTGAAGAAAGGTGAACATAGCTGAGAATACTGACAACTTATTTCCTAGGGTGACAGCAACGTTGCATTGTTCCAACATGCGGGCCCACCGTTTTTCTTCTGCAGGTAAAAGTTCACGGAATGCACGATCATTTCGTAGCATTGTTTCAATGTTGGTCAAACTCACTGGCTCCGCCGCCACCACGTCCTCCTCCTCTTCCACCTGAGCATCAGGCAGATCAAGATGGTGATCTGCTGCTTCCACGTAGTCAATAACATTGATGTTCACAGCTTCACCATGATGAACCCACCTAGTATATGTGACCGCCATCCCATACAACTGTAGAGGATTTTGCACAGTTGATTGGGGTCTTGTAACTGAATTCATACAACCGCTACATGGGCAGAGCAGATCTGATTTCGGACCACCGTACTCAGCTCTGATAAAGTTCATGAAGTTTTCAACCCCCTCGACATATGCAGCAGAGAATCTTCGAGCAGAAGTTATCCAAGTCATGTCCATCTGTTAGACATAAAAATTAGTTCTTCTACTAGATATTACAGGAAAAACATATATGCTTTTTTGTGAAGTCCAGAAAAAAAATACCTAGGTCGATGTCTAAAGCTATGGCAAGATATTTGGACGAGTAGATCTAAGTAACGAAATATATGTAAAGCTAATTCAGCAAACAGATTTGAGTGCCAAATTATGGAAGGCTGTTTCAGCAGTCAATGAGGCCGAGAACACAGCCATCGAACTATCGAAGGCCATCGCAGCAACAAAGATCGAGTATAAAACGGTGTAAAGCTATTTCACCTAACAGATTGGCTACTAGACCATGGCAATCTACGTCACAATAAATATATGGCAAGATATTTTAGCAACTAATCGGCCTTGGCATGCCATCTCAGCTAAGCAGATTGAGTGCAGAACAGGGCAAGGAAGCTTCTTAAGCAGAGCATATTGACAGTAAACTACTTTGTCAAACGATGAGATTAACAGTGTCTATCAGCTAACATTCAGCGCTACACCGACATGAACGGGGCCTCAGTCTAGAATGCGCATACCGTGGGAGAAGCTGACCGCCGTGCGTCTCCGCACAAACGTCGCCAACGATGGCAGCGCTGACCGTCGTGCGCCTCCACAAGAACGTAGCCAGAGGTGGCGGCGCGGCTAGAGGACGGCAATCTACGAGAGTGTACTGTGGGAGCGAGAGGATTGCCGAACCGCGGCGCCGAGGTATCGGCACGGCGGGGAGGGCGGTTTTGGCGGAGCGAATGGAGTGGAGGGGGACAAGGGGGGGGTTTGGGGAATATTATTGGCTAGTTGGCCGAAGGGCGGTTCAATCAGATTTGGGGGGAGTATTTGGGTGTGGGGGGGCGGGAGGATTTTCGCGCGGTGGGCGCGGGGAGTTTGGCACATGGTCGGTTTCTCCAAGTGTTGTCCCACGTGTCCGTGAAGAGGCAAGCCGAAGCGCGTTCCATTTGCGTGAGCCGTGTGCAGGACCGAACGTGTGTGGGGTGCAATGCGACCGCGACAGGAGTGCCGTGAGTGTACTGCCTTTTTTCCGTTTAAACTAGTGCTTCGCCCCCTCAAAAAATAAAATTTGTTGCTTCGCACGATCCATCGATACTACTACTACTAGTAATCCGGTAATCCCGACTAAAACGGCGCGGCCGGGTCTTTTCCCACGCGATATGCTGGGAGGTTGGCTTAGTTGGGTTTTTTTAGGACGAGTAATGCTACACCTACGTAATCCCAATTACGTAATTAACGTGATGTGAAACGTGTGAGCTGTTGATTGTAGATTGGGGGGAGGCAGGGGCCCACCACCATGAAAATCAGGGGAGGACAGAGAGAGAGGCAATTTACGTTAACCCATTCGCAGGTTCCCGTAGATGTAGAAAGATGTGAAATGCGTGAATATGTAGTGGACATACTATTGGAGTGCCTAAGATAATTTGTGTATATATAGACCCTATGTGTTTATTTTACTTCGCTTGTTAGATTTGTCTCACTTCAATAAAAAGCAGAGTTGGTGATGATGGTGTGCCTGTCATCCTGCAATATAGGCCGTTCGATCTATATCTAACGGATAGGAAGGAAAGTATGACAATTTACCCGCACTCCTCTCCACATTTGCAGATAAGGCTTTCCCCCGTTCATCCTTTTCTCCCACAAGATCTTGATCTTCCGTGCAATGCACGGGCATCTTGCTAGTACGCCTACAATATGTATATTATTGTGAAAGTTCATATACACCGGCCGAGATTAATGCAAACACGGCAGATTTTCATTACATTTCGAACTTCTATAGGACAAAAAAATAAAAGAAACCCGACCCTAAACCTATTCTACGACGGCGACCGACGTCCTCCATCTGCGATCTCTATGTATGGGGCGGGGTTCAAGACCCGTGAAGTGAAGGTGAGGTCTCCGGCAAGGAAGAGTAGAACACGAGATACAGACCGGCCAGTTGGCACACCATGCCCTGCCGCCTCCCATGCCCTACTCATCCTCGGAGGAGTCCCCGACCTCGGCGGTGCCGGACGTTGGACGGCGGTAAGTAGGACGCGTGGCTGACGGTGCTCCCGTCGTCGGCCGCCAGCGTGGCCACCGCTTGTGCGGTCGCGTCCGCGTCCGGCTACGCCGCTATTGCGTCCTGAGAGGCAACTTGAGCGAGGGCGGCGACCTCGAGCTTCATCCTCGAAGACAAGCTCTCCCACAGAGCGTTCGCACTTGCGGTCATGGCCGATGTGGTGCCATGTAGGAGGACGATGCGCTATGGTGTGGAGGTTAGCTGGGCGTTGCCGCTTTAAGTAGCGCATTCCGGTGAGGCTAGGCGTCCGGGTGCGTCATTAAGTCGCCGGAGTTGGTTCCTCGGGCACCGAGCCTCTTAACGACCACGTACGAATGGACGGCATGAATGCGGGCAGCTGGCACCGGCTGGGAACGCACCGCGCGACGGCGCGAGGGACAAGGGTTTTGGTGTGCCAGGGTAGTCAGCTGCGGTCGTGGCAACGTTGGAGATGCCCATTGCTCACATGCGATCCCCACATGTCATTGAAAAAGCAAGACGACCCGGCATGGTCTCAGGTCCAGAGGATGCAGTTGGCCGCGCTACACCACTCGGCGGACGCGTCGCGGCGCCTCGTGCATCCTCGACGAGCCGGGTGTCGTGGTGTGTTTGGATTGTGGCCAAAGTGCACCTTACCAAAATTTTGGTCATGACCCAAAGATTGGTCTTTGTTTGGATGATTGCCATTTTTTTGGCATGCCAATGAACTCTAGCCAACTCTAGTTCATTTTTCTTGCCAATGTGGGCCAAATCATGGGCAACAAATACCTCAACCAAAATTTTGGTCATAACACAAAGATTGGTCTTTGTTTGGATGGTTGCCATTTCTTTGGCATGCCAATGAACTCTAGCCAACTCTAGTTCATTTTTCTTGCCAATGTCGACCAAATCATGGGCAACCAATACCTCAACCAAAATTTTGGCTACCCAATGCTTTGATGGGGGCAACGTTGGGCACAAACCAAACATACCATTGGTCATGCCACAGCACTAACGCCACCCTCGGCACACTGAAACCGACCGTGTCTAGCGACGATATGAGCATGTCGCTCACCGTGGTCGCCGTGTCCAGAGGCGGTGCTGGAGCTGCGCCCCAGCTGTTGGCCCCAACGACCCACATGAACGGTTGTCGGTGGCGAGGAGGTAGTGGGCCAGCTCCTCCATTGAACTGGTCTGCGCTACGTCGTCCCGACGGGTGTGCCCCACATGTCGGTTTCCCTGTTTCCCCGGCCATATTCGAGCGTCAGTGCTCCGTGTTGCGCATTAGGCCTTTCACTATGTAGGCCAAGCGAGAAAACTTATTGTTTATTTGAGCCGTTCAAGTATAATCATGTGGCGTTTGCTTATTTCTCATTCCTCTCCAACCCTCTTCTCCATCGATCATGTCGCCCTCCTGTCGAGACCATCCTCCCGCATGCCTCATTTGAACATTCCCCCGAGTATCATTCGCATGTACCCACCCTAGTCCTCTTTCAATAGATCTCCGGACCACGAGATGAAATCGAGAGGGAACGAGTGGGGGGCATGTGATACCTAAGGCGGATTCAAAATTTTGAACAGGTGATCATAGCACCCGCAAATCATATATAAAGGGTATTCAATGTTCCTTTCGTTTTTTAACATACAATATACTCCCTCATATCCTTTCTAGTTTACATATAAGTTTTATGTGTAGTCAAAGTATCTCTACTTTGATTAAAAAGGTATCAACATTCAACAACGCCCAATCAATATTGTTAGATTCGTGTGTACTCCTAGATTTGTACTCGAGATGGTTTCCAATTTGACTATTGACAAGATTAATAGTACATGAGATGTATAATGTGAAAATTATATCATTGTTAACTCCTTTCACATACGAATTTGACCGTATGCTTTGTGTAAGTTGCATGTCATATATTATTACTCTAACATTTGGTCAACGTTAGCCTCGATAAACGCATTAGACCCTGTATGCTTTGTGTAAGTTGCATGTCATATATTATTACTCTAGCATTTGTGTAAGTTGCATGTCATATATTATTACTTAATATTTGGTCAAAGTAGTATAGTGGAAGTGGATCCTTTGACGTAGGTATCCCTGCCTTACCCTCCCTTTCAGTCACTTACTGGCGGACCCCATGCTTGCTAGGCCCCGCATGTCAGTTACTCAATGGGTTCGGCCACGTCGGGTGATCCTCATCCGTAGTATACTCCCTCTGTTTTTATTTACTCTGCATAAAATGGAGGGACTGGTGGTATAATAAATGACGTAGGCAGGGGAGGGGAGGGACGTTGGTTTGCTCTCAACTGTGGTCCCACAAGCGAGCGAAAACGCAAGAAGAAGCGCGTTCCATTCGATGAGCGACGTGGAGGGTCCAGCGTGTCGGGCTGCAATGTTGAACGCGACAAGAGCGATGTACAGTCAAAACCGATTGACCGGTTGTTACCGGAACCACTATTCACACCAGAACCTTCGTTGCTCGGCCTACGCCAGCCACTGCCCTAAAACCACACCAAATCTCCAGCCCATTCCCCCACCCTTCGATCCCCTAGCCCGCATCAAGCGTCCCCTAGTTCGCTGGAAAGCCATGGTGCGCCGCAAGATCACTTACTACAACATGCTGACGCCGGAGCGCCGCGCAGAAATCTCGGCGGCGGTCGACGCCACAGACCTCCGTTCCCAAGCTCGCTTTGCGGCGGGCCAATCCCCGAGTTCTCTGGAGCCAAGCTACGAGGAGGAGAAGCCGATCCAATGTCCATGGAGGAGGTCGCGGTGCAGAAGGCCCCCGATGGGTATGAGATGATGGACATCGACTTCGTGCCGGCGTCCGAGTCCCCCATGGTGCAGGAGGACCAGCGGTTCAACATGGCGATACTAAAGGAGGATCGGCAGGCAGAGGCTCAACTCAACGCGGAGTGCGCACATGCTGCTGCCATTGAGGCTCTCCTGCAGGCGGAACCGGATGTCGTGGATGTGAACCGGGCGGCGGAGGCTCAACTTGAGGCGGAGCGCGCGGATGCCGTTGCCATCGAGGCCCTCCTGCAGGCGGAACCGGACATCCTGGACTTGAACCAGGCGGTAGAGGCTCGACTCAAAGCAGAGCGCGCGGATGCCGCTCTCATCGATGCCCTCCTGCAGTCGGAACCGGACGTCCTGGACTTGAACCGGGCGGCGGAGGCTCGACTCGACGCAGAGCGTGTGGATGCCGCTGCCATTGAGGCCTTCCTGCAGGCTGAACCGGACGTCCTCGACTTGAACCGGGTTGTGCTCTCGTCCGTGCAGAGCGCCCGCACGCTCCGCTTGAACGAGTAGCTGGAGGCCGAGGACAACCACGGTGCGGAGACACACGTCGGCAGTGACGGCTGGTTCGCGCCGGCAGCCAAAGACGACGAGGCCGTCTCTTTCCACGAGCTGTGATAGTTTTTCTT
Source organism: Aegilops speltoides (assembly GCA_021437245.1). NCBI lineage: Eukaryota > Viridiplantae > Streptophyta > Magnoliopsida > Poales > Poaceae > Aegilops > Aegilops speltoides. The sequence goes on from CM038147.1 coordinate 572,904,258, forward strand.
TATGTTGTTGTTTTTATGGATCTTTTGCTTTGTAAAAACATATATTTATTATGCAAGTCGTGTGACTTGGGTCAGTCTACCATTTCTGGTGGTTGGATGAATATCCTACGTCTCCTAACCCTTCTTTCCTTCTTCCTCACCTCTTCTTCTTCCCCAACAGACCACCGCACGGGCCGTACGGATACTCCCCAACATGCGGTTGGATAAACATACTCTATGAATGAAAATTATGTGTCAGCGATAGGATGGCTGAGTTTGGTTTGTTCACATGTGTCAGCACGTGTCAGTGAGGGTGCGTTCCCTTGGTTGGGTTTGCGGTGTGCAGAAGCGACGGTGTGAGGGTGCGGTGCGACCGCGGTGTGCAGGAGCGACCGTATGAGGGTGCTGCGCGACTGCGACAGCTGTGCGCAAGTGTACCTCCTTCTCATTTTGAAAACTTTAGGCAAGCTTGGCAAAAATGTGTGGCGAAGTTTGGCAATGCAAAGCTAGACCCAAACAGGATAAGTACGTACGTACTATGAGTACTAGTGTTAAAAAAGAAAGGCGGGGTTTTCCTGCACGGGATTTAATCGATACAAATCCTCGTTTCACGTGTCAATTAATGCGTATTTTTTCTCCAAAGACCAAAGAGCTAACCATCTCACTCCTCATCGCTTGATTAATGCAGCACCATGAAAACCAACCTTCTCACTCCCGCATGCATGCAGGGGATATTAATGTCCTTGGTTGCTAACCCCATCAATTTTGCCTCGATTAGTGTTAGTGGCCCTTTGCAAATTGTAATTTTGATATACTGGCCTTGTGTACAAAAAAATGGAGGTAGTAACTATATTTGACTTCCTTCCCCATTGCGGTGATATCAACGATGTCTTTTTTTGGTGGTTTGGCGAAGTGCGTTCGATGGAGAACACCATTGAGGGAGACCATGGTAAGTCGTTCGCAAGTGCCGCCTGCAAGCCGAGACAACCGCCTTATTTGCATCTAGGAAGTCCTTTACTAGTAGTACTAGGAGTACTAGTGCGGTGAGAAGCGGAGTCAGCGAAGAGTGAAATGATGGTTGCTTCGTTCGTGCTTTTGTGATTTGTCGCCTCACTGCTTTGTGATTTGTGATAGAAGGGACAGGGGAGTAGACTCTGTGCTCTATACTGTACTACATGCGTCCAAGCATGGGAGAAAGAGGAGAGACGTTGCATTTTTCTATTCCTTCAATCAATCAATCAGGGAGCTTCGGTTCCATATTTTTGGCTTTGGCAACACCGTCCACAATGGTTCCCACGATGCCTTAAGCTATTTTCACATTTTGCTACACATTGTGGATGCCCTTAACCGTACCACTTGGTTTTGCTCCTGTGTGCTATCTATACAAATCTCAATTATATTGATCTAAAAAATTATAGAATCAAGAGTAGTAAAAAGGAGGTGATTTTGCCGCGCGGATGGCAGGGGATGTTTCTTATTTGAGCAATGCTACATCCACGTAATGGTTTACGTAAAGTTACGAACTGATGTGATGTGGGACTATCTGATTGGATTAAAGGAGAGGATTAGGCCCACCCCACCTAAAAATCAGGGGGGCATATATAGATTAGATGGAAAGTATACGTAGCAGCTACATAGCCCTTTGTAAGTCTAGGATTAGGCTTCTTATTTTCGGAGGACATTGTCCTGGCGGTTTGCTAACATGCGGTCCCACGTGTCAGTGCTTTACCAAGCCGATCCGCGTCCCACATGAGGCAGAACAACGGCAGAAGCAACACGTGGTTAAGTTGAAGAAGATGAGGGAGAAGCGGATTCAGCAACGAGTGAAATGATGGTTGCTTCATCCCTCCAACTTCTTTTTTTAGCATTATTACTTGTCCCTCCAACTTAACTGCGGGAAAGGTGCAGCTTTATGATTTGACGCCTCATTGCTCCTTACTACGTCGGCGCCATGACTGGGGTGCTTCACCCCGGCTGCTCTGCTCTGTATTCCGGTATGGCACGTGGACCCGGTAGCTTGATGTCCCACATGTCGGTGAAAGGGACTAGAAGATTTATGAAAGCGAGCGCTCCACTCTTACGACGGAGGAGTAGACAACATGACGGCCCAGTGAACTGTCACTTGTACTGTATAGTACTATAGTTTTGCTGTTTCGCACGATCCATCGATACAAACCCGATTAAACAAGAAAGGGTGGGATTTTTCCCGCGCGGTAGATGATACTGGCCATACATTTCAAAGGCAATTTTAATGTATGCAAACTGAATAATTATAAGTAACAATATGATATCTAGTAAAACTAAAAACACATATGATTTATTGTGTTAGAGTGTAGTAGTAGTGCTGTATTGCATAGTTTTTAGATATAACGTGCGAGAACATGTAGAGATGTAGTTTTGGAGGGCCTACAGAGAGAAAAGCGTAATACAGTCACCGAACTTAATAAGCTGATTACGGTCACTATATACGTTTTGCGGTGATTATACGGTCACTTGCGCACAGTTCAACATCGGATTGCACTCTGTTGACCGGCCAAATAGTCTGTGAGGCGCCATGTTGACTAGTTAAATGGACCATGTTACTTGTGGGTCCCACCTATCAGTTCGCATAGGCAAAAGGTCAGCTAAACACAAATTTTACACAGGCGCGATGATATGTCTCCAACGTATCTATAATTTTTGATTGCTCCATGCTATACTATCTATTGTTTTGGACCATATTGGGCTTTATTTTCACTTTTATATTACTTTTGGGACTAACCTATTAACCGGAGGCCCAACCCAGAATTGCTGTTTTTTTTTGCCTATTTTAGTGTTTCGAAGAATCGAAATATCAAATGGAGTCCAAACGGAATGAAATTTTCGGGAACGTGATTTTCTCATCAGATAAGGTCCAGGAGACTTGGACCCTCGGTAAAGAAAGGAGGGAGGCGGCCACGATGGTGGAGGGCGCGCCCCCTGCCTCGTGGCTCCCCGAGGCTCCACCGACGTACTCCTTCCTCCTATATATACTAACGTACCCCAACAGATCAGAGATGGAGCCAAAAACCTAATTCCACCGCCGCAACTTTTTGTATCCACGAGATCCCATCTTGGGGCCTGTTCCGGAGCTCCGTGGAAGGGGAATCCACCATGGAGGGTTTCTACATCATCATCATAGCCTCTCCGATGAAGTGTGAGTAGTTTACTTCAGACCTTCGGGTCCATAGTTAGTAGCTAGATGGCTTCTTCTCTCTTTTTGGATCTCAATACAATGTTCTCCCCCTCTCTCGTGGAGATCTATTCGATGTATTCTTCTTTTTGCGGTGTGTTTGTTGAGACCGATGAATTGTGGGTTTATGATCAAGATTATCTATGAGCAATATTTGAATCTTCTCCTAATTCTTTTATGTATGATTGGTTATCTTTGCAAGTCTCTTCGAATTATCCATTTGGTTTGGCCAACAAGATTGGTAGTTCTTGCAATGGGAGAAGTGCTTAGCTTTGGGTTCAATCTTACGGTGTCCTTTCCCAGTGACAGTAGGGGCAGCAAGGCACGTATAGTATTGTTTCCATCGAGGATAACAAGATATTTTTTATCATATTGCATGAATTTATCGCTCTACATCATGTCATCTTGCTTAAGGCGTTGCTCTATTTTCATTAACTTAATACTCTAGATGCATGCTGGATAGCGATCTACTTGTCTACTTGTCTCGGACGTGCAGGCAGGAGTCGGTCTACTTGTCTCGGACGTGCTGCCTATATACATGATCATTCCTAGATACTCTCATAACTATGCTTAATTATGTCAATTGCTCAACGGTAATTCGTTCACCCACTGTAAAATACTTATGCTCTTGAGAGAAGCCACTAGTGAAATCTATGGCCCCCGGGTCTATTCTCATCATATTAATCTTCCTACTCTTTATTATTGCTTTGCTTTTTTACTTTGCCTTTTATTTTACTTTGCATCTTTATACCAAAAATACCAAAAATACCAAAAATATTATCGATCATCTCTATCAGATCTCACCCTCGTAAGTGACCGTGAAGGGATTGACAACCCCTAATTGCGTTGGTTGCGTTGAGCTATTTATTTTGTGTAGGTACGAGGGACTTGCGCGTGGCCTCCTACTGGATTGATAACTTGGTTCTACAAAACTGAGGGAAATACTTACGCTACTCTGCTGCATCATCCTCTCCTCTTCAGGGAAAACCAACGCAAGCTCAAGACGTAGCAAGAAGCATTTCTGGCGCCGTTGCCGGGGAGTCTACGCAAAAGACAACATACCAAGTACCCATCACAATCCCTTATCTCTCGCATTACATTATTTGCCATTTGCCTCTCGTTTTCCTCTCCCCCACTTCACCCTTACTGTTTTATTCGCCCTCTCTATACCGTTTGCCTTTTTCTCGTTTGCTTGTCGTTATGGCTAGTCTTATATCTTCTCTGTTATCTCCTGAGAATGAAGCTCTTAATTTTAAGCAAAGGGAGGGAGAAAATCTAAAAGACGCTTGGTATAGAATTTGTAATGCTCAAAATAGATCTACCAAGAAGCAATCTACTTCTGTTCTTCTCCGCAATTTTTATGTAGGTACTAATCGTTGGTATAGATATATCCTCGATACCATTACCGGAGGGAATTTCTTGGGTAGCCATACTTTTGATTCTTATAATGCTATGATAGATTTATTAGGCTCACCACCTCTTTTGGTTAATGGAACTACGTTAACTTTGGAGCATGTAATGCACAGACTTGAAATTATTGAAAATAAAGTTGCTACAGTTGAGTTAATTGAAAATCTAGATAAAAATATCCACAATCAAATTACCCAATATGGATCTAAGGTAGGAGTAACTTTGAAAAATATTAAGGAGAAGGAACCCATAGTTAATGAGAAAATAAATCAAGATTCCTCTAGAATTGATAAACTTGAGGGTATCATTACCAACTTGGGAACCGCTTTTTATTCCGTAAAAATACCCCAAGTCCACCTACTAAAACTGCTAAGCTCATGTGTGTTCCTAAGAATAAGGGTGAATCCTCTAGTAAGGAAACTGCGGCTCTTAAATCTAAAAGTATTCATCCCAATCTTTTTGCTATCATTAAGGAACCATTTGCTACGAATGAATTTTTCGATCGTTTGCCTAAAAATTTGATAATTACTAGAAAGAAAGAAATTTCTAAGGAAGGTAGATGCCTCGTTGAAGAATTGCCTACCAAAGATGGCAATACCTAGATCTATCTTTGCTTTTATGCCTAGCGAGGGACGTTAAACGATAGCGCTTGTTGGGAGGCAACCCAATTTTATTTTTAGTTTTTTATTTTTGTTTCTGTTTAGGAATAAATAATCCATCTACCTTCTGTTTAGATGTGGTTTTATGTTTTAATTAGTGTTTGTGCCAAGTTAAACCTATAGGATCTTCTTGGATGATAGTTATTTGATCTTGCTGTAATTTCCAGAAACTTTCTGTTCACGAAAACAATTGTTAAAACTCACCGGAATGTGATAAAATAGTGATTCCAATTGCTGCTGATCAATAAACAAATTGCCTAGGTCTTCCTGTTGTGGCTGAAGTTTTTGATTTCCAGAAGTTTGAGTTAGTTACAGATTACTACAGACTGTTCTGTTTTTGACGGATTCTGTTTTTCGTGTGTTGTTTGCTTATTTTGATGAATCTATGGCTAGTAAAATAGTTTATAATCCATTGAGAAGTTGGAATACAGTAGGTTTAACACCAATATAAATAAAGAATGAGTTCATTACAGTACCTTGAAGTGGTCTTTTGTTTTCTTTCGATAACGGAGCTTGCGAGATTTCTGTTGAGTTTTGTGTTATGAAGTTTTCATGTTTTGGGTGAAATTTTTTGATGGATTATGGAACAAGGAGTGGCAAGAGCCTAAGCTTGGGGTTGCCCATGGCACCCCCCAAGATAATCCAAGGACACCAAAAAGTCAAAGCTTGGGGATGCCCCGGAAGGCATCCCCTCTTTCGTCCACTTCCATCGGTAACTTTACTTGGAGATATATTTTTATTCACTACATGATATGTGTTTTGCTTGGAGCATCTTGTATTATTTGCGTCTTTGCTTGTTAGTTTACCACAATCATCCTTGCTGTACACACCTTTTGAGAGAGCCATACATGAATTGGAATTTGATAGAATACTCTATGTGCTTCACTTATATCTTTTGAGCTTTATAGTTTTGCTCTAGTGCTTCACTTATATCTTTTAGAGCACGGTGGTGGATTTGTTTTATAGAAACCATTGATCTCTCATGCTTCATTTAGATTATTTTGAGAGTCTTAAATAGCATGGTAATTTGCTTAAAATAATAATATGCTTGGTATTCAGGATTTGGAAAACTTTCTTTTGAGTGCGTTGAATACTAAGAAAAGTTTGATGGTTGATTATTGTTTTGAGATATGAAGGTAGTAATATTAGAGTCATGCTAGTTGAGTAGTTGTGAATTTGAGAAATACTTGTTAAAATTTGTGATTCCCGTAGCATGCACGTATGGTGAACCGTTATGTGATGAAGTCGGAGCATGATTTATTTATTGATTGTCTTCCTTATGAGTGGCGGTCGGGGACGAGCGATGGTATTTTCCTACCAATCTATCCCCCTAGGAGCATGCGTGTAATACTTTGCTTTGATAACTTGTAGATTTTTGCAATAAGTATATGAGTTCTTTATGACTAATGTTGAGTCCATGTATTATACACACTTTTCTCTCCCTTCCGCCATTGCTAGCCTCTCTAATACCGCGCACTTTTTGCCGGTATCATACACCCACCATATACCTTCCTAAAAACAGCCACCATACCTACCTATCATGGCATTTCCATAGCCATTCCGAGATATATATTGCCATGCAACTTTCCACCGTTCAGTTTATTATGACACGCTCCATCATTGTCATGTTGCTTAGCATGATCATGTAGTTGACATCGTATTTGTTGCAAAGCCATCATTCATAATTCTTTCATACATGTCACTTATGAATCATTGCATATCCCGGTACACCGCCGGAGGCATTCACATAGAGTCATATTTTGTTCTAAGTATCGAGTTGTAATTCTTGAGTTGTAACAAAATAAAAGTGTGATGATCATCATTTTCAGAGCATTGTCCCAAGTGAGGAAAGGATGATGGAGACTATGATTCCCCCATAAGTCGGGATGAGACTCCGGACGAAAAATAAATAAATAATAAGAGAATAGAAAAGAGGCCATAAAAAAAGAGAAAAGGCCCAAATAAAAAAAGAAGAGAGAAAAAGAGAGAAGGGACAATGTTACTATCCTTTTACCACACCTGTGCTTCAAAGTAGCACCATGATATTCATAATAGAGAGTCTCTCATTTTGTCACTTTCATATACTAGTGGGAATTTTTCATTATAGAACTTGGCTTGTATATTCCAATGATGGGCTTCCTCAAATTGCCCTAGGTCTTCGTGAGCAAGCGAGTTGGATGCACACCCACTTAGTTTCTTTTGTTGAGCTTTCATATACTTATAGCTCTAGTGCATCCGTTGCATGGCAATCCCTACTCACTCACATTGATATCTATTGATGGGCATCTCCATAGCCCGTTGATACGCCTAGTTGATGTGAGACTATCTTCCCTCTTTTTGTCTTCTCCACAACCACCATTCTATTCCACATATAATGCTATATCCATGGCTCACGCTCATGTATTGCGTGAAGATTGAAAAAGTTTTGAGAATGTCAAAAGTATGAAACAATTGCTTGGCTTGTCATCGGGGTTGTGCATGATCTAAATACTTTATGTGGTGAAGATAGAGCATAGCCAGACTATTTGATTTTGTAGGGATAACTTTCTTTGGCCATGTTATTTTGAGAAGACATAATTGCTTTGTTAGTATGCTTAAGTATTATTATTTTTTATGTCAATATTAAACCTTTGTCTTCAATCTGTCGGATCTGAATATTCATACCACAATTAAGAAGAGTTACATTGAAATTATGCCAAGTAGCACTCCGCATAAAAAAATCTCTTTTTATCATTTACCTACTCGAGGACGAGCAGGAATTAAGCTTGGGGATGCCTGATATGTCTCCAATGTATCTATAATTTTTGACTGCTCCATGCTATATTATCTATTGTTTTGGACCATATTGGGCTTTATTTACCACTTTTATATTACTTTTGGGACTAACCTATTAACCGAAGGCCCAGCCCAGAATTGCTGTTTTTTGCCTATTTCAGTGTTTCAAAGAAACAGAATATCAAACGGAGTCCAAACGGAATGAAATCTTCGGGAACGTGATTTTCTCATCAGATAAGATCCATGAGACTTGGACCCTCGATCAAGAAAGCAGGGAGGCGTCCACGAGGGTGGAGGGCGTGCCCCCTGCCTCGTGGGCCCCCCGAAGGTCCACCGACGTACTCCTTCCTCCTATATATACCTACGTACCCCCAACAGATCAGAGACGGAGCCAAAAACCTAATTCCACCGCTGCAACTTTCTGTATCCACGAGATCCCATCTTGGGGCCTGTTCCGGAGTTCCGCCGGAAGGGGAATCCACCATGGAGGGCTTCTACATCATCATCATAGCCTCTCCGATGAAGTGTAAGTAGTTTACTTCAGACCTTCGGCTCCATAGTTAGTAGCTAGACGGCTTCTTCTCTCTTTTTGGATCTCAATACAATGTTCTCCCCCTCTCTCGTGGAGATCTATTTGATGTAATCTCCTTTTTGCAGTGTGTTTGTTGAGACCGATGAATTGTGGGTTTATGATCAAGATTATCAATGAGCAATATTTGAATCTTCTCTAGATTCTTTTATGTATGATTGGTTATCTTTGCAAGTCTCTTCGAATTATCCGTTTGGTTTGGCCAACTAGATTGGTAGTCCTTGCAATGAGAGAAGTGCTTAGCTTTGGGTTCAATCTTGCGGTGTCCTTTCCCAGTGACAGTAGGGGCAGCAAGGCACGTATTGTATTGTTCCATCGAGGATAACAAGATGGGGTTTTTATCATATTGCATGAATTTATCTCTCTACATCATGTCATCTTGCTTAAGGCGTTACTCTATCTTCATTGACTTAATACTCTAGATGCATGCTGGATAGCGGTCGATGAGCGGAGTAATAGTAGTAGATGCAGGCAGGAGTCGGTCTACTTGTCTCGGACGTACTGCCTATATACATGATCATACCAAGATACTCTCATAACTATGCTCAATTCTGTCAATTGCTCAACAGTAATTCGTTCACCCACCGTAAAATACTTATGCTCTTGAGAGAAGCCACTAGTGAAATCTATGGCCCCTGGGTCTATTCTCATCATATTAATCTTCCTATGCTTTATTATTGCTTTTCTTTTTACCTTGCCTTTTATTTTACTTTGCATCTTTATACCAAAAATACCAAAAATATTATCTATCATCTCTATCAGATCTTACCCTCGTAAGTGACCGTGAAGGGATTGACAACCCCTAATCGCGTTGGTTGCGTTGATCTATTTGTTTTGTGTAGGTACGAGGGACTTGCGTGTGGCCTCCTACTGGATTGATACCTTTGTTCTCAAAAACTAAGGGAAATACTTACGCTACTCTGCTGCATCATCCTCTCATCTTCGGGGAAAACCAACGCAAGCTCAAGACATAGCAAGAAGGATTTCTGGCGCCGTTGCCGTGGAGTCTACGCAAAAGTCAACATACCAAGTACCCATCACAATCCATTATCTCTCGCATTACATTATTTGTCATTTGCCTCTCGTTTTCCTATCCCCCACTTCACCCTTACTGTTTTATTCGCCCTCTCTTTTCCGTTTGCCTTTTTCTCATTTGCTTGTCGTTATGGCTAGTCTTATATCTTCTCCGTTATCTCCTGAGAATGAAGTTCTAAATTTTAAGAAAAGGGAGGGAGAAAATCTAAAAGACACTTGGTATAGAATTTGCAATGCTCAAAATAGATCTACCAGGAAGCAATCTACTTCTGTTCTTCTCCGCAATTTTTATGTAGGTACTAATCCTTGTTATAGATATATCCTCGATACCATTACCGGAGGGAATTTCTTGGGTAGCCATACTATTGATTCTTATAATGCTATGATAGATTTGTTAGGCTCACCACCTCTTTTGGTTAATGGAACTAAGTTAACTTTGGAGCATGTAATGCAAAGACTTGAAATTATTGAAAATAAAGTTGCTATAGTTGAGTTAATTGAAAATCTAGATAAAAAGATCCACAATCAAATTACCCAATATGGATCTAAGGTAGGAGTAACTTTGAAAAATATTAAGGAGAAGGAACCCATAGTTAATGAGAAAATAAATCAAGATTCCTCTAGAATTGATAAAGTTGAGGGTATCATTACCAACTTGGGAACCACTTTTTCTTCCGTAAAAAAGACCCCAAGTCCACCTACTAAAATTGCTAAGCTCATGTATGTTCCTAAGAATAAGGGTGAATCCTCTAGTAAGGAAACCGCAGATCTTAAATCTATAATTATTCATCCCAATCTTTTTGCTATCATTAAGGAACCATTTGCTACGAATGAATTCCGATCTTTTGCCTAAAAAGTTGATAATTACTAGAAAGAAAGAAATTTCTAAGGAAGGTAGATGCCTCGTTGAAGAATTGCCTACCAAAGATGGCAATACCTAGATCTATCCTTGCTTTTATGCCTACCTAGGGGTGTTAAACGATAGCGCTTGTTGGGAGGCAACCCAATTTTATTTTTAGTTTTTTATTTTTGTTTCTGTTTAGGAATAAATAATCCATCTACCTTCTGTTTAGATGTGGTTTTATGTTTTAATTAGTGTTTGTGCGAAGTTAAACCTATAGGATCTTCTTGGATGATAGTTCTTTGATCTTGCTGTAATTTCCAGAAACTTTCTGTTCACGAAAATAATTGTTAAAAATCACCAGAACGTGATAAAATAGTAACTCCAATTGCTTCTGATTAATAAACAAATTTCCTAGGTCGTCCTATTTTGGCCGAAGTTTTTGATTTCCACAAGTTTTCGTTAGTTACAGATTACTACAGACTGTTCTGTTTTTGACAGATTCTGTTTTTCGTGTGTTGTTTGCTTATTTTGATGAATCTATGGCTAGTAAATAGTTTATAATCCATAGAAAAGTTGGAATACAGTAGGTTTAACACCAATATAAATAAAGAATGAGTTCATTACAGTACCTTGAAGTGGTCTTTTGTTTTCTTTCGCTAACGGAGCTTACGAGATTTCCTTTGAGATTTGTGTTGTGAACTTTTCAAGTTTTGAGTGAATTTTTTTGATGGATTATGGAACAAGGAGTGGCAAGAGCCTAAGCTTGGGGATGCCCATGGAACACCCAAGATAATCCAAGGACACCAAAAAGTCAAAGCTTGGGGATGCCCCGGAAGGCATCCCCTCTTTCGTCCACTTCCATCGGTAACTTTACTTGGAGCTATATTTTTATTCACTACATGAGAGAGTCTTGGAGCGTCTTGTATTATTTGCGTCTTTGCTTGTTAGTTTACCACAATCATCCTTCCTGTACACACCTTTTGAGAGAGCCATACATGAATTGGAATTTGATAGAATACTCTATTTTCTTCACTTATATCTTTTGAGCTCTATAGTTTTGCTCTAGTGCTTCACTTATATCTTTTAGAGCACGGTGGTGGATTTGTTTTCTAGAAACCTTTGATCTCTGATGCTTCACTTAGATTATTTTGAGAGTCTTAAATAGCATGGTAATTTGCATAAAATAATAATATGCTTGGTATTCAAGATTTGTAAAACTTTCTTTTGAGTGCGTTGAATACTAAGAAAAGTTTGATGCTTGATAATTGTTTTGAGATATGAAGGTAGTAATATTAGAGTCATGCTAGTTGAGTAGTTGTGAATTTGAGAAATACTTGTGTTAAAGTTTGTGATTCCCGTAGCATGCACGTATGGTGAACCGTTATGTGATGAAGTCGGAGCATGATTTATTTATTGATTGTCTTCCTTATGAGTGGCGGTCGGGGACGAGTGATGGTCTTTTCCTACCAATCTATCCCCCTAGGAGCATGTGCCTAATACTTTTCTTTGATAACTTGTAGATTTTTGTAATAAGTATATGAGTTCTTTATGACTAATGTTGAGTCCATGGATTATACACACTTTTCTCACCCTTCCACCATTGCTAGCCTCTCTAATACTGCGCACTTTTTGCCGGTATCAAACACCCACCATATACCTTCCTCAAAACAGCCACTGAGGGAGTCCTGGACTAGGGGGTGTCCGGATAGCTGAACTATCATCATCGGCCGGACTCCAAGACTATGAAGATACAAGATTGAAGACTTCGTACCGTGTCCGGATGAGACTTTCCTTGGCGTGGAAGGCAAGCTTGGCGATATGGATATGTAGATCTCCTACCATTGTAATCGACTCTGTGTAACCCTAGCCCTCTTCGGTATCTATATAAACCGGAGGGTTTTAGTCCATAGGACACAACAACAATCATACCATAGGTTAGCTTCTAGGGTTTAGCCTCCTTGATCTCGTGGTAGATCCACTCTTGTACTACCCATATCATCAATATCAATCAAGCAGGAGTAGGGTTTTACCTCCGTCGAGAGGGCCCGAACCTGGGTAAAAACATCGTGTCCCTTGTCTCCTGTTACCATCCGCCTAGACGCACAGTTCGGGACCCCCTACCCGAGATCCGACGGTTTTGACACCGACATTGGTGCTTTCATTGAGAGTTCCTCTGTGTCCTCACCGATAGGCTCGGTGGCTCCTTCGATCATCAACAACAACGACGCTATCCAGAGTGAGACTTTTCTCCCCGGACAGATCTTCGTATTCGGCGGCTTTGCGCTGCTGGCCAATTCGCTTGGCCATCTGTAGCAGATCGAAAGCTACGCTCCTGGCCATCAGGTCAGATTTTGGAAGTTTGAACTTCACGGCCGACACCCGCGGAGACTTGATCTTCGATGGATTCGAGCCACAGCCGAGCGCGCCGCATTGTCACGATGGGCATGATTTAGCTCCGCTGCTGGACAGTGCCCTGGAGGCCGCACATGAGTCCGCTCCGACCCTTAATTCGGAGCCGATTGCGCAGATCGAGGATGGGTGGCTAGACACTGCCTCGGGGGCTGCTACCTCTACGGCGATGGAGCCGAATACCGACCTTGTCCCTCGTGAAGCTCGTGACTCCGAGGTGCCGGACTCCGAACCCCTTGCGCCCCTACCAATCGAATCCGGTTGGGCGCCGATCATGGAGTTCACCGCTGCGGACATCTTTCAGCACTCACCTTTTGGCGACATCCTAAACTCGCTAAACTATCTCTCGTGATAAGGAGAGCCCTGGTCGGATCACGGTCAGGACGGTTGGGATGCGGACGACGAAGAAATTCAAAGCCCACCCACCACCCACTTCGTAGCCACTGTCGACGACCTAACCGACATGCTAGACTTCGACCCCGAAGACATCGACGGTATGGACGACGATCCGGAGACGACCAAGAACCAGCGCCTACTGGGCACTGGAAAGCCACCTCAACTTACGACGTATACATGGTGGATACACCAAAAGGAAGCGATAACGAGGAACAAAGGGACGCGGCGAAGGATAATTCCCCCGAAAAACAACCAAAACTGTGACGCAAGCGCCGCCCGAAGTCCCGCCTCGATAACAACAGCACCCATACTGACCCAGCCGTAGAGCAGGGCGAAACAGTGGACGATGAACATGCCACCAAGCAACCATCCGAATAGGATGAATTGGATGAGCAACCCATCCCCGGTGAAAACAACAGTCCAGACGATCTCACGCCGGACACATCACCGGAGCATAAGAACCTTCACAAAAGGCTCGTCGCCACTGCAAGAAGTTTGAAGAAGCAGAAGCGGAAGCTCAAAACACCGGAAGACGTACTCAGAAGGAGATGGAGCACAGTACTCAAGACCGCACATAAATACGACGATAGTCACCAAGCAAAGAGCTACCCGAAGCGCAAGCTGTTCCCGAATTCGACGAGGAGGCCGTAGAGCCCTCACAGTAAAAAAAAAGAGGCTGCCTGGCCGGATAGACGACCAGATCACAGGCTGAGAGCGGCAAGCGGCGCCGCACACAAGCCGGCACACGATCCACATAAGGATCCTCACAAAAAGGATGGCCCGGTCAGGTCCATCTATGGGCCAAAAAAGAAGGCTCCAGGAAACAACACAACACGCCGAGTGTTCAAAGATAACAGCACACCTAAATACAGGGGCGCCGCACACCCACTATGTTTCACCGATGAGGTACTGGATCATGAATTTCCAGCGGGAGTCAAGCCCGTAAACATAGAGGCATACGATGGAACAACAGACCCCGGAGTCTGGATTGAGGATTACATCCTAGACATACATATGGCTAGAGGAGACGATCTCCATGCCATAAAATACCTATCCCTCAAGCTCAAAGGGCCAGCTCGGCATTGGCTCAAAAGCCTCCCAGAAAATACCATTGGAAGTTGGGAAGAGCTCGAGGATGCGTTTCGAGCAAATTTTCAGGGGACTTATGTCCGCCCTCCGGATGCAGATGATTTAAGTCACATAACTCAACAGCCGGAGAGTCAAGACGCAAACTCGAACAGGTTCCTCACCAAAAGAACCAAATAGTCGATCGTCCGAACGCCAAGCTCGAGCAGCCTTTAAACATAACGTCCGAGACGAATAGCTCGCCAGACACCTCGGCCAGGAAAAACCAAGAACAATGGCCGCGCTAACAAACCTCATGACCCGCTTTTGCGCGGTGGAAGATAGCTGGCTGGCAAGATGCAGCACCAGCGACCTGAGTACATCCGAGGTCAGGGATGGAAATGGGAAATCACGACGCAGAAAAGATCAGCGCCGGAATAAGGAGAATGGCCCAAATAGCACGGCGGTCAACGCCGGGTTCAAAAGCTCTCGGCCGAATAACAAAACACTGCCTCTTAAAGACAACAGTGACGAGCTATCCAACCTAAACGAAATCTTGCATAGGATATGTTGGGTCTTCAAGCAGTCCGGCCGACTTAACGCCGAACACAAGGGGCTCGACACACCAAGCGAAGACGATGACTAACCCCACAAGCAGAGCTCCGGGAAACAGAAGACTTTCCCACAAGAAGTCAAAACAGTGAACTCACTTCAAGTGATAACAAGGAAAAATAGTGCGGCACCTACTAAAATACGCGCCGCACGGTCCACCCCAGCGGAGTCCCGAAATTGGATGTCAAAACCAATTACTTTCGACCATCAGGATTACTCCAGAATCATTCAAAACGCAGGAAGGACTGCTTTGATATTGAAGCCCATAATCGACGGACTCCAATTTACACAAGTCCTAATGGATGGCGGCAGCGATATAAACCTACTATATCCGGACACAATCCGCAGAATGGGGATAGACCCTACGAAAATTCGCCACGGCAGCACTTCCTTTGAAGGAGTGATGCCAGGCCCTTACGCCAATTGCACGGGCTCCTTACTACTAGAAGTTGTGTTCGGTTCATCCGACAACTTCCGTCGCGAAAAGCTAATCTTCCATATCGCCCCATTTAAAAGTAGCCATCAAGCACTATTGGGACACGAAGCTTTCGCCCGCTTTAACGCAATACCGCATTACACGTCTCTTACACTTAAAATGCCCGGTCCACGCGGCATCATCTCATTAAAAGGTAACTTCGAGTGTTCCTCGACCACGGAAGAACGTGAGACTGCCTTGACAGCCACACACTAATCCGGCCTTGCTAATCAAAGCCCCTAAAAACAGGTCATTCAGACCCAGTACAAGGTTAGGCGAGTCCGGCATAAATAAACTATGGGCTTCCTAGCCGCATACCCCTTTACAAGGGGCTGTGCGCATGAGCAATGAGAGCCAATAAAGCTCAACTTTATTCATTTTTTAAATTATACTCTGTTTTAAATACATTTTTGCATGATATTTTTCCAAACTAAGTTCTTCTCTTTTACAGATGAACAACGTGCTACACTCGTCCAGGATACAGCACAACGGAGACACATGCGCAGACGTGCAGCAGGGATCCATTGCAAGGATTCTTTTCAGATTAAGACCCTGTGTAAACCTTTCTTACTGTCTCTTGTTGATACACATCTCCCGGTTTCCTACCATAACCGAGGTGGAGGCTGGCGTTTTGGCATCGGACGCGTCAGAAGTTCTCGCCTGTACCTGGACACTAGGGGCTTAGGGCATTGTTCTGCCGTTATCATAAAGACCGAATACCTCAAGGAGTGTTTGGCGTCTCGAGTTAGGCCTTATATGCATCAGCTCCAAATGATGTCTTTGGTCAAATGTTGGGTTTGCCCGGCTCCTGTGTTTTGCTGCCTTACGTTCCGCTCCATCGGCTAACACGGCACCAGGAGAACTACTGCGATTGTGCCCCGGTTCGGCCGGGCGAGCACCTTAGTAGAGAAAGCCGAAAACTGACTTTCATGATATAGCGAGAGACTGGTCAACCACTCGATCGACTACTGGAATGTTTAGAATTCCTCCGCTTTGACGAAGGACCGCTTCCCGGTCAGGCACACGCGTGCCCTGAGTTCGGAGAGCGCGGTGCCTCTAGGGGCTATATAGTAGCTCCACCATCGAGCTCCTATAAGTGAAAGTGATAAAGCATTATAGTCCGGTTGCCTAGTTTGCTACGCTACCACCTCCTTCACAGGACCAAGATGTTGGATTAAGTGTGAAAATGCGCTTTTTTTTTGTAAACACCCCCGCACCATGTGCGTGGGGGCTGAAGCCAAAGACTGCCATCTTTTAGGTTATACATACATATACATTAACGGCCGCACAGGAGATATTTCAATACTTGAACGCACAAGTATAAAAAGGCGTTACATTACAAATATGGTTTCACAAGTCATACATGTCATTTGAACATAACATTTTTCGAGCACTGCGACTCTATTAAACGAGCGCCCTGCAGGACTTCCTCAAAATAGTGCTCGGCGGGTAACCAGCTTTTGTCCGAGCCCCGGGATGCAACATCGGTGGCATCCATCTCCGCCCAGTATGTCTTAACACATGCGAGAGCCATCCGTGCACCCTCTATGCATGCCGACCGCTTCATTGCCTTGATATGCGGCACCGCCCCAAGGAATTGCTGCAATAAGCCAAAATAACTCTTCGGCTTGGGCCTTTCCAGCCACAGATGAGCCACCACATCCGTCATGGCAAATCCGGACAATCTATTCAGATCATCCCACTCAGCCAACCGATCGGTCAACGAAGTGGACGCTCCGGACTATGGAATTGAGACCAAAAAAGCTCTTCCATTTTGTGATCCTTCTAGCTTCGGAAGTGCACGATTGCGTCCGCCGCACTCGCCGCCAAATTCAGATAAGGATCCTCCGCACCCCACAACTGGCCCAACTGAGCATACTTCGGATCCGTGAACTTCCTACGCAGTAGAAAGGGCTTTCCAGCTGCAATGTCTCCCGCCTGACGCAGTTCCTCCTTTATAGCCCGCATTGCAGAACGGGCATCCTTGGCCACCTGCATAGGACAAGCGACATTTTATAACTGAGATTATGACCCTCGGCACGCTGTCGTGTTCGACAAAATACTGAGTCTCAGGGGCTACTATCTATACAGGGCGCACTCTATGTGCAAAACTGTCAAAAGGTATGTCATTTCTTGCATTCCTCAAACCCCGTCAGTAAACTTCCGAAGGCCTCATGCAACCCGCTCTCGGCGGATGAGATCCTTTCAATCACCGTACTCATTAATGTGTGGTGATCCTCTGAGATAGACGCACTCTCGAGTAGATCCTGCAGTTCCACCGGCCGTACTCCAGTTAGTGCCGAACTCCCCGGCCCCGCCGGACTCGGGGAGACCCTCCATGATGACACCTCAGGATCGTCTGCCCCGCCTGACAGGGCGGCAGATGGCGGCGTTTCGCTCTCCATCATCTCCGGACGAAGGTCCCCCGAGGATGAGCTCTGCTGAGAAGGGCTGAGATCCGAACTACATGGTAAAAACTTCGGTTATCCTTAGAAATAAAATAGGGATGTCCCTTATTACAAAACTCCCCTTTTTCTACTTACGGCTCGCTGGAGGGCTGATTCCTTTGGGGAGACTGTGCGGCCGGGACTCCTCCCGGCACAGGACCTTCCGGTGCAGATTTCTTTCCCCACTTCGAGGCCTTGGCCTCCGGTTCTTCGGAAGCGGTCCTCTTCTCCCCCTGCAGGGAGGGATTCTTGATTCCCCCCTTGCTGAGAGCCTCCTTAGCAGAGGCGGTAGTTTCCCTGTTCCCCACTTCGCCCTCCTCCGAAGGCGCAACCTCCAACATTTTGATTAACACGGGATCCGGCGTGGTCTCAGGGAGGGGGGTCGGACACCGTATCAGTTTTGCTTGCGCTATCCACTCCTGTCCAAGGGATAGCTGGTTAAAAGGCATATCCATGATAAACAAATGGACGGTATGTCTAGACACAGGGGTACTTACTTGAGTATCCGTGCGATTGCAGCTTAAGCCGGCGTCCTCGGTCAATTCCGGACACATCTCTTATGATCCGAAGAACAGTTTGTACATCTCCACGGGTGTCGTACCCATGAAGTGTTGGAGAGCTCGAGGTCCCTCCGGATTGAATTCCCACAGGCGGAGGGGGCGACGTTTGTAGGGCAGAAGATGTCGAATCAGCATAACCTGCGTCACCACGACCAGATCATTCTCCCTCTCTTGGAGGTCTTGAATCCGGCCCTGCAATAGGGGTACGTCCTTGGACGGCCCCCAATCAAGCCCTCTGTTGACCCATGACGTCAGTCGTTGTGGAGGGCCCGAGCGAAAGGCGGGCGGCGGCCTCTGCCTGCTGCCCCTGGGAGCGGTGATATAGAACCACTCCTGTTGCCACAAGCCGAGCTCCTCCTGAAAAGAGCCCTCGGGCCATGGAGCATCATCCCTCTTGCTTATAACCACCCCGCCGCACTCTGTCTGACGCCCCTCAATCATCTTCTGCTCCACGTTGATAGTTTTGAGCCACAAACCGAAGTGTGGGGTAGTGCGGAGGAAGGCTTCGCAGACAACAATAAATGATGAGATGTGGAGGTTGGACTCCAGAGCCAAGTCGTGGAATTCCAGCCCATAGTATAACATGATCCCCCTCACGAAGGGATCCATTGGGAAGCCTAAACCCCGACGGAGGTGAGACACGAACACGACACTCTCTCTAGGCTCGGGATTAGGAATGACTTGCCCTTGGGCAGGCAACCTATGCGAAATCTCGTAGGTTAAGTACCTGGCGTCTCTCAGCTTTAGCACGTCCTCTTCCGTGACGGAGGAGGGCATCCACCGGCCCTGTAGGTCGGAGCCGGACATTGTCGAAGGTCCGGAGTGCCCGAATCTGGAGCCCTGGGTGTTGGAACTCGGGGCGAGGGGCGGATTCGATTGAGGATTGAAGAAAAAGAACGGGCCTTGGTCTCATTATAAAGAGGGAGAATACCAAGAGCCGTCCTCGTGACCGTTTGGAGCTCGCCTTCGATGGAGGGGGCGTGGCAACGGGCGCGGTTGGGTTACCCACGTCCGTATTGATGAGAATCCCGGAATAAGGGGGCACGATCTCTGCTTTGACAAGACGTGCCAACGAAACCGCTTCGCTAAACACGCTGAGGTGGTATAATAAAAACGATTTGAGTAAAAGCTTGGTTGTGGTGTAACCCGCCTTGCAATGTCGAAGACAATATGCACGCCGAACTCGCCGTCATTAAAGCCTGGTTCTGGGGCTACTGAGGGAGTCCTGGACTAGGGGGTGTCCGGATAGCCGAACTATCATCATCGGCCGGACTCCAAGACTATGAAGATACAAGATTGAAGACTTCATCCCGTGTCCGGATGGGACTTTCCTTGGCGTGGAAGGCAAGCTTGGCGATACGGATATGTAGATCTCCTACCATTGTAACCGACTCTGTGTAACCTTAGCCCTCTCCGGTATCTATATAAACCGGAGGGTTTTAGTCCATAGGACACAACAACAATCATACCATAGGCTAGCTTCTAGGGTTTAGCCTCCTTGATCTCGTGGTAGATCCACTCTTGTACTACCCATATCATCAATATCAATCAAGCAGGAGTAGGGTTTTACCTCCGTCGAGAGGGCCCGAACCTGGGTAAAAACATCGTGTCCCTTGTCTCCTATTACCATCCGCCTAGACGCACAGTTCGTGACCCCCTACCCGAGATCCGCCGGTTTTGACACCAACAGCCACCATACCTACCTATCATGGCATTTCCATAGCCATTCCGAGATATATTGCCATGCAACTTTCCACCGTTCAGTTTATTATGACACGCTCCATCATTGTCATATTGCTTAGCATGATCATGTAGTTGACATCGTATTTGTTGCAAAGCCACCATTCATAATTCTTTCATACATGTCACTTATGAATCATTGCATATCCCGGTACACCGCCGGAGGCATTCACATAGAGTCATATTTTGTTCTAAGTATCGAGTTGTAATTCTTGAGTTGTAAGAAAATAAAAGTGTGATGATCATCATTTTTAGAGCATTATCCCAAGTGAGGAAAGGATGATGGAGACTATGATTCCCCCATAAGTCGGGATGAGACTGCGGACGAAAAATAAATAAATAAAAAAAGAGAAAAGAAAAGAGGCCATAAAAAAGAGAAAAGGCCCAAATAAAAAAAGAAGAGAGAAAAAGAGAGAAGGGACAATGTTACTATCCTTTTACCACACTTGTGCTTCAAAGTAGCACCATGATCTTCATAATAGAGAGTCTCTCATTTTGTCACTTTCATATACTAGTGGGAATTTTTCATTATAGAACTTGGCTTGTATATTCCATTGATGGGCTTCCTCAAATTGCCCTAGGTCTTCGTGAGCAAGCGAGTTGGATGCACACCCACTTAGTTTCTTTTGTTGAGCTTTCATATACTTATAGCTCTAGTGCATCTGTTGCATGGCAATCCCTACTCACTCACATTGATATCTATTGATGGGCATCTCCATAGCCCGTTGATACGCCTAGTTGATGTGAGACTATCTTCCCTCTTTTTGTCTTCTCCACAACCACCATTCTATTCCACATATAATGCTATATCCATGGCTCATGCTCATGTATTGCGTGAAGATTGAAAAAGTTTTGAGAATGTCAAAAATATGAAACAATTGCTTGGCTTGTCATCAGGGTTGTGCATGATTTAAATACTTTGTGTGGTGAAGATAGAGCATAGCCAGACTATATGATTTTGCAGGGATAACTTTCTTTGGCCATGTTATTTTGAGAAGACATAATTGCTTTGTTAGTATGCTTGAAGTATTATTATTTTTTATGTCAATATTAAACCTTTGTCTTGAATCTTCCGGATCTAAATATTCATACCACAATTAAGAAGAATTACATTAAAACTATGCCAAGTAGCACTCCGCATCAAAAATTCTCTTTTTATCATTTACCTACTTGAGGACGAGCAGGAATTAAGCTTGGGGATGCTTGATATGTCTCCTACGTATCTATAATTTTTGATTGCTCCATGCTATATTATCTATTGTTTTGGACCATATTGGGCTTTATTTTCCACTTTTATATTACTTTTGGGACTAACCTATTAACCGGAGGCCCAGCCCAGAATTGCTGTCTTTTTGCCTATTTCAGTGTTTCGAAGAAACGAAATATCAAACTGAGTCCAAACGGAATGAAATCTTCGGGAACGTGATTTTCTCATCAGATAAGATCCAGGATACTTGGACCCTTGGTCAAGAAAGGAGGGAGGTGGCCACGAGGGTGGAGGGCTTGCTACCCCCAACAGATCAGAGACGGAGCCAAAAACCTAATTCCACCGCCGCAACTTTCTGTATCCACGAGATCCCATCTTGCGGCCTATTCCGGAGCTTCGCCAGAAGGGGAATCCACCACGGAGGGCTTCTACATCATCATCATAGCCTCTCCGATGAAGTGTGAGTAGTTTACTTCAGACCTTCCGGTCCATAGTTAGTAGCTAGATGGCTTGTTCTCTCTTTTTGGATCTCAATACAATGTTCTCCCCCTCTCTCGTGGAGGTCTATTTGATGTAATCTTCTTTTTGCGGTGTGTTTGTTGAGACCAATGAATTATGGGTTTATGATCAAGATTATCTATGAGCAATATTTCAATCTTCTCTGAATTCTTTTATGTATGATTGGTTATCTTTGCAAGTCTCTTCGAATTATCCATTTGGTTTGGCCAACTAGATTGGTAGTTCTTGCAATGGGAGAAGTGCTTAGCTTTGGGTTCAATCTTGCGGTGTCCTTTCCCAGTGACAGTAGGGGCAGCAAGGCACATATTCTATTGTTTCCATCGAGGATAACAAGATGGGTTTTTTTTGTCATATTGCATGAATTTATCCCTCTACATCATGTCATCTTGCTTAAGGCGTTACTCTATTTTCATTAACTTAATACTCTAGATGCATGTTGGATAGCGGTCGATGAGTGGAGTAATAGTAGTAGATGCAGGCAGGAGTCGGTCTACTTGTCTCGGACGTGATGCCTATATACATGATCATACCTAGATACTCTCATAACTATGCTCAATTCTGTCAATTGCTCAACAGTAATTCGTTCACCCACCGTAAAATACTTATGCTCTTGAGAGAAGCCACTAGTGAAATCTATGGCCCCCGGGTCTATTCTCATCATATAAATCTTCCTACGCTTTATTATTGCTTTGCTTTTTTACTTTGCCTTTTATTTTACTTTGCATCTTTATACCAAAAATACCAAAAATATTATCTATCATCTCTATCAGATCTCACCCTCGTAAGTGACCGTGAAGGGCTTGACAACCCCTAATCGCGTTGGTTGCGTTGAGCTATTTGTTTTGTGTAGGTACGAGGGACTTGCGCGTGGCCTCCTACTGGATTGATAACTGGGTTCTCAAAAACCGAGGGAAATACTTACGCTACTCTGCTGCATGATCCTCTCCTCTTCGAGGAAAACCAACGCAAGCTCAAGACGTAGCACGCGACAAGGCTCCAACCCGTGCGCGGGAATCACCTGGTTGTGTATGTGTCTGTCAGGGCCTGATGTGTGCGCATGCACGTGTAGGTTTAGCACTTGAGCGTGAGAGTGTGTGTTAGTCGTGTGGTGTACTGGCGTGTGCATGCATTCGTGCGTGTGTGCGTGTGAGTGTTGCATGCGTGCATGGCTGCGTGTGTACGTGTGAGTGTTGCGTGCGTGCGTGGGTGCATGTGTTTGTGTGAGTGTTGCGTGGATGCAGTTCGTGTGCATGCGTGCATGTGTGTATAATCACCACACCAGCTCATGTGTGTTAAAACAGATGGCTCAGCATACCAATACAAGGCCACCTTGTCCGCTGTGCCCGCGATCATGACTTCGAACCACCGTCCAAATTTTTTTGTCGTTTGTTTTCATTCGTACTAGCAAGATGCCCGTGCGTTGCACGTAACATCAAGATGCATTTGTATGACTTGTTTATCTTGTGAGATAAAAGGGGGAGAGTATCCTGTGATACGGGAGCTTAGGTGCTCCCATGATACGGGCTTTTGGGCCATCGGATCTTAGATCCAACGCCGTATGAGAAGCTCTGCAGCTGTTATACTTGTGTGCATTTTTTAGATTCTATGAGGGCTTTTTTACAAAAATGTACATCATCTCACAGAAGCTGTTGGATTTGAGATCCAACGGCTGAGGTCGCACGGGAGCACCCAAGCTTAGGTGCTCGCGGAGCACCAGATATTTTCCCGGTGGATGAACGAGGGAAGGCCTTATTTGCAAATGTGGAGAGGTGTGTGGGTACCTTTTTGCAAAATTGTCATAGTTTCTTTCCTATCCGTCAGATATAAATCGAACGACCTATATTGCAGGAGGGCAGGCACACCATCATCACCAACTCTGTTTTTTATAAGAGTGTATTTTATGTATTTTATAAGAGTGTAGATGTAGAGTAGATACAAGTCGACAGGTGGGCACGATGGTAGTGAGATAATGTGATGCAACGCTAGAGGTGCCACGTGGAGCGTTTAACTGGTCAACTAGTCATGTCATGAGCAAATACACAGTTGTACGGTGAGCCCCTGACTGTATAATAACCACTAAACGTAAATGGTGACCGTAATGAGTGGATTCTGAAGTCCAATGTATGTATCGTGCTTTCCCTTCAAATACAATGATCGTGTCATTGCATATATCGCGAGAGAAAGATGAAACATGCGTGAATTTTCTGGAGGCTTACTTTTAGAGGACCTGGAGATAGTTTTGTGTGCATACGTGAAAGGGGCGTACATGGGGGTATGCGATGGAGAGAGATGCTCTTCATTTCTCTTTATTATGACTAACTTTGTATGTAGTATAAAAATATACAAATTCACAGTGCGGAATAAATATCATTGTGGGCACCATGCAATGCAAATTAGCATTCGTAATCCTCCATATAACCTTGTAATGTTGTATATATGTAGAAACTCCAAAATAATTTTTTGGCCACACTTTATTCAAAAGGAATGTTGTATGTGAAATAAACGTGAATAGAGGGCTTTTTAGATCAATGGGGTACGTGATGTAACATGTGTGAATGTGTAGTTGATGCATTTGGCGGGGCCAAGAGAGGTATGTGTGTGTATTACGTATTCGAGAGAGGCATGGATAGAGGGGCCGATCGGGGGGGGGGGCGTGGGAGAGATAGCACAAGAAATGAGAGTGGTCTAGAGAGAGAGAGAGAGACGAATATGACGTCACGACAAGATATTCCATTCCCTTGAGTGTGTATATGCAAGGGGAGAGAGAATAGAGGCACCAGGAGAAATTCTCTCTGTGTGTGGTGTTTGTGTTGGTATGTGTGGGTGTGAGAAGATAATGAGACGTCGTGCCAGAGGGTGTGTCACCGCGTGAGGTCCGGTGGGTCAAGGTGAGGCCCTTCGTTCGGTTCCGCCCCGCGCCACATTGGTCGGCCCGTGACGCATTTAGGAAGACCCATGGATGACTAGTCGTACAAGACAAAGATAGCAGAATTGTGAAGGACTCTGTGTCCACTGACAAAGCCGACAAGGATTTTTAACCCTAGGTTCTCGGACTAAGGTAACCCCTTTATCTCTGATATTACTATTCATCCAACCTAACTTTAAGGGGCATCCTACAGAATGCTCTGCTAGAATCATACTCGTCGATTAGGAATAGAGGTGTGAGACAATGTGTGAGAGACAGGTGTAAAGATAATGTGTGTACATGAGACACATAGGCAGGTCCATGTATATAGAAAGGGTCGATGAGGATTGTGCATGTGTATGTTTGCGAGAGGAAGAGTGCTTGTGATAAAGGTTAGTGAAAACAGTTGTAAATGGTTACGAGAGGGAGGGAGGGTTATATCTAGAGCATGTGTGCGAGAAAGACAGCTTGGGAGAGAGTGTGTGAGCATGTGTGAGAGACCACCGATGGAGAGTGAAACTACACATAAAAGACTGCTCTATACATTGATTAAAGATATAAATTGTATCCAAATATTAAGATGGGATCATGATATTTGCAATTCGCGTAAGGAGCGGTCATTGATCCATCAGACATCTAGATTCTATCGAATTTGAGCATGTCTATGTTATTATTCGACACAATTGATCCACATAGTTAGTATTTTGAACTCCAGACAATGCATCTCTTTAGCAATCGAATATAAACGTGAGTATAGTTCATGTTGTGTGTGTAAAGCACATTATACATACGAAAGTTACACAATGGACATTATAAATAGCTACGTATGAACTAGCATACATATGAATTCAACTTAAGGTGGTTTAAAAAAAAATCAAATTCAACATGAAGTACATTTAATTATTTGAATTTGATATCATGGCATTTGTAAACCATACCTAAATTATGGGGGCACCAATCTTCGCTCTGACTTTTTACATAATAGCATATGTAGTCGTGTACAAAATAGATTCGAATTTAGCCCCTTCATTCCAAAATAATCGTAGTTATAGGATTTTCAAGTGTCAAAATTTCAAAAAGAAGCGGATAATTTAATGAGGTTTTCGAACATACAAGATCAAATATAACGTTGTCTATTTAGGTCAATCCTCATAGTTCAAGAGTACTCTAAATGTGAATGCTTGTGTTTCAAAATTTCGAACGAAGCGCCAAAAGAGCCTCTACTCGCCCAAAACCGCGTGAGACCAATGTTTGGTAGTACAATGAAATTACTTTTCTAATAACTCCGACCCGTGAAACCTACCGGCCCGACGTCCAAAGGTCTAAACCGGGGTAGGTTTGTAGCTTCATCTAGATGCCACACAGCCGCATCCGAAAAACATTCATGCACAATGGCCGCCTAAGCACACATGCGCGCGCCCAAAATCGCTCCCTCCCACTACTTGATCGGCCCGACCCAAAAACATTCATGATCAAGATATGCAAGCTCAAAGCAATGTTGTATCTGCACTCCAGACACAAGTCCATTCCCTAACAAAGACCCTTTATGAAACAAGGAGAAACATTGCTCAATGTCGTCAAGATATGCATGGTTTTGAAACCATACTATCAGACATTTGCTATGTTGTTCAGGAGCCTAGGGGAAATGAAGGCGAGGGTTATGGTTGAGGGAGTCCTGGACTAGGCGGTGTCCTGATGGCCGGACTATCATCGTCGGTCGGACTCCATGACTATGAAGATACAAGATTGAAGACTTCGTCCCGTGTCTGGATGGGACTTTCCTTGGCGTGGAAGGCAAGCTTGGCGATACGGATGTGTAGATCTTCTACCATTGTAACTGACTCTGTGTAACCCTAGCCCTCTCCGGTGTCTATATAAACCGGAGGGTTTTAGTCCGTAGGACAAGACAACCATTACAAGAATCATACCATAGGCTAGCTTCTAGGGTTTAGCCTCCTTGATCTCGTGGTAGATCCACTCTTGTACTACCCATATCATCAATATCAATCAAGCAGGAGTAGGGTTTTACCTCCATCGAGAGGGCCCGAACCTGGGTAAAAACATCGTGTCCCTTGTCTCCTGTTACCATCCGCCTAGACGCACAGTTCGGGACCCCCTACCCGAGATCCGCCGGTTTTGACACCAACATTGGTGCTTTCATTGAGAGTTCCTCTGTGTCGTCACCGATATGCTTGATGGCTTCTTCAATCAACAACAACGCAGTCCAGGATGAGACTTTTCTCCCCGGACAGATCTTCGTATTCGGCGGCTTCGCACTGCGTGCCAATTCACTTGGCCATCTAGAGCATATCGAAAGCTACGCCCCTGGCCATCAGGTCAGATTTGGAAGCCTAAACTTCACGGCTGACATCCGCGGGGACTTGATCTTCGATGGATTCAAGCCACAGCCGAGCGTGCCGCACTGTCACGTTGGGCATGATCTAACTCTACCACCGGACAGTACCTTGGGGGCCGCACACGAATCCGCTCCGACCCATAGTCCGGAGCCGACCACGCAGATCGAGGACAGGTGGTTGGACACCGCCTCGGGAGCTACAACTTCCACGGCGATGGAGCCGAACACTGACCTTGTCCCTTATAAAGCTCGTGACTTCGAGGTGCCGGACTCCCTGCCGGACTCCGAGCCTCCTACGCCCCTACCAATCGAATCCGATTGGGCGTCGATCATGGAGTTCACTGCCGCGGACATCTTTCAGCACTCACCCTTTGGCGACAACCTAAATTCACTAAAGCATCTCTCGCTATCAGGAGAGCCCTGGCCGGATTGCGGTCAGGACGGTTGGGATGCGGACGACGAAGAAATTCAAGACCCACCCACCACCCAATTTGTAGCCACTGTCGACGATCTAACCGACATGCTAGAGTACGACTCCGAAGACATCGATGGCATGGACGACGATGCCGGAGACGATCAAGAACCAGCACCTACAGGGCACTGGAAGACCACCTCGTCATACGACATATACATGGTGGACACCCCAAAGGATGGGGACGGCGGAGAAGCAGCAGAGGCAGATTCCTCTAAGAAACAGCGGCGCCGCTCTAAATCCCACCACAGCAAGAATGGAGATTCCGGCACGGGAGATAGTAACACCCCAGAAAGTGCCGAAGACAACCCCCTCCAGCAAGATTCAGCGCAGGAGGACGCAGAAGTCAGCCCTCACGAGAGAGCGGCAGACGAAGAGGTCGAGGATGACAATTACATACCTCCCTCTGGAGACGAGGCAAGCCTTGACGACGACGAATTCGTCGTGCCTGAAGATCCCGTCGAACAACAGCATTTCAAACGCAGGCTAATGGCCACGGCAAATAGCCTAAAGAAAAAGCAGCAACAGCTTCAAGCTGATCAAGACCTGCTGGCCGACAGATGGACCGAGGTCCTCGCGGCCGAAGAGTATGAACTCGAACGCCCCTCCAAAAGCTACCCAAAATGCAAGTTGCTCCCCCGATTAGAGGAGGAGGCATATAAACCTTCATCACCAGCGCACAATACGGCAGGCCTACCACCTCGCGGCCGCGACAGAGAGGCATCTAGGCCCTCCACCAGGACCATACCCCGGCATCGCTCGAAAAGTACGAAGCCACGGGGGAACGCGCCCGACTTGCGGGATATATTGGAGGACAAGGCAAGACAATCCAGATCTATCTATGGATCACGTGGGCGCCCCACGACCCACGACGAATACCGTCGCGCCGGATACAGCAGACAACGCTCTCTTGAGCTACGTCGTGATATTGCTCAATATAGAGGCGCCGCACACCCACTATGCTTCACAGACGAAGTAATGGATCATCAAATCCCTGAAGGGTTTAAATCCGTGAACATTGAATCCTACGATGGCACAACAGACCCCACGGTTTGGGTCGAGGATTATCTCCTTCATATCCATATGGCCCGCGGGGATGATCTCCACGCCATCAAATATCTCCCACTCAAGCTTAAAGGACCAGCTCGGCATTGGCTTAACAGCTTGCCCGCAGAGTCAATTGGGTGTTGGGAGGACCTGGAAGCCGCATTCCTCGACAACTTCCAGGGCACATATGTGCGGCCAGCAGACGCCGATGACCTAAGCCACATAATTCAGCAGCCAGACGAATCGGCCAGACAGTTCTGGACACGGTTCTTAACAAAGAAAAATCAAATCGTCGACTGTCCGGATGCAGAGGCCCTGCAGCCTTCAAACATAACATTCGGGACGAGTGGCTGGCCCAGTACCTAGGACAGGAAAAGCCGAAATCCAGGGCAGCCCTCACATCACTCATGACCCGCTTCTGTGCGGGAGAAGACAGCTGGCTAGCTCGCAACAACAACCTCAGCAAAAATGCTGGCAGTCCGGATACTAAGGACCACAATGGCAGGTCGCATCGAAACCAAAACAAACGTTGCGTTAACGGCGATAACAATGAGGATACAGCAGTCAACGCCAGATTCAGAGGCTCTAAACCCGTTCAGCGGAAGAAGCCATTCAAAAGAACTACTCCGGGTCCATCCAATTTGGAACGAATACTCGGCCGCTCTTGCCAGATACATGGCACCCCCGAAAAGCCAGCTAATCACACCAATAGAGATTGTTGGGTATTCAAGCAGGCAGGCAAGCTAATTGCCGAAAACAATGACAAGGGGCTGCACAGCGACGACGAGGAAGAGACCCGGCCGCTGAATAGTAGAGGATAGAAGGGTTTCCCCCCACAAGTGTGGATGGTAAACATGATATACGCAACCCATATACCCAAGAGGGAGCGGAAGCGTGCACTTAGGGACGTATATGCGATGGAGCCAGTCGCCCCAAAGTTCAATCCATGGTCATCTTGCCCGATCACTTTCGATCGAAGAGATCACCCGACCAGTATCCGCATATGGCGGATTCGGCGCATTGGTTTTAGACCCAATCGTCGATGGATTTCACCTCACTAGAGTCCTGATCGACGGCGGCAGCAGCCTGAACCTGCTTTATCAGGATACAGTGCGCAAGATGGACATAGACCCCTCAAGGATAAAACCTACAAAGATAACCTTCAAAGGCGTATTACCAGGTGTTGAGCCAATTGTACAGGCTCAGTCACACTGGAAGTGGTCTTCGGATCCCCGGATAATTTCCAAAGCGAGGAGTTAATCATCGACATAGTCCCGTTCTGCAGAGGCTATCACGCTCTGCTCGGACGAACCGCGTTTGCAAAGTTCAACGCGGCGCCGCATTATGCATACCTCAAGCTCAAGATGCCAGGCCCTCGTGGAGTCATCACGGTCAACGGAATCTCAACGCTCCCTCGAGCGGAGGAACACAAAGCGGCTCTCGCGGCAGAAGTACAGAGCAGCCTTTTAAGTTAATTTTCGAGTCCGGCCATTAAACGACCGGACATGGCCAAACGCGCCCGGAGTAACATCAACCAAGACCACCTGGCATGTTCCGAGCACGCGTAGCAATGCGGCCCCAACCCCAGCCCTTGCCTGATTGCAAGACCAGCTCTCCGCGTACATCATTACGCTTTGGAGATACCATGGGCATAGGGGGAGGGGCACGAGCACGATAGGCCCAGAGTGCGGCTCAACCACACCAGGGGCTCCCAAGTGTGTTGCTCTTTTTATTTTTATTTTTCTTCTTTTTATACACAGGACTCCGTTCACCAGAGGCCCTGTCCGGCGGCGAACCTGCCGAACTCACGATGCAACAGCCAGGGAGGGACAAAGGCTGCGACGAACACTCAGGTGGTCTCCATTATGAGCATTAAATTTGTTAAATACACCAGTCCGCAGCCTACCATTGGAGAGGGACATATTTAAATAGTCCAATCCCTTGCTTACCGCACTATTTGTATCGTTCTGCACTCATGGCAGAATACTTTGAATAAACAATGCATTATTTTTTGCCTATAATTGCATTACTTTTTTTACATATATGTTCATTAATGACATCTTGCACCCGTATATTTTGGTACGGCAGAATACACCAGGGGCTTGTGTTCCCCGCATTATGGTGTGATAAGTCCGAACACTTTCACAAGTGCGGCACCCCGAACTTATAGCATTATATGCATTGGCTCCGAATCATGTCTTGGGTCAATAGTTGGGTTTGCCCGGCTCCCATGTTTTGGTACCTTACGTTCCGTTCCGTCGGCTAAGGTAGCACTAGGAGAACCACTGCGATTGCGCCCCGGTTGAGCTGGGTGAGCGCCTCAGTGGAGAAAGCTAAAACTGACTGTCATGATAAGGCGAGAGACTGGTCACTGTTCGAGATGTCCTTTCGAGTCCCTAAAGACTTATGCCGCTTCGAGCGAAGAACCGGATAGTGTACGGCCAAGGCGTGGATAGCGCCCCGAACTCGGTCTTCAGAATACTAGGGGCTTCGCCGAAATTTAAAATTATAGAATTCTATGGCTAAGTGAGAGTGTTCAAGCATTATAAGTCCGGTTGCCTTGTTCGTCGTGTTGAGCGCCTCCCTAGATGGACCCAAAAATGGGAACAAGAGTGCTCAACTTTATCCCGAACACCCCAGCACTCGCGGCATGGGGGCTGAAGCCAACGACTTGCCATCTCTCAGATTTAATAAACGGCCACACAGAAGGTAATATTTTAAATCAATAAGTGTTGCTTAGCGCATATGAACAAAGTTTTCAGCGCACAGGATAACACATTGCGAGTTTACTCAATAATTACATCTTTGGGGCACTCATCCGCAATCTTGCGGGCACCCTTCAGACACTCTTATAGTACATTTGGGCGTCGATACTCCTTGCCTGCCGGCGGCGCGTCCGTGATAAGCCTCTCCGCATCCAGCCTGCCCCAGTGCACCTTTGCGCGGGCAAGGGCCCGACGGGCACCTTCAATACAGGCGGAGCGCTTGATGACTTCCACCCAGGGGCACGCATCCACCAGCCGCCGCACGAGGCCGAAGTAGCTCCCAGGCATGGCCTCTCCAGGCCACAGCCGGACTATGAGGCCCTTCATGGCTTGCTCGGCTACCTTGTGGAGCTCGACCAGCTGCTTTAGCTGGTCGCTATGGGGCACTGGGTGTCCGGCCTCAGCGTACTGAGACCAGAAAACCTTCTCCGTTGAGCTCCCCTCCTCGGCCCGGTAGAATGCGGCAGCATCAGACACGCTGCAAGGCAGATCTGCAAACGCCCCTGGAGGGCTCCGAATTCTAGTAAGTAACAGGTAATTTACATTCACAGGCTTGCTTTGCATGAAAAATGCCTTACCCGCCGCTATTTTCTTCACTTCCTCAATCTCCTGGAGGGCCTTATGGGCCTCAGCCTTAGCTGCTTTGGCACTTTCAAGAGCCGAGGCAAGCTCGGACTCTCGAGTCTTCGAGTCGCGCTCCAAACTCTCATGCTTTTCCATGAGAGCCTGGAGCTCTTGCCGCACCTCCGCCACCCGCGCCTCCTGCATCTCTCGCTCCGCTCGTTCCGCGGCCGCATTGCGCTCGGCCACGGACACGGCCTCCTTTAGGGTTGCCACCTCGTTCGTGGCCCCTGTAGTGCCCAACTTATCCTTGTTATTTCTATTGCGACCAAAATCCTTTTCTGTAAGGTACAAATTTATTATGGTGTTACCCACCTTCTTTGTCCTCGAGCTGCTTCTTGGCACAGCCGAGCTCTTGCTCGGACCGCTCGAGGTCCTGCTTCAAAGCACCGACCTCCGCAGTCAGTGCGGCAGAGGTCAGCAGTGCAGCCTGCAAACCCATATTGACATAATTTTTAGCACTCCTGCGTATATCTTTATTAGATCCTCAGTCCGGTTTTCTTTCCGAACACGTAACCGAGCATCGGGGCTACTGTCTATGTGGTATTACATTACATATTTTAAAACTTTTTACCTCAAAGCTGTTAGAAGCTGCTGCGAGGCTTTGGTCAGCCCGCTCTTGGCGAGCTGAACCTTCAATCACCGCACTCATGATAGTGCAGTGTTCTTCCTCGATGGAAGCGCCGTTGAGCGCCTCCAACAAGTTGTCCGGTGCCTCCGGTTGGACGGAGGCTGCCGGTGTCACGGTCTTGCCCTTCTTGTGAAGGGGCCGCCTGCCGGACTCCGGAACCACTGCGGGTTCCGGCATGGAGTCCGGCGCAAAGTCCGGGAGGCTGCCTTGTGGCACCTCCGGAGCCTCCTCCTGATGGGTCCCTTCCTGGGATCCCACCTCGGTGTCCTCAGTGTCACGAGGGGTGGAGGCAGTCGGAATGGAATCTACATCT
This sequence comes from Aegilops speltoides, assembly GCA_021437245.1. NCBI lineage: Eukaryota > Viridiplantae > Streptophyta > Magnoliopsida > Poales > Poaceae > Aegilops > Aegilops speltoides. Next base: position 572,937,300 of record CM038147.1, read on the forward strand.
GACGGGGCCAACGACCCGCTCGATGAAGCGGGAAGATCATCATCGGCTGGACTACATGTAGTGTGTGGCATTAGAAGGACACTATGTGACACAAAAGAGAAATTATAAATCATTCAGGAATCCGGATACTTACGAACTTGTGGAGGCCTGGCCCTTGAGGGCCACTCTTCGTCGCCCGACGTTGGCGTTGGCGGAGCTGTCCGGGAATAGTCCTTCCCTCTTGGACCCTTGGCCTTCCCTTTGGGGAAGCCTTCCTCTTCTCTCTCCCTCCTCGGGGAGAGAGTCCTCTTTCTCCTCCTCGTCCTCGGGGGAGGAGTCCGCCTCGGAGCCATCGGACGACGAGTCCGATATCACCTGGCGCCGGGAACTCCTTCGGGTTCCCGTGGCCTTTTTCTTGGCCTTCTTCTCCGGCACCACATAAAGTGCCGGAACCAGCAGCCCCGTTAAACGGGCGTCCGCTGGGTCTTCGGGAAGGGGAGCCGGACAGTCTACCTGTCCGGACGTCCTCTGCCAATCCTGTTAAAGGCATTGGGAGTTTTAGATCCCACATAGAGTCAAACTATGAAAGAAAATAAGTGTCCCATAGAGGATAACAAAGCTTACCTCACCGGCCGGGCGCTTGGTGCTGAATCCGCAATCTTCAGTCGCGGACGCGGGGGCTTCTCCGCCCTTGAACAGCACCCTCGGGCGGCCGTACATCGTGTCGAAGAGCCCGCTCAGAGTCCGGTGCTGTGCCGGATCGAACTCCCACAGATTGAAGGCCGCTGTTGGTAGGGGAGAATCCGGCGGACGAGCATGACCTGGATCACATTGACAAGCCTAAGCTTCTTGTTCACCAAGGCATGATAAGGCGAGAGACTGGTCGCTGTTCAAGAGGTCTTTTCGGGTCCCTAAAGACTTATGCCGCTTCGAGCGAAGTACCGGATGATGTCCGACGAAGGCGTGGATAGCGCCCCGAACTCGGTCTTCAGAATACTAGGGGCTTCGCCGAAATTTAAAATTATAGAATTCTATGGCTAAGTGAGAGTGTTCAAGCATTATAAGTCCGGTTGCCTTGTTCGTCGTGTTGAGCGCCTCCCTAGATGGACCCAAAAATGGGAACAAGAGTGCTCAAGTTTATCCCGAACACCCCAGCACTCATGGCATGGGGGCTGAAGCCAACGACTTGCCATCTCTCAGATTTAATAAACGGCCACACAGAAGGTAATATTTTAAATCAATAAGTGTTGCTTAGCGCATATGAACAAAGTTTTCAGCGCACAGGATAACACATTGCGAGTTTACTCAATAATTACATCTTTGGGGCACTCATCCGCAATCTTGCGGGCACCCTTCAGGACACTCTTATAGTACATTTCGGGCGTACGATACTCCTTGCCTGCCGGCGGCGCGTCCGTGATAAGCCTCTCCGCATCCAGCCTGCCTCAGTGCACCTTTGCGCGGGCAAGGGCCCGACGGGCACCTTCAATACAGGCGGAGCGCTTGATGACTTCCACCCAGGGGCACGCATCCACCAGCCGCCGCACGAGGCCGAAGTAGCTCCCAGGCATGGCCTCTCCAGGCCACAGCCAGACTATGAGGCCCTTCATGGCTTGCTCGGCTACCTTGTGGAGCTCGACCAGCTGCTTTAGCTGGTCGCTATGGGGCACTGGGTGTCCGGCCTCAGCGTACTGAGACCAGAAAACCTTCTCCGTTGAGCTCCCCTCCTCGGCCCGGTAGAATGCGGCAGCATCAGACACGCTGCAAGGCAGATCTGCAAACGCCTCGAGGGCTCAAATTCTAGTAAGTAACAGGTAATTTACATTCACAGCTTGCTTTGCATGAAAAATGCCTTACCCGCCGCTATTTTCTTCACTTCCTCAATCTCCTGGAGGGCCTTATGGGCCTCAGCCTTAGCTGCTTTGGCACTTTCAAGAGCCGAGGCAAGCTCGGACTCTCGAGTCTTCGAGTCGCGCTCCAAACTCTCATGCTTTTCCATGAGAGCCTGGAGCTCTTGCCGCACCTCCGCCACCCGCGCCTCCTGCATCTCTCGCTCCGCTCGTTCCGCGGCCGCATTGCGCTCGGCCACGGACACGGCCTCCTTTAGGGTTGCCACCTCGTTCGTGGCCCCTGTAGTGCCCAACTTATCCTTGTTATTTCTATTGCGACCAAAATCCTTTTCTGTAAGGTACAAATTTATTATGGTGTTACCCACCTTCTTTGTCCTCGAGCTGCTTCTTGGCACAGCCGAGCTCTTGCTCGGACCGCTTGAGGTCCTGCTTCAAAGCACCGACCTCCGCAGTCAGTGCGGCAGAGGTCAGCAGTGCAGCCTGCAAACCCATATTGACATAATTTTTAGCACTCCTGCGTATATCTTTATTAGATCCTCAGTCCGGTTTTTCTTTCCGAACACAGAACCGAGCATCAGGGGCTACTGTCTATGTGGTATTACATTACATATTTTAAAAACTTTTTACCTCAAAGCCTGTTAGAAGCCTGCTGCAGGCTTTGGTCAGCCCGCTCTTGGCGAGCTGAACCTTCTGAATCACCGCACTCATGATAGTGCAGTGTTCTTCCTCGATGGAAGCGCCGTTGAGCGCCTCCAACAAGTTGTCCGGTGCCTCCGGTTGGACGGAGGCTGCCGGTGTCACGGTCTTGCCCTTCTTGTGAAGGGGCCGCCTGCCGGACTCCGGAACCACTGCGGGTTCCGGCATGGAGTCCGGCGCAAAGTCCGGGAGGCTGCCTTGTGGCACCTCCGGAGCCTCCTCCTGATGGGTCCTTCACGATCCCACCTCGGTGTCCTCAGTGTCACGAGGGGTGGAGGCAGTCGGAATGGAATCTACATCTGACGGGGCCAACGACCCGCTCGATGAAGCGGGAAGATCATCATCGGCTGGACTACATGTAGTGTGTGGCATTAGAAGGACACTATGTGACACAAAAGAGAAATTATAAATCATTCAGGAATCCGGATACTTACGAACTTGTGGAGGCCTGGCCCTTGAGGGCCACTCTTCGTCGCCGACGTTGGCGTTGGCGGAGCTGTCCGGGGGAATAGTCCTTCCCCTCTTGGACCCTTCGGCCTTCCCCTTTGGGGAAGCCTTCCTCTTCCTCTCTCCCTCCTCAGGGAGAGAGTCCTCTTTCTCCTCCTCGTCCTCGGGGGAGGAGTCCGCCTCGGAGCCATCGGACGACGAGTCCGATATCACCTGGCGCCGGGAACTCCTTCGGGTTCCCGTGGCCTTTTTCTTGGCCTTCTTCTCCGGCACCACATAAAGTGCCGGAACCAGCAGCCCCGTTAAACGGGCGTCCGCTGGGTCTTCGGGAAGGGGAGCCGGACAGTCTACCTGTCCGGACGTCCTCTGCCAATCCTGTTAAAGGCATTGGGAGTTTTAGATCCCACATAGAGTCAAACTATGAAAGAAAATAAGTGTCCCATAGAGGATAACAAAGCTTACCTCACCGGCCGGGCGCTTGGTGCTGAATCCGCAATCTTCAGTCGCGGACGCGGGGGCTTCTCCGCCCTTGAACAGCACCCTCCAGACGGCTTCGTACATCGTGTCGAAGAGCCCGCTCAGAGTCCGGTGCTGTGCCGGATCGAACTCCCACAGATTGAAGGCCCGCTGTTGGTAGGGGAGAATCCGGCGGACGAGCATGACCTGGATCACATTGACAAGCCTAAGCTTCTTGTTCACCAAGGTCTGGAGACAGGACTGGAGTCCTGCCAGCTCCTCCGAACTGCCCCATAGCAAGCCCTTCTCTTTCCAGGAGGTGAGCTGCATGGGGATACCAGATCTGAATTCGGGGGCCGCTGACCATTTAGGGTCACGCAGCTCGGTGATGTAGAACCACCCCGATTGCCACCCCTTGACGGACTCCACAAAGGCCCGCTCGAGCCAGGTGACGTTGGGCATCTTGCCCACCATGGCGCCTCCGCACTCCGCTTGGACGCCCTTCACTACCTTCGGCTTCACATTGAAGGTCTTGAGCCACAAGCCAAAGTGGGGCTGGAAGCAGAGGAAGGCCTCGCACACGACGATAAACATCGAGATGTTGAGGATGAAGTTTGGCGCCAGATCGTGGAAGTCCAGGCCGTAATAGAACATGAGCCGCCGGACGAAGGGATGAAGTGGGAAGCCCAGTCCGCGGAGGAAGTGGGGAAGGAACACGACCCTCTCATGGGGCCTGGGGGTGGGGATGAGCTGCCCCTTGTCCGGCAGCCGGTGCGCGATGTCGCTGGAAAGGTATCCGGCGCCGCGCAGCTTTTCGATGTGCCCCTCCGTGAAGGAGGAGGCCAACCACTTGCCTCCCGCTCCGGACATGGATGGAAAAGGTTGAGGCGAGATGTGCGAACTTGGGCGCTGGAGCTCGAGTGCGCGGAGATGGATAAGCAAAGGAGGAAGAAGGCGCAGGTAAAAAAGGTGGATCCTTATCCCCTTATATATGGGCAGACGAAGACTATGCGTCCCCACCGGCCTGGTAAAACTCGCTTATCTCCCAAGTGCCACCATCAATGGTGCGGTTGGGTTACCCATGTACGTATTGATGGGAATCCCGGAATAAGGGGAACACGATCTCTGCTTCGACAAGACGTGCCAAGGAAACCGCTTCGCTAAACGCGCTGAGGCGGTATAATAAAAAATGATTCCAGTAAAGGCTTGGTGGTGATGTGACGTCATGACACAAAATACGTCTGCATATTGAACTTGTGTACATATTATTCTCTCTATGGTGGAATGTGGAATTTATTTTTGCAGAGCCGGACACTATCCTGGTGTTCACTATCTTCTATGAATTAATTCGAAGGAGGAACCCGCCTTGAAATGCCGAACAATATGCGCGCCGGACTCATCGTCATTGAAGCCTGGTTCAGGGGCTACTGAGGGAGTCCTGGACTAGGGGGTGTCCGGATGGCCGGACTATCATCGTCGGCCGGACTCCAAGACTATGAAGATACAAGATTGAAGACTTCGTCCCGTGTCCAGATGGGACTTTCCTTGGCGTGGAAGGCAAGCTTGGAGATACAGATGTGTAGATCTCCACCATTGTAACCGAATCTGTGTAACCCTAGCCCTCTCCGGTGTCTATATAAATCGGAGGGTTTTAGTCCGTCGGACAAGACAACCATTACAACAATCATACCATAGGCTAGCTTCTAGGGTTTAGCCTCCTTGATCTCGTGGTAGATCCACTCTTGTACTACCCATATCATCAATATCAATCAAGCAGGAGTAGGGTTTTACCTCCATCGAGAGGGCCCGAACCTGGGTAAAAACATCGTGTCCCTTGTCTCCTGTTACCATCCGCCTAGACGCACAGTTCGGGACCCCCTACCTGAGATCCGCCGGTTTTGACACTGACAATGGTGCTCCATCGGACAATACAACATGAAAACGTAACAGTCAGGTCAAATGAACAGAGCTTCTGAACTTTTGGTGGTGCATTTATCTGCTAGACTGTTAAGTTTATGCCAACCTTCCTTTTGTTATATAGTTGTAATTTGTTTAGGTGCGATACAAAATTTACTCTTAACATGCAGCCACCGGCTGAAGAAAACAGCAAGCCATTTTTGTATAGTGTGGGGTGTTACCTATATTTGCACTGGTGGCGATCTTTGATGCCGAGTGGATGTAATCTGTGCAATCGCCTTAATAGCCTAGCGTTAGTTTCGGCCTTATTTATTTCCTAGTCTTCTTTTTTCCCTGGTTTGCTAGTGGCCGCAACTACCATGGGCCATATACAGGCCGTAGGATCCATGGGTCACCTACGGGCCGTCGATAAATGGGCCTGTAATCGGTGGGCCTCGGGTCGTCAGATAAATGGGTCTACATGGACCGTAATCGGGCGTAATTGGTATCGGCCTAGCACAGTAATGGGTCGTTAATAGGCCGTAGGACAGCAAAGGCTTAATTCTATCACAGGCATAATGAGGCGTTAATGGGCCAGAATATAGGACGGGCTGGAAACGGCGCAACGGGTTAACAGGCCAGAAATGGGCCGACTCTTGCCATGGGTCGAATTTGGCCCATTAGGGTAACATGCCAATAACAGGCCGACTCTTGCCATGGGCCAAATTTGGCCCATTAGGGGAACAGGCCAGTAACGGGCCGACTCTTGCCATGGGTCGACTTTGGACCATTAGGGGAACATGCCAGTAACGGGCCGGAAGTAATTGAGGACCGAAAAGGAGCCCAAGAACGTATGGGTCGTCAATAGGCCGAAAGCTAACATGGGCTGGAAATGGCCCATGTAAATCACAGGCCGTTAACGGGTATAAAGAAAATTACTGTTCATTATGGGCTAGAGTCACTGTCGGTGTCAAAACCGGCGGATCTCGGGTACAGGGTCCCGAACTGTGCGTCTAGGTGGATAGTAACAGGAGACAAGGGACACGATGTTTTTACCCAGGTTCGGGCCCTCTTGATGGAGGTAAAACCCTACTCCTGCTTGATTGATATTGATGATATGGGTTGTACAAGAGTGGATCTACCACGGGATCAAGGAGGCTAAACCCTAGAAGCTAGCCTATGGTATGATTGTTGTAATGGTTGTGTTATCCTACGGACTAAAACCCTCCGGTTTATATAGACACCGGAGAGGGCTAGGGTTACACAGAGTCGGTTACAAAGGTAGGAGATCTACATATCCGTATCGCCAAGCTTGCCTTCCACGCCAAGGAAAGTCCCATCCGGACACGGGACGAAGTCTTCAATCTTGTATCTTCATAGTCTTGGAGTCCGGCCGATGATGATAGTCCGGCTATCCAGACACCCCCTAGTCCAGGACTCCCTTAGTAGCCCCTGAACTAGGCTTCAATGACGATGAGTCCGGCGCGCATATTGTTCGGCATTGCAAGGCGGGTTCCTCCTTCAAATTAATTCATAGAAGATTGTGAACACCAGGATAGTGTCCGGCTCTGCAAAATAAATTCCACATTCCACCGTAGAGAGAATAATATGTACTCAAGTTCAATCTGCTGACGTATTTTGTGGCATGACGTCACATCACCACCAAGCCTTTACTGGAATCGTTTTTTATTATACCACCTCAGCGTGTTTAGCGAAGCGGTTTCCTTGGCACGTCTTGTCGAAGCAGAGATCGTGTTCCCCTTATTCTGGGATTTCCATCAATATGGACATGGGTAACCCAAACGTGCCCGTTGCCACGCCCCCTCTAACGGAGGCGAGTCCCGGACGGTCACGGGGACGTCTCTTGGTATTCTTCCTCTTTATAATGGGACCAAGGCTTCGTTTCTTCTCTTCAACCTTCGATCGAATCTACTCCTTGCCCCGAGTTCCAACACCCAGAGCCCTAGATTCGAGCGCTTCAGACCTTCAACAATGTCCGGCTCTGACCTACAGGGCCAGTGGATGCCCTCCTCCGTCACGGAGGAGGACGTGCTAAAGCTGCGAGAGGCCAAGTACCTGACCTACGAGATTTCACATAGGTTGCCCGCCAAAGGGCAAGTCATCCCCACCCCCGAGCTCGGCGAGTACGTCGTGTTCGTGTCCCACCTCCGTCGGGGCTTAGGCTTCCCAATGGATCCTTTTGTGAGAGGGCTCATGTTTTACTATGGGTTGGAATTCCACGACATGGCTCCGGAGTCCATCCTACATATTTCTTCATTCATCGTCGTTTGTGAAGCCTTCCTCCGCATTACCCCTCACTTCGGCTTGTGGCTGAAGACCTTTGATATGGAGCCGAAGATGATCGAGGGGCGTCAAGAAGAGTGTAGCGGGGCGGCCATAAGCAGGAGGGCCGATGCCCCGTGGCCCGAGGGCTCCTTCCAAGAGGAGCTCGGCTTGTGGCAACAGGAGTGGTTTTATATTACCGCTCCGAGGCAGCAGCGAAGCCCGCCCATCTTCCGCTCGGGACCTCCACGACGACTGATGTCATGGGTCAACCAAGGGCTCAACTGGGGGCTGTCAAAGGACGTGCCCCTTTTGCAGGGCCGGATTCGAGACCTCCAAGCGAGGGAGATCGATCTGGTCGTGGTGATGCAGGTTATGCTGATTAGGCGTCTCCTGCCCTGCAAACGCCGTCCTCTCCAGCTGTGGGAATTCAATCCGGAGGGACCACGAATTCTCCAACATTTCATGGGTACGACACCCGTGGAGATGTACAAATTGTTCTTCGGATCACGGGAGGTGTGTCCGGAATTGACCGAGGACGTCGGCCTAAGCTGCAATTGCCCGGATACGCAAGTAAGTAGCTCTGTGTTCGGACATACCGTTTGTTTGCCTTTCTACAATTCGCCTTTTAACCGGTTGTCCTTTAACAGGAGTGGATAGCGCAAGCAAAGCTGATACGGTGTCCGGCCCCCCTCGCAGAGACCGCGCCGGATCCCGTGCTGGTCAGGATGCTGGAGGTTGCGCCTTCAGAAGAAGGCGAAGGGAAAAATAGAGGAGCTACCGCCTCGACCAAGGAGGCTTTTGAGAAAGGGGGGATCGAGAATCCCTCCTTCCAAGGGGAGAAGAGGACCGCTTCCGGATACCCGGAGGTCAAAGCCCCAAAGCGGGGGAAGAGATCTTCACCAGAGGGTCCTGCGTCCGGGGAGGCCCCAGCCGCACAGTCTCCCCTAAAGAACCAGCCCTCCAGCGAGCTGTAAGTGGAAAAAGGGAGATTCATAATAAAGAACATCCCTATTTATGCTTCTGAGGATAACTTAAGTTTTTACCTTGTAGTTCGGATATCCGACCTTCTCAGATGAGCTCGTCTTCGGGGGACCTTCGTCCGGAGATGGTGGAGAGCGAGACGCCTCCGTCCGCTGCGCCGTTGGATAGGGAGGACGAGCCTGAAGTGTCATCACGGAGGGTATCCCCGAGTCCGGCTGGGCCGAATAGTCCGGCACCAACTGGTGTTCGGCCGGGGGAGCTGAAGGATCTGCTTGAGAGGGCGTCTATCTCAGAAGATCACCATGCATTGATGAGTATGTTGATTGGAAGGATTTCGTCCGCCGAAGGCGGATTGCATAATGCCGCCAGGAGTTTGCTGGCGGGGTTTGAGGTACGTAAAAATGACACACCTTTTGACAGTTTGACACATAACGTGCGCCCTGTATAGATAGTAGCCCCTGGGACTTTGTAGGTTGTCGAAAGCGACAGCGTGCCGAGGATCAAAATCACAGGTATTAATTTTCACCCTTCCTATGCAGGTGGCGGATAGTCCGGGGGCCAGCCGGACTGATGGAGTTGCTGAACTAAAGCAGCAACTCGACGTCGCGGATGCGGACATCGCGCTAGTCAACAGGCGACTTTACGAGTCGCAAGGTAAGTTTTGTGGTCACCTAGTAAGGGAGCCGAAGCCCACTCCTTACAACATGTGTGTGAAATGCAGATGGTGCCGCTGCTATGGAGCGCCTTCGGGCAGAACTTGCTCAAGCCAAGGAGCAAGCCGGAAGGAGTGATGCGGCTGCCTCGAGGGCGGTCGAGGAGTTAGAAGCCGAAAGGGCTGCACACTGCCGAAGCAGGGAGGAGATGGCCGAAATGGGCGTGAAGTTAAAAGATGCTACCGACCGCAATGAGGTTCTTGAAAAGGAGCGCCTAGCGGAGTGAGAAGACCTGGGGAAGGCCACCGCCGAAGCCAAGGATGCCCGTTCTGCAATGTGGGCTATAAAGGAGGAGCTGCGCCAGGCCGGAGACAATGTGGCTGGCAAGCCTTTTCTGCTGCGCCGAAGGTTTACAGATCCAAAGTATGCTCAGCTTGGCCAGCTGTGGGGTCCGGAGGATCCTTCTATGGACTTGGCGGCTAGTGCGGCGGATGCCGTTGTGCACTTCCGAAGTCATAAGGATCACAAGACGGAAGAGCTATTTTGGTCTCAATTCCATAGTCCGGAGCATTCACTTCCGCTGACCGACCGGTTGGCCGAGTGGGCTGAGCTGAATAGGTTGTCTGGACTTGCCATGACGGATATCGTGACTCATGTCTGGCCGGATAGGCCCAAGCCGAAGAGTTATTTTGGCTTATTGCAGCAATTTCTTGGAGCGGTGCCGCATATCAAGGCGATGAAGCGGTCGGCCTGCATAGCGGGTGCATGGATGGCCCTCGCCCGTGTGAAGACACATTGGACGGAGATGGATGCCACCGCTGTTGCGACCCAGGGTTCGGACAAAAGCCGGTTACCCACCGAGCACTATTTTGGGGAAGTTCTGCGTGGTGCTCGTGTAATGGAGTCGCAGTGCTCGAAAAATGTCGTGTTCAAATGAACATTGTGGTTTGTAAAATGATATTTATAATATAAGCGCTTTTTATACTTGTGCGGTCAAGTATTGAAATATCTCCTGTGCGGCCGTTTATGTATACGCGTGTATAACCTGAAAGATGGCAGTCGTCGGCTTCAGCCCCCACGCACAAGGTGCGGGGGTGTTTGCAAAAATAGCGCATTTCCACACTTAATCCGACGTCTCGGTCCTGTGAAGGAGGTGGTAGCGTAGCAAACAAGGCAACTGGACTATAATGCTTTATCACTTTCACTTAGCCATTGGAGTTCGAGGGTGGGGCTACGATATAGCCCCTAGTGGCACCCCTCTTTCCAAATTCGGGTTGCGTATGTGCCTAGCCGGGAAACGGCCCTTCGTCAAAGCGGAGGAATTCTAAACATTTCGGTAGTCGATCGAGTGGTTGACCAGTCTCTCGCTATATCATGACAGTCAGTTTTCGGCTTTCTCTACTGAGGTGCTCGCCCGGCCGAACCGGGGCACAATCGTAGTAGTTCTCCTGGTGCCGCGTTAGCCGATGATACGGAACGTAAGGCAGCAAAACACAGGAGCCGGGCAAACCCAACATTTGACCAAAGACATGATTCGGAGCTGATGCATATAAGGCCTAACTCGAGACGCGAACACTCCCTAAGGTATTCGCACTTTATGATAGCGGGCAGAACAATGCCCTAAGCCCCTAGTGTCCAGTTACACGCAAGGTCCTCTGACGCGGCTGATGCCAAAACATCACTCTCCTCTCTGGTTATAATGAGAAACCAGGGGATTATAGCAACAAGAGACAGTAAAAAAGGTTTACGCAGGGTCTTAATCTCAAAAGAATCCTTGCAACGGGTCCCTACTGCACGTCTATGCCTGTGTCTCCGTTGTGCCGTATCCTGGATGGGTGTGCACGTTGTTCATCTGTAAAAAGAGAGGAACTTAGTTTGAAAGGAAATCATGCGAAAAGTGCATTAAAAATTGAAATATTAATGAATGAATAAACTTGAGCCTATACTAGCTCATTATTGCTTATACGCACAGCCCCTTATGAAGGGGTGTGCGGCCAGGGAGCCCCTAGCTTATTTATGCCGGACTCGTCTAGCCGTGTCCGGGGTCTTGAACGACCTTTTAATGAAATGATGCCGCGTGGACTGGGCATTTTAAGTGTAAGGGACGTGTAATGTGGTATTGCGTTAAAGCGGACAAAAGCTTCACGTCCCAATAGTGCTTGATAGCTACATTTGAATGGGGCGACATGAAAGATTAGCTTTTCGCGTCGGAAGTTGTCGGGTGACCCGAACACAACTTCTAGCAGTAAGGAGGCCGTGCACTTGGCGGAAGGGCCTGGCGTCACTCCATTGAAGGAAGTGCGGCTATATCGAATTTTAGTAAGGTCTATCCCTCACTTGCGGATTGTGTCCGGATATAGCAGGTTTAAATTGCTGCCACCGTCCATCAGGACTTGTGAAATTGTAGTCCGTCGATTATAGGATCCAATATCAGAGCAGTCCATCCTGCGTTTCGAATACTTCTGGAATAATCCAGGTGGTCGAAAGTGATCGGTTTTGACATCCAATCTCAAGGTTCCGCTGGGGTGGACCGTGCGACACCTATTTTAGCGGGTGCCGCATTGTTTTTCCGTTCTATCACATGAAGTGAGTTTACTGTTTTGACTTCTTGTGGGAAAGTCTTTTGTTTTCCGGTGCTCTGCTAGTGGGGTTCGTCGTCATCCTCGCTTGGCGCGTCGAGCCCCTTGTGTTTGGCGTTGAGTCGGCTGGACTGTTTGAAAACCCAACACTCTCGGTGGGTGTAGTTTGCAGGCCTTCCGGAGGTACTGTGGATTTGACATATCCGATCCAAAATTTTGTTTAAGTTGGATAGCTCATCACTGTTGTCCTTAAGAGGCAGTGTTTTGTTGTTCGGCCGCGAGCTTTTGAATCCGGCGTTGACCGCCGTGTTCTTTGGGCTTTTTTCTTTATTTCGGCGCTGATCCTTTCTGCGCCGTGATTTTCCATTTCCATCTCTGATCTCGGATGTACTCGGGTCGCTGGTGCTGCATCTTGCTAGCCAGCTGTCTTCCCCCGCACAAAAGCGGGTCATGAGGCTTGTTAGCACGGCCATTGTTCTCGGCTTCTCTTGGCCGAGGTGTCTGGCGAGCCATTCGTCTCGGACATTATGTTTAAAAGCTGCTAAGGCTTGATTATGCGGACAATCGACTATTTGGTTCTTTTTGTAAGGAACCTGTTCGAATTCTTGTGACTCTCCGGCTGTTGAGTTATGTGACTTAAATCGTCTCAGATCCGGAGGGCGGACATAAGTCCCTTGAAAATTTGCTCTAAACGCGTCCTCGAGCTCTTCCCAACTTCCAATAGTATTTTCTGGGAGGCTTTTGAGCCAATGCCGAGCTGGCCCTTTGAGCTTGAGGGGTAGATATTTATGGCGTGGAGATCATCTCCTCTAGCCATGTGTATGTGGAGGATGTAATCTTCAATCCAGACTCCAGGGTCTGTTATTCCGTTGGATGCCTCTATGTTTACGGGTTTGAACCCCGCTGGAAATTCATGGTCCAGCACCTCATCGGTGAAACATAGTGGATGTGCGGCGCCCCTGTATTTGGGTGTGCCACTGTCTTCGAACACTTGGCGTGTTGTGTTGCTTCCTGGGGCCCTCTTTTTTGGCCTATAAATGGACCTGACCGGGCCATCTGTTTTCTGAGGATCTTGAGTCGGCTTGCGTTCGGCGCCGCTTGTTGTTTTTGGCCTGTCATCTGGTCGTCTATCCGGCCAGGCGGCCTCTTTGTTTTTTGACTGTGGGGGCTCTATGGCTTCCTCGTTAAATTCTGGCAGCAGCTTGCGCTTCGGGTAGCTTTTTGTTTGGTGGCCATTGCCATATTTGTCAGCGGTCTTGAGTACTTTGCTCCACCTCATTCTGAGTATGTCTTCCGCTGTTTTGAGCTTCCTCTTTTCCTTCTTCGCACTTCTTGCGATGGCGAAAGTCTTTTGTGAAGGTTCTTATGCTCCGGTGGTGTGTCCGGCGTGAGATCGTCTGGACTGTTGTTTTCGCCGGGCATAGATTGATTATCTGATTCATCCTGTTCGGATGGTTGCTTGGTTGCATGTTCGACGACCACCGGTTTGTCATGCTCTGTTGCTGGGTCCTTAGGAGTGCTTTTGTTGTCGAGGCGGGACTTAGGGCGGCGCCTATGTCGCCGTTTTGGCTGTTTTTCGGTGGAATTATCCTTTGCCGCATCCCGTTGTTCCTCGTTATCGCTTCCTTTTGGGGTGTCCACCATATATACATCATGGTTTGAAGTTTCCTTCCAGTGCCCCGTAGGCGCTGGTTCTTGTTCGTCTCCGGCATCGTCGTCCATACCGTCGATGTCGTTGGAGTCGTAGTCGAGCATGTCGGTTAGATCGTCGACAGTGGCTACAAAGCGGGTGGTGGGTGGGCTTTGAATTTCTTTGTCGTCCGCATCCCAACATCCTGACCGCGGTCCGGCCAGGGCTCTCCTGATAGCGAGAGATGTTTTAGCGAATTTAGGATGTCGCCAAAGGGTGAGTGCTGAAAGATGTCCGCAGCTGTGAACTCCATGATCGGCGCCCAATCGGATTTGATTGGCAGGGGCGCAAGAGGTTCGGAGTCCGGCAGGGAGTCCGGCACCTTGGAGTCATGAGCTTTATAAGGGACAAGGTCAGTGTTCGGCTCCATCGCCGTAGCGATTCAGATTCCCGCGGTGTCCAGCCACCTCCTCGATCAGTGCGATCGGCTCAACTATGGGTCGGAGCGGATTCGTGTGGCCTCAAGGTCTTGTCCGTGGCAGAGTTAGATCATGCCCATCGTGATAAAGGCGGCGCGCTTCGGTATGTGGCTCAAATCCGTCGAAGATCAAGTCTCCGCGGATGTCGGCCGTGAAGTTTAGGCTTCCAAATCTGACCTGATGGCCAGGGGCGTAGCTTTCGATCTGCTCCAGATGGCCAAGCGAATTGGCACGCAGTGCGAAGCCGCCGAATACAAAGATCTGTCCGGGGAGAAAAGTCTCACCCCGGACTGCGTTGTTGTTGATTGAAGAAGCCATCAAGCCTATCGGTGAGGACACAGAGGAACTCTCAATGAAAGCACCAATGTCGGTGTCAAAACCGGCGGATCTCGGGTAGGGGGTCCCGAACTGTGCGTCTAGGCGGATGGTAATAGGAGACAAGGGACACGATGTTTTACCTGTGTTCGGCCCTATCGATGGAGGTAAAACCCTACTCCTGCTTGATTGATATTGATGATATGGGTAGTACAAGAGTGGATCTACCACGAGATCAAGGAGGCTAAACCCTAGAAGCTAGCCTATGGTATGATTGTTGTAATGGTTATGTTGTCCTACGGACTAAAACCCTCCGGTTTATATAGACACCGGAGAGGGCTAGGGTTACACAGAGTCGGTTACAATGGTAGGAGATCTACATATCCGTATCGCCAAGCTTGCCTTCCACGCCAAGGAAAGTCCCATCCGGACACGGGACGAAGTCTTCAATCTTGTATCTTCATAGTCTTGGAGTCCGGCCGATGATGATAGTCCAGCTATCCGGACACCCCCTAGTCCAGGACTCCCTCAGTCACTGTGGGCATGTAAAGGGCCAAAAGATACGGAGGCCTCATATGGGCCCAAAGACGTCGTGGGCCATACATGGGCCGAAAGTGAAATGGGCTGGTGTTATATTCGACGGCCCACATGACGTTGTTGGGCCGATTTCCTTTAGGGCCTAATGGGTCGTATAATGGGCTATTTGCGATGAGACTATTAACAGGCTTTTCATGGGCCAGCCCGTTAACTTTTGACCAAGTCAAACGGGCCAGCTTTGTAAGCTAAATGGGCCAGTGGTGGGCCGTGGCATGTGTCGACCTATCATAGGCGCCTATCTGACCCACTGACGAGCTGACACGTGTTTTGTCCGGCTAATAAGAATTTTACACGTGGAAATTTCCCATTGGTCGGGGCTGTTAACGGGTTATCGGATCCAAAACCCGACCTGATAGCTTAACGACGTTCCGTTACGGTGGATGCCACATGTCGGTCACCCTTGACGAAAGCACTTCTGTGACGCGCGATTTATCGTCATGGAAGTGGACACTTCCATGATGATAATTTTGGTAATGTCATGGAACACTTCTCGACAAAGACAGGTATGACTATCTTGATTCTGTCATAAAATCGTCATGGATGTACATGCATGACAAAAAACGCGACCTACTGTGACAAACACGTATCATCACGGAAGTGTATTTTTTTGTAGTGGAGCCGACAGCCGCCTTAACTTTGAATTGCTGCCATTGCGTCATAAGGTGGCAATGTTGAGACTCCGTGATAGCATCCATGGGGTAGCTAGCAGGAGTCGTCAAGACAGGCTCCTGAAGCAGCTCGGTGGAAGCCACGCTACTTCTCCTCTGAGATGGCTGGGTAGCTTCGGGGGTAGCTTTGGCAGGTCGCTTGCTGCGAACTGCTTCTCGTTTCTCTAGCCCTTGTACCCTTGCGTGCAGCTTCTGCAGTTGGGTCTTCTCCACTTTCTTCCTCCTCTCCTGGCATTTGTAACCTCCTACGTCCGGAAACTCAGCCTTCCATGGAACGGAGCCTGGCGTGCCTCGTGTCCGTCCAGGGTGCTCAGGATTCCCGAGGGCCATTGTGAGCTCGTCGTTCTCTCTGTTGGGAACGAATGTCCCTTCCTGCGCTGCGGTGATATAGTCCTGAAGCTTCGTGACTGGTATTTGCAGTTGCTCGTTTGTCCAAACGCACTTCCCTGTTACAGGGTCCAAGGTTCCGCCAACCCCGAAGAACCAAGTCCTTGAATGGTCTGGTCAGTTCAATGTGTCTGGTTCGACCCCTTTATCAAGCAGGTCATTCTCAGCCTTGGCCCACAACGACCGGGCTTTGAGGTAGCCATCTGACCCCGTGTGATGGTGATGCTCCTTCTTCGTAGAATTTATCTTTTTTCTCGATGACATCTTCTAACTTTTGTCCGATGTCTTGTGGGCCACAAATGCGTCTCATTGATCTCTGATCTTCTCGTACCGGCCGGTGAATTCTGGTGTCTTTCCTTTGTCGACAAATGTTGTTTTCAGCTCAGTCTTCCACCTCCTGAATAGATCTGCCATCTTCTTAAGAGAATGAGCCTTGACCAATGGCTCTATAACTAGCTTCTCTGGATCCTCCTCTGGAGGTAGGGTGAAATTTGCCTTTAGCTCGGTCCAAAGATCATCTTCCTGCCTATCGTTGACATAAGACACCTCAGGTCTTCCTTCTTAGGCTTATACCATTGGTGGATGCTGATCGGGATGATGTCCCTAACAAGAACCCCGCATTGAGCAGAAAATGCTTCCTTGGTCCAGATGGGTGGAATCGGTTGGCCATCACACACGATTGCTGTGATAGTGAACTTTTCATCCAAGCACAACTTTTTCTTCGGGCCTCGTCTCTTTACCGAAGTTGTGCTCGATCCGGAGGGCTATAAAAAAGAAGAAATATGAGAGTTAATATGCGTACATACCAAAACAATGAATGCATCAATTAGCTAGTCAGCACAGGCTAAACTAATATATATACCTGGCCGGACTCCGTTCGGTCACCTGTCCTTCTTCCACCGGCATTCGGTCACCGTAGCCTGCTTCTTCACCCTGTCCTTCCAGACCATCGCTGTCGTTGAGATATGACAAGACATCAGCTCCGACTGCGATTATGTCCCCCAACACCTGTTCTGATTCCTCGTCTCATCCGTGCTCCATTGTTTCTACAAATATTACAAAGTGTCAATTATTGTACAAACATGATAGCAGGTGGATATATTACTGGCAAATGTAGACCTAGCTAGCTAATCACAACAAGGAATCATATTAGTGGCCTCGACGACAACACTCTTTTAACCTA
The DNA here is from genome assembly GCA_021437245.1 of Aegilops speltoides. Classification (NCBI taxonomy): domain Eukaryota; kingdom Viridiplantae; phylum Streptophyta; class Magnoliopsida; order Poales; family Poaceae; genus Aegilops; species Aegilops speltoides. The sequence goes on from CM038147.1 coordinate 572,954,382, forward strand.
GTAAATTTGGGTGGCCTCGGCAGCACTTCTAGGGTTTGGGCCGGACCGCCTCTCTCATGATTTTCCAACGTCTGGACCAACAAGGAATTTAACAAAATGGCGCCATTCTGGATGTGCAGAAAATTTTCTAGTGTCAAAGGATTCATCAATTAGGTGAAAGTAACAGGCGCATGGTGGTATGAAGTTCTTCAAAGTTGTTCTGGAACGGAGTCCCAGATAGGATAATTCATACATGAAGATGAATTATCCTATCCGGGACTCCTTTCCAGAATAACTTTGGAGAGCTTCGTACCATCATGCCCCGGTTTCTTCCGGCTAATGATGAAGCCATGAATTTCTTCAATACTTTGACACAAGGCAACCTGTCGACCCCTCGGCGATCCTCGACCCTCGACCCTCGACCGCTCGGCGATCCACGATCCTCTACCCTAGTTCCCGACCCTCGACCCCCTCATGTCACGTTTGTCTAGTGTCAAAGGATTCAACAAAACCATGTCTTCATCATTAGGCGAAAGTAACAGGCGCATGATGGTACGAAGCTTTTCAAAGTTGTTCTGGAACGGAGTCCCAGATACGATAATTTGCTTTTTGGTACAAAGTTCAGCAAGAGCCTTCCGAATATCGCTATTTGGAAGGCCTTTGCTAAAATTCATACCAAAAGGTAGATTATCCTATCCGGGACTCCGTTCCAAAACAACTTTGCAGAACTTCGTATCAACATGCCCCGGTTACTTTCGGCTAATGATGAAGGCATGGATTTCTTCAATACTTTGACACTGGGCAACCTCTCGACCCCTCAGCAATCCTCGACCCTCGGCCCCTCGACGACCCTCGATCCTCGAACCCTCGGCCCCTCGACGACCCTCGAAACCTCGGCGACCCTTGACCCTCAACCCCTCGACCCTGGAACCCTCTACGACCCTCGACCCTCTACCCTAGCTAGTTCTTAACCCTCGCCCCCTCGACTCTAGAACCCTCAGCGACCCTCATACCTCGACCCCTCGACCCTCGAACCCTCGGCGACCCTCGACCCTCGAACCCTCAAACCCTCGACACCTCGACCCTCGAACCCTCGGTGATCCTCGGCCCTCGAACCCTCGGTGACCCTCGACCCTCTACCCTAGCTAGTTCCCAACCCTCGCCCCCTCGAACCTTCGGCGACCCCCTCCACCCCTCATGTCGAAGTTATCAGGGAGGGGGTATATCGACCCCCCTCATGTCGAAGTTATCGGGGAGGGGGTATATCGACAACGATATATCCGATAAAAAATATGAAGAGGAAGAAGAAGAAGAAGAAAGAGGAGAAGAAGAAAGGAACAGAGGAGAAGATCGAAGAAAAAGAAGAAGAGAAGAAGAAAAAATATTATTCTATTTTTTCTTCTTCTCCTCTTTTTTATCTTTTTTTTTCTCTTCTTATTTATTTCTCCTCTTCTTATTTTTTTCTCCTCTTTCCTCTTCCTTCTTCCTTAGCCTTCTTCTTCTCCTTTTTTTCTTCTTCTTCCTCTTCTTATTTTTTTCTCCTCCTTCCTCTTCCTTCTTGCTTCTTCCTCTTTTCTTCTTTTTTCCTTTTTCCTCTCAACTAACCTAAAATCTACAAACAAAAATGCACTAACTATACAAATCACCTAAAAATGTTCATCTATGAAACAAATATATCATATGGTCATGTATGAACAAGAAAATATCATATGATTATCTATGAACAAAAAAATCATCATATATATGGACATTTTTTTGAAAAATCAGGACATATCATCATATACACATACATACATATCACATATGAACAAAAAATCATCATATATATGAAAAAAAGAAAAGGAGGAGGACATGGAGGAAAGGGGCGTCGGTCGGACCGAACGGGGACGAGGGGCGGCGTCGACGGGGCAGGGGCACGGGGTTGACAGCGAGGATGGCGACGACGACGACGGGGTAGGGGCGCGGGTTCGAGGCGAGCGACGGCGTCGACGGGGCGGGCAGGGCGCGAGCGGCTCGGGCAAGGGCGGCGACGATGACGGGCGGGCGGGGCAGGGCGCGGCGACGGCGACCGTGGGGGCGGCGGACAGCGTCGGGGCAGCCTGGCAGCGTCGATGTGCTCGGCGTCGTCGGGGGCAACTGGTGATGAACTCTGCAAAATTCCTAAGTGCTACTTATATACCCAGAGCATTGGTCCCAGTTCGTGACACGAACCGGGACCAATGCCCCCCTTTGGTCCTGGTTCGTGCCACCAACCGGGACCAAAGGTGCCTTTTCAGCAGCCCAAAGGGCAGGAAACAGAGACCTTTGGTCCAGGTTGGTGGCACGAACCGGGACCAAAGGGTGGTAGTTGTACCGATTCGTCCCACCAACCGGGACCAAAGGTGGGTATTGGTCCCGGTTGGTGGCACCAACCGGGACGAAAGGGTGGCACGGCGGTGGGGTGGTGGGACTTTAGTCCCACCTCGCTAGCTGAGAGAGCTGAGCACCTGTTTATAAGCTGGGTTGCGGCTCAGGTGTTGAGCTCCTCTCTAATATGCAAGCAGTACTTGCCTACCCTTGTCACTGCCATGTTGGGCCTATTGGGCCTGCGGGCCTGCATCCTGGCACATGTACAGATGGGTTTCTAGTCGTATGCAGGCCATCTGGCCCAATAGGCGGCATTTTTTATTTTTTCCAGTATTTTTGTTTTGTTTTTTGAATTAGTTATTTTATTTTATTTTTTGCGTTATTTTTTAAAATTCTTTTTTCTTTTAGGTCAGAATAATTATAAACTTTCTGTTAGTGCCGTTAGTTTCCAAACTTGAATAGTTTAAATTTGAATTCTTTGAAATTTGTGTGAATCACTAGTTTGTGAATAACTTCACTATAAAAATATATTTTGAGTGATTCTTTTTCCTGCTACTTAATATTACTATGTTTTATCATTATATTCAAAAGCAGATTTTGTTATTTTAGTTTCTATCAAAAAATTCTTTATGAAAATTCTTTTTGCTATTAAAGTTTCTAACAAAAACTCTTTATGATAATTCTTTTTGCTTTTCATGTTTTGAACAGAAAATACTTTGATAATTTTAGATGCATAAATTTTATATAATTTTAGTTTAAAAAATACTAGAGGTTTACAAAAGCTTTTTAGTTGATTCCTTTTGCTATTAGAGTTTTATAAAAGGTTTTTAGTTGATTTTCTTTTTGCTACTGAAGAATATTATAGTTTTGTTTTAGTTGATCATAATAGACTATTTTAATTGATTATTTTTAGTTCATTCTTTTAGCTATTAGTTCTTTTTTTGCTATTAGTTCATTTCTTTTTTATATTAGTTCACTCTTTGAGCTAAATGACCCTGAAATTGAAAAGCACTACAAATGAACTCTGAAAAGGTTCAAAGTTGTCATGGTATCATCATTTCACCCACATAGCATGTGCTATAAAGTTGAGAGGGTTACGGGAAAAACTGGATGCACTTCGTATACAAAATGGATAATTTCTTTCGAAGTATCAGGGTTTCGGACGAAAACTCATCTGTTACAAAGGGATTTCATTTTTTTAACTTATTTGAACTCTAGACTTTTTGTGTGTTCAAAATGCACCATTCAAAGCCACATCATCAATTTTCAACCCTTTCTGACTTCATTTGTTATTTTTTTGAGCTAAATGACCCTGAAATTGAAAAGCACTACAAATGAACTCTGAAAAGGTTGAAAGTTGGCATGGTATCATCATTTCACCCAAATAGCATGTGCTAAAAAGTTGAGAGGGTTACAACAAAAACTGGATGCACTTCGTGTAGAAAACGGACAATCTCTTTCGAAGTATCATGGATATTCTAGATCAAAGGCATCATCATAATAGTCGGAGAGAGAGTCTTCACTTTTTCTTCGCTTCTGTCCTTTGCTTATTGCGCCGTAACCATGGATAATCTTCATGGTTTAACAGGGTGCTTGGGTCAGCCTTCACTTTGAAGGGAGGAATTTCATGAAACTTTTCATAATCTTCGGACATGTCTGTCTTGCCCTCCACTCCTGCGATGTGTCTTTTTCCTGAAAGAACTATGTGGCGCTTTGGCTCATCCTATGATGTGTTCGCTTCCTTATCTTTTCTTTTTCTCAGTTTGGTAGACATGTCCCTCACATAGAAAACCTACGCCACATCATTAGCTAGGACAAACGGTTCATCTGTGTACCCAAGATTGTTCAGATCCACTGTTGTCATTCCGTACTGTGGGTCTACCTGTACCTCGCCTCCTGACAGATTGACCCATTTGCACTTAAACAAAGGGACCTTAAAATCATGTCCGTAGTCAAGTTCCCATATGTCCACTATGTAACCACAATATGTGTCCTTTCCCCTCTTGGTTACTGCATCAGAGCGGACACCGCTTTTTTGGTTGGTGCTCTTTTGATCTTGGGCGATCATGTAAAATGTATTCCCATTTATTTCGTATCCTTTGTAAGTCAATACAGTCGAAGATGGTCCCCTGGACAACGAGTACAGCTCATCACAAACAGTGTTGTCACCTCCGAGACGTGTTTCCAACCAACTGCCAAAAGTCCTGATGTGTTCAGATGTAATCCAGTCGTCACACTGCTCCGGGTGTTTGGAGCGCAGACTGTCTTGTGTTCATCGACATACGAGGTCACCAAGGTAGAGTTCTGTAGAACTGTGTAGTGTGCTTGAGACCAAGAATGTCCGTCCCTGCATATTATTGAGTCCCCTCCAAGCATGCCTTTTCCAGTCAGTCTCCCCTCATACCGCGATTTAGGGAGACCAATCTTATTAAGGCCAGGAATGAAGTCAACACAAAATCCAATGACATCCTCTGTTTGATGGCCCATGGAGATGCTTCCTTCTGGCCTAGCGCGGTTACGGACATATTTCTTTAGGACTCCCATGAATATCTCAAAAGGGAACATATTGTGTAGAAATATGGGGCCCAGAATGACAATCTCGTCGACTAGATGAACTAGGACATGTGTCATGATATTGAAGAAGGATGGTGGGAACACCAGCTCGAAACTGACAAGACATTGTGCCACATCACTCCTTAGCCTTGGTATGATTTCTGGATCGATCACCTCTTGAGAGATTGAATTGAGGAATGCACCTAGCTTCACAATGGCTAATCGGACGTTTTTCGGTAGAAGCCCCCTTAATGCAACCGGAAGCAGTTGCGTCATAATCTTGTGGCAGTCATGAGACTTTAGGTTCTAGTACTTTTTCTCTGGCATATTTATTATTGCCTTTATATTCGATGAGAAGCCAGACGGGACCTTCATACTGAGCAGGCATTCAAGGAAGATTTTCTTCTCTTCTTTTGTAAGAGCTGAAGGAAATATGCCCTAGAGGCAATAATAAAGTTGTTATTTATATTTCCTTATATCATGATAAATGTTTATTATTCATGCTAGAATTGTATAAACCGGAAACTTAGTACATGTGTGAATACATAGACAAACATAGTGTCACTAGTATGCCTCTACTTGACTAGCTCGTTAAATCAAAGATGATTGAGTTTCCTAGCCATAGACATGAGTTATCATTTGATTAACGGGATCACGTCATTAGAGAATGATGTGATTGACTTGACCCATTCCGTTAGCTTAGCATTTGATCGTTTAGTATATTGCTATTGCTTTCTTCATGACTTATACATGTTCCTATGATTATGAGATTATGCAACTCTCGAATACCGTAGGAACACTTTGTGTGCTACCAAACTTCACAACGTAACTGGGTGATTATAAAGGTGCTCTACAGGTGTCTTCGATGGTGTTTGTTGAGTTGGCATAGATCGAGATTAGGATTTGTCACTCCGATTGTCGGAGAGGTATCTCTGGGCCCTCTCGGTAATGCACATCACTATAAGCCTTGCAAGCAATGTAACTAATGAGTTAATTACATGAGGATGCATTACGGAACAAGTAAAGAGACTTGCCGGTTATGAGATTGAACTAGGTATTAAGATACCGACGATCGAATCTCGGGCAAGTAACATACCGTTGACAAAGGGAACAACGTATGTTGTTATGCAGTTTGACCGATAAAGATCTTCATAGAATATGTATGAGCCAATATGAGCATCTAAGCTCCGCTATTGGTTATTGAATGGAGACATGTCTCGGTCATGTCTACATAGTTCTCGAACCCGTAGGGTCCGCACGCTTAACGTTCGGTGACGATCGTATTATGAGTTTATGTGTTTTGATGTACTGAAGATAGTTCGGGGTCCCGGATGTGATCACCGACATGATGAGGAGTCTCGAAATGGTCGAGACATAAAGATTGATATATTGGACGACTATATTCGGACACCGGATGAGTTCCAGGGGTCACCGGATATTTATCGGAGTGCCGAGGGTTATCGGAACCCCCGGGGGAGCTAATGGGCCAACATGGGCCTTGTGGGAGAGAGAGGAGAGGGCTTAGGGCTGGCCGCGCACCCACCTTGGGAGTCCGAATTGGACAAGGAGGGGGGGCGCCCCCTCTTTTCTCCCTCTCTCCCTCTCCTTCCTTCCCCATTCCTCCTTCCTAGTTGGACTAGGAAAGGGGAGTCCTATTCCCACTAGGAGGAGGACTCCCCCCTCTCCTTGGCGCTCCCCAAGGCCGGTCGGCCTCCCCCCTTGCTCCTGTATATACGAGGCAGGGGCACCCTAGGACACACAAGTTGATTGTTCCAAGCCGTGTGCGGTGCCCCCCTCCACCATATTCCTCCTCGGTCATATCGTTGTAGTCCTTAGGCGAAGCCCTGCGCCGGTAGCTTCATCATCACCGTCATCACACCATCGTGCTGACGAAACTCTCCCTCGACACTCTGCTGGATCGTGAGTTCGTGGGACGTCATCGAGCTAAACGTGTGCTGAACTCGAAGGTGCCGTGCGTTCGGTACATGGATCGGTCGGATCGTGAAGACGTATGACTACATCAACCGCATTGATAAAATGCTTCCGCTTACGGTCTACGAGGGTACGTAGACAACACTCTCCCCTTTCATGCATCACCATGGTCTTGTGTGTGCGTAGGAAAATTTTGAAATTACTACGTTCCCCAACAAGAGCGTAGCTGGCAGGACCTTCATACTGCTTTGGGTCCTCCTGTGCCTCCAGTGTATCTTTTGTCTTCCCATGCACGCCCAAGAAGCCTAGCAGGTTTCACGCAAAGGTTATTCGTCACGTGCATCACGTCGATTGAAGAGCGGACCTCTAGGTCTTTCCAGTAGGGTAGGTCCCAAAATATAGATTTCTTCTTCCACATGGGTGCGCGTCCCTCAGCGTCATTCGGAACAGATAGTCCGCTGGGACCCTTTCCAAAGATTACGTGTAAATCATTGACCATAGCAAGTACGTGATCACCGGTACGCATGGCGGGCTTCTTCTGGTGATCTGCCTCGCCTTTGAAATGCTTGCCTTTCTTTCGACATTGATGGTTGGTCGGAAGAAATCGACGATGGCCTAGGTACACATTCTTCATGCATTTTTCTAGGTATGTACTTTCGGTGTCAGCTAAACAGTGCGTGCATGCGTGGTATCCCTTGTTTGTCTATCCTGAAAGGTTACTGAGAGCGGGCCAATCGTTGATGGTTACAAACGGCAAGGCGTGCAGGTTAAATTCCTCCCGTTTGTGCTCATCCCACACACGTACACCGTTTCCATTCCATAGCTGTAAAAGTTCTTCAACTAATGGTCTTAGGTACACATCAATGTCATTGCCGGGTTGCTTAGGGCCTTGGATGAGAACTGGCATCATAATGAACTTCCGCTTCATGCACATCCAAGGAGGAAGGTTATACATACATAGAGTCACAGGCCAGGTGATGTGATTGTTGCTCTGCTCCCCGAAAGGATTAATGCCATCCGCGCTTAAACCGAACCATACGTTCCTTGGGTCACCTGCAAACTCAGCCCGGTACTTTCTCTCGAATTTTTTCCACTGCGACCCGTCAGCGGGTGCTCTCAACTTCCCATCTTTCTTACGGTCCTCACTGTGCCATCGCATCAACTTGGCATGCTCTTTGTTTCTGAATAGTCGTTTCAACCGTGGTATTATAGGAGCATACCACATCACCTTCGCAAGAACCCTCTTCCTAGGGGGCTTGCCGTGAACATCACCAGGGTCATCTTGTCTGATCTTGTACCGCAATGCACCTCATACCGGGCATGCGTTCAAATCCTCGTACGCACCGCGGTAGAGGGTGCAGTCATTAGGGCATGCATGTATCTTCTGCACCTCCAATCCTAGAGGGCATACGACCTTCTTTGTTGCTTACGTACCGTCGGGCAATTCGTTATCCTTTGGAAGCTTCTTCTTCAATATTTTCAGTAGCTTCTCAAATCTTTTGTCAGACACAACATTCTCTGCCTTCCACTGCAGCAATTCTAGTACGGTACCGAGTTTTGTGTTGCCATCTTCGCAATTGGGGTACAACCCTTTTTTGTGATCCTCTAACATGTGATCGAACTTCAGCTTCTCCTTTTGACTTTCGCACTGTCTCCTTGCATCAACAATGACCCGGCGAAGATCATCATTGGGCACAATATCGTCTAGTTCTTCTTGATCTTCAGCAGCTTCCCCCATTGCAGCATCACCGTATTCCTGGTGCACATAGTTGTCATCGTCCTCTTCTTCTTTGTTGTCTTCCATTATAACCCCTATTTCTCGTGCCTGGTCCAAACATTATAGTGTAGCATGAAACCCTTATAAAGCAGGTGGGTGTGAAGGATTTTCCGGACAGAGTAAGACTTCGTATTCCCACATATAGGGCATGTATAGCACATAAAACCATTCTACTTGTTTGCCTTAGCCACTTCGAGAAAATTATGCACGCCATTAATGTACTCGGATGTGTGTCTGTCACCGTACATCTAGTGCCAGTTCATCTACATGCATTATATATAATTAAGTGTGTCAAAAACTATTACAGAACATCATGGATAAATAAGTGACCAAATTAATAGACACTACTAGAAAAAGGGCTATAGATGGGATTGACACTAATGGCGCACCACCTTATGATACGCCATTAGAGTTGAAACTACTAATGGCGCACCCTCACGAAGGTGCGCCATTAGTATCACAAATTTTATTTTATTTGAACTAGTGCGCCTGTCCAAACATACTAATGGCGCATCCAGATGTAGTGCGCCATTACTAGTTGAAACTAGTAATGGCGCACCTGTCGGAAAGTGCGCCACTAATGTTGTTTCTTTATTATATTTTTTATTCCTTTTTTTGCAAAACTACTAAAGGCACACTCTTCCGCCGTGCGCCATTACTAGTTTAAACTAGTGCGCCATTAGTATTTTTTTTGCAAAACTACTAATGGAGCACCACCAGAAGGTGTGCCATTAGTAACCTGGATTACTAATGGCGCATTTAGAGTTTGTGCACCATTAGTAAGTGGGCAGCAACAAGATATTTTGGACAGCCTCTCCTACCCACACTCACTTTCTCCCCACTTCATTCTCTCCACCGCCTCCTCCTTGTCTCGGGTGCCTCCTCTTTGTCACCTTATTTCCACCATAGATTCATTCAAATTAAGTGGTTAAATTACCTTGTTTTGATAGGTAAGTAAGGGGGGAAGCTATATTTATGTTGTTCTCCCTACAACAATGTGCACATGCACTTTTTATGGCCTAGCTAGATCTATGTATGTTCGTGGTGTTGCATATGTTTGTGGTGTTGCATATGTGTTTGTGTTTGGAGGTGTACGGTATTTGAAATGCGATAGTTGCCAATATTTTGCGGAATGTTGATTCATTTCCGTTTAAGTGAGAATTTTGGCATTAAGCATTCTTTTGGTCCTATTTTTAGGAAATTCATGCCAAATTTTTATTGGTTCTAAAATATCGTTTTGCTCTACCCATGAGCGACCATGGTCCGCACGATGACCGAAGGCATCATGAATAGGTTTTGAGGTCCGCGAAGGCGAGATGCTTCAAAAGAACGAGAAGGAGATAAGATGTCCGTGTCGAAGATGCAAGTGAAGAGCCTTATTGCGGACCGGATTCGGGCAGGTGCGGACCACCTGCTCTTGCGTGGTTTCATGGATGGCTATCGGTGGCAAGGTGATGAAGATGACTACGAAGTCGTCCATGGGGTCGGGCAAGAAATGAGGAAGGGCAGCAAGACAACCACCGCGGCTCGGCGGGCGAGAAGACGAAGAATCCCGGGAGATGATCACGACGGTGATGTTGTACACGATCATCATGTAGAAGATGCAGGACATGATGATGAGGAAGATGCGGAGCGGGCGGCGGGCATGATCATGAAGATGATGATGCGGTGGAGCGACGACGCTGGACCATCGATGGGCTGGGTGCAGGACCCTCATATTCAAGAGCTGCTTCTCAAGCGGGCGGATAACGCAAGAGCTGCCGCCGGAGAAAGCCAAGATGGATCAACTTGAGTTAGACGCGTTACTCCATTGTATGAAGGATGCAGGCCGAGGATACCCTTTGAAAGTAACGCTCATGGCTCTGGAGATGAAGGTAAAACACAAAATGACCGACGCATGCTTCGACGAGAACATGTCATTCTGGCACGAACGTCTTCCCAAGGGGAACAAGTGCCCGACCAGTTTGGAGGAGGCGAAGATAATCGTGTGTCCTCTGGATTTACCGCACGTGAAATACCATGTGTGCGTGAACAATTGCATCATTTATCGGCACGAGCACGCGGAGTCTACCATATGTCCGGTGTGCGGCATCACTCGATACAAGAAGAGGATGAAAGCTCCTCAAAAAGTGGTGTGGTACTTTCCGATCACTCCTCGTCTGCAGCGGTATTTCGCGGACCCTAAGGTAGCAAAGCTCCTGCGTTGGCACGCGGATAGGGAGGAGAAGAAGCGAGAAGATGACGCAAATGATCTAGAGATAGATAAAAAAGACAAGATGCTGAGTCACCCTAAGGATGCGAGCCAGTGGCAAGCGTTGAACTGCGAAGACCTAGAATTTGGGAATGATCCAAGGAACATCATGCTGGGCGCGAGCATCGATGGAGTCAATCCGTTTGGCAGCCAGAGAAGCACACATAGCACCTGGCCTGTGTTTGTGTGGATGTACAACATTCCCCCCTGATTGGGCATGAAGAGGAAGTACATTCACATGAGTATGCTAATTGAAGGACCGAAACAACTAGGGAACGACATCAATCTGTATCTGGGGCTGCTAAAAGAGGAGCTTGACACGCTGTGGAAAATGCCAGACAATACGTGGGACGCCGCACAGAAAAGAATATTTCCCTATGAGAGCCGCACTGCTGACGGTGCACGACTATCTCGGTTACGGATATCTCACGGGGCAGGTAGTCCACGGATTTTCTGGATGCGTAAGGTGCATGGATGACACAACGTATCGCCAGCTAGATAGAGATCCCGGGTCTTCGAAAACCGTGTTCATGGGACATCGAAGGTGACTTCACGACAATGACCCGTGGAGGAAACGCAAGGATCTGTTCGATGGTGAAACCGAACCCCGAAAATGCCCGTGTACGAGGAGCGGCGAGGAAATAGACAAGCTGTTGAAAAATTGGAAAGACTGCCCACTGCCGGGAAAGAAGCAAAAGGCGCCAGAGCCGGGAAAGAAGCGAAAGGCGCCAGAGCCGCTGCTGAATGTATGGAAAACGAGGTCTGTTTTCTGGGACTTGCTGTACTGGAAGATCCAACGTGTGCCTCACAGCCTTGATGTCATGCATATCACGAAGAACGTGTGCGAGAGTCTGCTTGGTACCCTGCTCAACATGCCAGAGAGGACCAAAGATGGGCCGAAAGCAAGGGCAGACTTGAAATCAATGGGCATCAGGCAGGAGCTTCACGCTAATGATGATGATGATGATGATGATGATGATGATGATGATGATGATGATGATGAGGCGAAGAAGGACACAGAAAGTCGTCGCAAAGGCAAAAAGGCCAAGAAGACCGGAAATGACTACCCTCCCGCATGCTTCACTCTAAGTCAGGAGGAGATCGAGCAGTTTTTCACCTGCCTCCTAGGAGTAAAACTTCCTTACGATTACACGGGGAAGATAAGAAGATACCTAGACCCAGCGAAGCAGAAGTTCAGTGGGATGAAGTCTCACGACTGTCACGTGCTGATGACGCAGATACTTCCAGTTGCAATCCGTGGAATCATGGACACGCACGTCCGTGCAACGCTATTTGGCCTATGCAACTTTTTCGACGTCATCTCTCGGAAGTCGATTGGTGTGAGGCAACTCAGAAGGCTACAGGAAGAGATCGTGGTGATACTATGCGAGCTTGAGATGTACTTCCCATCCGCATTCTTCGACGTTATGGTGCATCTGCTTGTCCATATAGTGGAGGATATCATCCAACTCGGGCCGACGTTCCTGCACAGCATGATGCCGTTCGACAGGATGAATGGTGTCATCAAAGGATACATTCGCAACATGTCACGTCCAGAGGGAAGTCTAGCCAGGGGCTTTCTGACCGAAGAGTGCATCTCCTACTGCACGAATTATCTAGGCATCGAGAACCCCATTGGTCTTCCCGTCAACAGGCACCTCGGTAGGCTCGCTGGATGGGGTCACCGTGACGGTCGACCGCGAAATACATGTCGACTTAGAGGGTCGACTCGCCGACTTTGAAAGAGCAAACCTAGTCGCGCTATAACACATAGACGTGGTCGATCCTTGGGTGGTAGAGCACAAAACCTTTATTAAGAAGACGTACAATGACCGAGGCCAACAGAGGACGGACGGAGATATAATCAAAGAGCACAACTCATGTTTCACGCGTTGGTTCAAGCTGAAGCTTCTGTCGTACCCTTTACATGAGGATTCTTCCGCGGAAGAACAACTCATATTCGCCTTGTCACAGGGCGCCGAGCACAACCTGATGACCTATGAGGCGTACGATATCAACGGCTACACATTCTACACCGAGGCCAAGGACATGAAGAGCCATGATTATCAGAACTCCGGGGTAACGATGGAATCCTACACTGGTAACGACAAGGACAGATACTACAGAAGGATCGAGGAGATCTGGGAGCTGAGCTACGCTGGAGAGAAGGTCCTGATGTTCCGTGTCAGATGGGCGAAGAGCGTCCTAAAAGAAGACAGGTATTTCACCACCATGGTTATACCCGAAGCCAAATCCAAGACCGCGAGCGCAAACGTCACCGCGAAAAATGAGCCATGGGTACTGGCTTCCCAAGTGGACCAATGCTTCTTCATTACCGACCCGTCAGAGCCCAGTCGTGTTGTCGTGAGGAGAGGCAAAAGGAAGATCATCGGAATGGATGGAGTAGCCAATGAGCAAGACTTCGACAAGTACGGCGACCCGAGGATCGAACATGACGACGATGATGAAGTAGCAGCATACACAACAAGAAGAAGCAGGACCACCCTACCTAAAGGACGTCCGTTCCACAGAAGAACTCCATTTGCGAAAAAGAAGGGCAAGAAGATTGTGAACAGATAGCTAGCTAAGATCGATTGTATTTAAATCGTAGCCTTCATTTCTCGATTGTATTTCATGGGCACTTTTTGAACTATCATGAATATTTTTAAATTTTATGGACACTCGATCTCGATCCCCCTCCATCTCGATCGCTATCCCACCTCGCCAGATCCGGTCCCCTTCGCCGCCGAGCACCCCCCGGTCCACTGGCCGCCGCCGACGACCCCCCGCACCCTCGATTCCCCTACTCAACCGCCGCCGCCGACCCCCCGCACCCCTCCCCTACTCAACCGCGTCGCTGACCCCCCGCACCCCGCGCACCCTCCCCCGCTCCACCGGCATTACTGTTTGATGATATTTTAAAAAAAATTATTACTGTCTTATAAAAAAAGTATTACTGTTATGATTTAAACAAGTTTGAACATATTTAAACACAAATAAGTATCAAAAAGCATTTTAAATGCATAAAAAAATTGTGGAGCCTGGGAATCGAACCCAGGACATCATGGTGTGAGAACTGGCTGCTGACCAGTCGAGCTAGTAGAGGGAACTTGGAGTGGATCAGGTCAGGTGGACGATAACCTGTTGGCTCGAGCAGAAATCAAAAAAAATACTAATGGCGCACCAGGGTGAGGTGCGCCATTAGTGTGGATGTACTTATGGCGCATCGAGGGGTGGTGCGCCATTAGCATTGTGCCGCCCCCATCCATATTTCCTCCCCGACGGCCCAAACCTATCCCCTGTCTCTCCCTAGCCCTTGCCCTCGATCCCCTTCCCCTCTTCTCTCCCGACGCTGCTGCGCCGCCGCCTCGACGCCGCCCCGTCGTCCTCGTCTCCGCCCCGACGCCCCGACGCCGCAACGCTGCCCTCTCCTCTCCCAACGCCGCCGCCCTGCCGCCCGTCGTCCTCGTCTCCTCGGCGCCGCTCTCCCCGTCGCCCCACCTCGTTGGGCGCCATCGCCCGCCGCCCTAAATCGCCGGTGGCCCGGACGCCGCCCCGTCCACACCACCGTCGCCGGAGCACCACCACCACCCGGACCTCGTCGCCCCACCTCGTCGCCCCGTCCACACCACCGCCCCCGTGAGCTCCCCCTCCTCCTCTCCCCCTCTCCCCCTCGCATTCAGATTTAGTCACGATAATAGGTTCGAGATTGTTTGTTTTTCTTCCTGAATGATGATCATAGTTAATTTGTATTGGATTTGGATATTTATACTTGGGGAAAAAGAAAGGGCATCCAGGGAGTAGTTAGTCTGATAGAACAAACAAAAGACAGTTGGTTCTTAATGTACATGATGGTACTTAATTAGATTTGACAGTTGCACACATGCATGTGAGTCAAAAAAAGAAACGAAAAGGGAATGTCATTTTAGAATCATCTAAGAAGCTCTGCTGGCTAGACATTGACAGAAACAAGTCAAGGAACATAACAAGTCAATACAAATTAAATAGTTTGGTTAAACATAGCTTTTGGGTTAACTGTTTCTTCTCACAAGGAAACTGACTGCTAGTTTTTGTTCTTATTTTACTAGTTGCGCTTGTGCATCGTTCTGATGCTAGGGCTAAATGTGTAAAGTCCTGAAAATCCATTGTGATGATTAAGGTTGAAAGTGTCAATTCTGATGCAAAGCAATAGCTTAACAGCTGGACTTTAATGAACTTGTAGTATGTCTCTTTGGTTTCGAGAGTCGTTCAACTTAGATGTAATCGATGCTATTAATGTCTTGCTTTTCTCTTCCGATCGTTCTGTTGCATACTTATATATTGCTTATGTATTGTCTGTGAATTGGTACTAATGTTTCATTTGGCTAGTGCATAGCGATGCCGCTGTATGTCATGTACAAGGGTAAGGTTCCCGGAGTCTATGACTACTGGGAGGAGTATCGGAGACAGGTTCACCGATTCAGCGGTAACAGTTACAAAGGGTACACCACTAGGGCCGAGGCCGAATCTAGATACGCCCGCTATCTAGCGGGAGAGGGGAGGGAGCGTTGGAGGAACCGGATGAAGACGAATTTCATCGTGATGATGCTCATCGTGATGACCGTAGATCTCTTCTATGTGATGGTAGTTTAGATGATCGATATCGACTTGTAATGTGAAGACAAACTCGCTACTCGCGGTCTCGAGACTAATATGATGAATTGTATTCGGATACTAATATGATGAATTGTATTCAAAGACTAATCTTCTATTGTATTCGATGAATCTGTTGTTGATGTGTGTTGTCTATATTTTGTCCAATTATACATTTTGTAACCTGTGCAAAAAACAGAAAATTAAAAAATTAAAAAAAAACTAATATTCATACTAATGGCGCATCACATCACTGTGCGCCATTAGTATGCCAAAGGATACTAATGGCGCATCATTAAACAGTGCGCCATTAGTATGCCGAAGTTACTAATGGCGCATCTTGTTGTTGTGCGTCATTAGTATGCCAAAGCACCTGGGTATACATGGCCCCCGGGGAGGCATACTAATGGCGCACTGTTGTATATACTAATGGCACATCTGAGGTCCGCCATTAGTATACCAGATACTAATGGCGCACCAGTGGTGCGCCATTAGTAAAATATACTAATGGCGTGGCACTAATGGCGCACCACTAATGCGCCATTAATGGCCAAATTAGGTGCGCCATTAGTAGGCCTTTTCCTAGTAGTGAGAAGTTCATCATCACATTAAAACCAAAGTACATACATAGTTCTCACTGAACAAAATATAGCTCTTCAGAGCATCTAATTAAACCATACATTGAAACTATGTAAAACATTTCAATGCAACAACAAATGCGATCATAATCGCAAGCAAGGTAACAATTGATCCAACGGCATAATGATACCAAGCCTAGGTATGAATGACATATTTTCTAATCTTTCTAATCTTCAAATGCATTGTGTCCATCTTGATCTTGTGATCATCGACGACATCCGCAACATGCAACTCCAATATCAACTTCTCCTCCTCAATTTTTTTATTTTTTCCTTCAAATAATTGTTTTCTTCTTCAACTAAATTTAACCTCTCAACAATAGGGTCGGTTGGAATTTCCGGTTCACATACCTCCTAGATAAATAAAATATATGTCACGTTGGTCGGCATAATTGTCATAAACAATAAATGAACCAAATAGTAATAAAAGACAATATATACAACATCCGAATCATAGACATGACGAGGGCCGACGGGGGCGGATACCAAAACCATCGCACTATATAATAACAAGCAATAATAAAAGTAAGAAAATTAGACAAGTATCTATCTAATCATACAAGTAAGAATTTTTTTTTCCTTTCAGAAAGAAGATAAGAACTGTAGGGGAATGCAGCAGAAAACAAAAATTTTCCGACCTACGCACCAGCCCAGGACCACTATGGAGACTGCATACATGGTTTGATCTTATTCGTTACCGACTCGTAGCGCAGCGGGAAGTAGAGTCGATGACGAACGGCGGTGCAGATCCCCGCAGCTAGGATTTACAACCTCCCAACCGCGAGGATGTATACCCTCATCTTCTCCTCAGACAGCCCTACGGGAGGCGGTCGAACAGCCCTCCGGACGGTGTCGCGGACAGCCCTCCGGGAGGACCTTCGAAACTCGAACGGTCACTCGGACAGCCCTTCGGGAGGACCTTCAAAACTCGGACGGTCACACGGACAGCCCTTCGGGAGGCACTCACGAACTAAGACCGAAACTACGATCTCTCTACAGAGTTGCACACATACGGTGTCATCTATCCGGCAGGGCTTCGCCGTCCAGAACTAGTTCCTGCCGGAACCCAGACAGCCTTTCGGCTCTACGAAACTATTTCGCTGGGAGGGAGAGAAGAAGCCAGATCATTGCATGGCACTTGTATGAGAGCAAAGGGATGGATGTGGAGGGCTGCCCCTCCACCTCTATTTATAGGAAATCCCAAGGGGTAGGGTAATTTAACACAAAAACCCAAAATGCACATGAATGAAGTCCTTCCTCAAGGGCATAAGAGTGAAACCAAGGAACAAGAGGGTCCCCAAGGGGGGATACCCCATGTGGCCGGCCACACCCCCATGAGGGGGCCAAAAAATGGCTCCTATCCATCCATGTCATCCACAAGATCTTTTGGAGCAAAGCCCCAAAAGGTGGCTTTCCATAAAGTAACCCAAAAAGCACTTCCACTATTCACGACGACAATTTTCAGCGTCCGTTCGAACTGAAAATATTTATGTGGGCTTAGAACATTTCCAATACCCACCATAATAATTTTCAACGCGTTCTGGAACAATTCCATTTTAGTGATTTTCATCTGCGAAACGCATCTGAAGTGGTTCCGGCAGCTCCGGAACATTTTCGGTTTTTATCTCAGAAAATTCCAAAAAGCTTCCAGAATGATTCTGGCACCCTTCAAGAATTATCAGGCATTTGCCGAAACCAAATGGACTTAATGGTATATCCCGAAACAACTTTTCGGTATCATCGAAACTCATCCGATAACCTCTCTCTGCGGTACGATTCCGCTGTCCGAAACTTTTCCGGTGTCCGAAACTTTTTCGGTGATTTTCTCTCAGACTCTCTGTCTAGTATTCAACAGATAGATGACCCTTAAGCGTGTGACCCTATAGGTTCGGTGAAGTATAGACATGACCCGGAACCCCTTCCGATCAATGATCAACATCAGAGCCGTGGACACCCATATTGACCCCTATACCCACACGAATGAATATTCGAGTGAACCTCCAGTTGCCGTGTGCTATTCCTGTTGCTTCGCGATATGTTACAAAGACCCAAGGTGAAATTTACTTGCATCCCCGTGGATCAACAACTTGTCCACTATGCTAGTTACCTCGTTACTGGTTTTGTTCTCTTTTCTCGTTTCTGTGTTCCGACATCCCTGTGATCAAATCACACTGTGTCTGGCCAGACGATGATGGATACCGTAACACCGAGAGGGCCCAAGAATATCTCTCCATTGTCGGAGGAGCAAATCCCAATCTTGAGCTATCAAGTTACTTGACACACTTTTCCATGAACCTGTAAGCCGCCGTAATAGCCACCCATTTACGGATGACGTTTAACAAACCCCAAAGTTCATGAAGCAAGCATGAAGAAACTCGATACTCTCATGGTCTAAGGAATCATGCAAACGTTAACCATCTCTGTGTTATTTACCATTAACTTGTGACGAACGAATCTCATAGCATAACATCAAACCGGGTCGATTCAACACAAATGTTCTCTTAACATTGTGCCCTCAAAGTTGCTGGCATAGAGATGCCCATGATCAGGAAAACAGAACCATCATGCAACACTTGAGCTAGTCTTAGAGGCTAGACTAGGAATACTTCTTACCGTTTATTATTCCACACGTGCATATGAGTCTTCCTCCGAGCCTCGTGGATATTGCAGACTCGAGAATCATTGCAGTTATAGCATGGAACATAAACATAATTATGAACTCAGAGATAAATAATAGCATTTATTATTGCCTCTAGGGCATATCTCCTACAAGAACAAGAGGCTCACCACGGTGGTGCCGACAATGAGATCGGCGCGGGTGATCGACGACGGTGAAGACGGGGACGGGATGTGACGGACCGCTAAACCTACACAAATCTTGAGGAAAATGAAGCTTGGAGGTCGAGTTTGGAGAGGAGAAAGCTTAACTAGTGTGGCTCGGGCATTTCATCGAACACCTCATGTGCATAGAAGATGAGCTAGAGCACCAAAATGTCCTCCCCTCGCCGGCCAGAAAAACAGAGCAGTGGAGTGCTCTGCTCGCGGAGCGACGGGGTATATATAGGCACCTCATTGGTCCCAGTTTGTGGCTGGAACTGGGACTAAAGGCCCCCCTTCTGTCCCGGTTCCAGCCACGAACCGGGACCAATGGATGTGGGCCAGGAGAGAGGCCCATTGGTCCCGGTTTGTGCCTGGAACTGGGACAAATGGGTCCATACGAACCGGGACGAAGGCCCCACGAGGCCCGCCAACCCCGGGCTCACGAACCGGGACGTATGCCTTCATTGGTCCCGGTTCGTGACTGAACCGGTACTAGTGTGCTGGCCAGGGCTGAACCAAAGCCCTGTTTTCTACTAGTGTCAGTGCATTGGATGTGATTATCCTGCTTTAATACCTCATTGTCATACAGGATTATAACCGGTCACCAATTTGGTGATATTCAGATTTGGAACTCTGTCACACAGGCAAGTTACCTTTATTGCTTCTTCTGCTAGTATTTTGGATAAAGAAAGAAAATTATGGGCACTTGCCCTTTGCATCACAAAGATGCTCGTGGCCCAAGCATTTACAGTTCGTAAGTACATATACAGATTTTGTTGATTTCCAAATTTAGGAGGAAAAGTCTATGCTTGGTGATGGTCGATGGGAGCTGTATCATAATGTCGAAGTTTTTGCCGACAATCAATAAAACACCACACTATATTGGCAAATGTTTTTGCCTACCTTTTCCCCGTCATAGTATTTCAATTAAATTATCATGATTAAATGTAAAGGGTCATCACCAAAATCTCAATTTTGTTGGCAACTATACCAATCTTTTGTATACATTGGACCAACAAATGACTCATTTATGTTTACTGGCAGAAAATGATCGCTTTGATTAATGTCTCGGAGCTAACAGGTAAGCTCTCTGACTTAGAATAATTTTCTTCCGCCATATGTACAGTTGTACAATGATATGCTAATCAGACGATTTCCCTCACTGCAGTATCCACTGTTAAATTTATTGCACAAAAGCGGTGGCTTGTGGCTCTGTCAAATGATTGTTTCGTCCATGTATACAGGTACGAAAAGGAACTCGGAATGGTCACGAGTTTGAGAGTTCATGATAATCACTATACCTTATGTTCATTAGACGTTCATCCGACCCAGCAGTATGTGCTGTCAGGATGTCGTGACCAAATAAAGCTTTGGGACTGGGACCAGGACGGGAATTGCATACAGACATTTGAAGAACACTCAGATGATATTAATGAACTAAAATTTAACCCAGAGGACACCAACAGTTTTGCAAGTGCTTCAGATGATTGTACAGTAAAGGTTTTGCTTTCTCTCTCTTATTTGTTTGGTAAGAAATCTTTTTGATGCAGTGATGAAGATGGAGTACGTTTCATTTTCTACTGTACCATGACTGGAAGCTCTTATGGTTGGTGTTCAGGTTTGGAGTATTGATTCT
The DNA here is from genome assembly GCA_021437245.1 of Aegilops speltoides. Taxonomy (NCBI): domain Eukaryota; kingdom Viridiplantae; phylum Streptophyta; class Magnoliopsida; order Poales; family Poaceae; genus Aegilops; species Aegilops speltoides. The sequence goes on from CM038147.1 coordinate 572,974,946, forward strand.
CCCAAATCCAAGTATACTTTATCTAGGCACTCGCACAGCGTGTACTGCCTGGATCTCTTCAAGCGTGATGGTCAGCAGTATTTGATGAACAGGTCTGATGACAGGACTGCCAAGGTCGGCTACTATGCTGGAAAGTACATTAATGTTGCCCCTAAATCTAGAGCTCGATCGATGGCAATGAAGAAAACAGGAATCTGAACTTTTTGTGCAGCGCAATGAACTGCTGCGTTTTCTGCTTCCTTTATTCACTGATGAATGGGAAAAACGGATCGAGGACTGCCCCCTCTACTGGATCGTGCCATCCCACGATCAGGAGCGCGCTCTCGCCATGAGCTACGGCCTCGGGATCGCACAGACTGCGCCCTCGGGCTCTCTAACTGAAAACCGAATTTGCAGCTAACTAAACTGACAGCTAACTGAAACTACCTTGCTGCCGTTGCAGCCCTGACTACTTTGTCACGCTAGATTATTAGCTAACAATTAATACAACATGCATCTAGCATTTCTAATGTATGTGTGCCTTGTTTTTATTTTCTTTTCACAACAGATATGGGACATGCAGAAGGAGGAGTGCGTTCGTACACTCGAACATGGGCCTGGAGTCCTTTCCGTCCTTTCACATGCCAATCTTCCAGTTCTAATTACAGGTACAAGCGATGGTGCTGTTCATGTGTGGAGCTCCACTGATTTCAGGTAATCACGCACACAACCCTTTTGTCCTTATGACCTATACATCACATTGCACATATATGCCGGTTAGCCTCTACGCATGGTAAATAAGTGTGTCCATATTTCCCAGGCTCAAGACAGTACTTCAGCTTGGGACCGGAAGTGGTGATTGTGTTGCTGGTTTCACATGTTTGATGGGGTAGGGAAGGTAATCAGTATTTCCTGTTCTTATCGATATTTGTACTACCACCTGGTTGCCTGCTTAGTTATATTGATGATGTGGAGTAGGGCATTTTGGAGACCGAGCTCCATGAAGCCCTTTATTTAAAAAAATTCAAAATTCATAAATTTCAGTTTCAAAAAAATCCGAAAAAAATTATACATGTATGCAAGGATGTAAAGTGTACGTGTGAAAAATTTCAGGATGAAATACCTTGAACCGCGAGCTGCACCAAAAAAACAAAATCAGAGACTTTAAAGACAGTACATATGCTAAAAAGCTCTAGATTTGTCTTTTTCGTTTAGCTCACATCATAATGTATTTCGACCTGAAAATTTGCACACATGTACATTATGTATCTAGGCATATGTGTATTTATTTTCAGAATTTTTTGAAACTGAAATGTTTAAATTTCAAAGTTTTCAAATAAAGGCTTCCATGGAGCTCGGTCTCCGTTTGGCATTTTCGGATGATGTGGTCCTTTACATTATTTTCATCTCTTGCGATGCTAGACTTGTAAAGCACTCCTCTTTCATCTCTTAGGTTTGCAGTTGCTCATCGGAAAGGAGTCTCAGTAATACAAATTCCTGATGAAGAAGAACAAAGTTGATGTACCAATGGCAGCAATGAGAACCCAATATCAGTTACAGATTAGGAAATCCAAAGCCAGTCCGAGACTGCTAGTGTTTTTTTTATTAAAATGGTACATACACCACATCTACGCAGTTGACTATGAGGAGTATCTCTCGTAGCTCAACCAGCCAGTTCTCGCACAAAGATAAATTATATTTACACTTCTGCATCATAATAAAAAGTAGGATGGTCTTTTTTCATAATACGTGGCCCGCTCCGCGATACGCGGCCTGTGTATGTACTGCACTGGGCCAGCCCGTTTTACACACTTTTTGTCTTCTGTAAAGAGATAAAAAGAATGAATGTCCGACCAGATACAAACCCAGCACTTGTTAGCTTAGTACAACCGCAATAACCAACTGGACTACATTCTTATTGTGTCTTCTTCTTCAAATATAACACTAAACAACGGGAGCATGTTTGGTTTTTTTTCCTTGGTTTTTGTTTGTCTGCTTATTTCTCTACATTTGTCATTTTCTTATATTTCTTAAAATTAACGGCTTTTTTAAATTGCATTTTTTTACTGAAATATGTGAACTTTTCAAATCTATGAACATTTTCCTAAATTCTTGAAGTATTTTTACATATCCATGAACTTTTTTGCAAAATCCATGAAGTTTTTTTTCCAAATTCATGAAGCCTTTTTAACTTTTGCAAAGTTTTTAAAGCTTGCAGTTTTTCCAAATCCATGAACATTTTCTTTCAAAACTGATGAACTTTTATCAAATCCGTGAATGCTTGGGCCAGCCCAACAGGAGCGTTGTACTCACCCAGTTGGGCCAAGGCTTAAGTTTTTTTTCTTGTTTTGTTAATTCATTTTTCTCAACCTTAAATTTGAAACCTGTTCAAAAAATTGAAATATTGTTTGGAATACCAAAAAATGTTCTTTTTCCTAGTATTCTTTATAGTTTTATAAAAATGTTCTCGCATTTAAAAAGATATGTGCCTATTTTCTTGGATTTGAAAAAACGTTCTGGGATTTGATATTTTTTTTAAAAGTATGTGTTTATCCATTTGTTTTTTTTTGTATTTTGTTAAAAATTTTGAAAAAAGTGTTCAAGTTTGTAAAATTTTCATGCAGAGTTTGAAATTACAAAATTGTTGACAAATTTCAAGAAATAGTTAGGATATAAGAAAATGTTCATGTTGGTTGATAATAATAAAAATTGTAAATAACAGAAGCATTCAAATTAGAAAAACTACACTCTCACGGATGCACCCGCCTAGCCTAGTCTAGCGCACTCCTAGAAACTGATATTTTTTTAACACTGTGGATAAATGACCTCAGCTTCTTGCAGCAGCCTAGCACAGACATATGAGCATCCATGGCAGGTTTGAACAAATTCTGACACCGTATGCAAGTTGCTCTCCGTTCGCCATCTATCAGACATTTTTCACCGAGAAAACTTCAGAAAGTAGAAGAAATGTAGAAACTCAAACAACTTAGCATGGTGCCTGAATTGGTCATACAAGCTGGTTGGAATTTTTTTGGGCCATTTGACGGATGTCGAAAAACAACGTGCTTCCATACGGACCTTTCTAGCCAACCTAAACTCGCTCCGTTGAACATGATTTAGTTTTGAACATTCTTGAAATGTCCCCAACTTCTGCAGGTATGTAGACACCCATCAAGTACATCATGTCCATACTTAGCGTCTCTACCGTGCGTCAGCCTAATATTTTGTAAAGTTTTAGACCCGTAAATAATTTACCTTGTATCATGCTGTGCACCAGTAAGGCCTGCTTGGGAGTTCAGTAATATTACACTCCTTAAAAAAATAGAACAATTATTCACACTAGACCTGTAGTAATTTACAGTGGTATTGAGTCCAGAACTAGTCTTTCAAACTACCCCCAAAACGTCTCCATACATCGGTATTTCATCTCCCTAGTAAACTGGCGTTAGTAGTGCCGTTTACCCAATGCTCTGTTAACGACCAGATTTGACCGACGCGGTGCTGTTACCCGATGCTCTGTTTTCCTCTTCAGTTTCTTCAGGTCAGTGCTGGCGTGCCTCTTTGTCACGGCTGGTCATAACAGACGCAGAGCATCAGGTAAACGCCACAACATCAGTCTCTATCCTACCATCGAAATGGTGGACACTTGGAATGAATAAATGAATCCTTGGATGTGTAGTGCGAAATCTGTGGAGAGCTTGACCACTGCCCCTAAGGTGAATTCCTTGTTCATCCATCAACAACGGTGGGTGGAGCATGCGTGGCTGCCTTGGCAGATTGATCAACTGCCAGTATAAAAACAGGAGGAGGAAACTTGTGTTAGGCTTCTCAGGTTCACACAGATTTGACCTTAAGAACAAAGGAAGGAAGTTTCAGGTGTAACTAATTTAGGTAACCTTGCGAGCAGATCGACGCCCTCCTGCATCAGCTTCTCAACAGCAACTCCCAACACGCACAGCTTTTGGCGTTGACCGGTCCAAACTCGAACCCTTGGAAACATCCAAGTTGCTGCAACATGGAGCTCCTCAAGATTTTTTTAGTATTGCTAGTGCTCAGAGAACCCAGTTCAACAGATGGAGGAGAAAATATCTTAGTACCAGATCCAAGATTTTCATGGCGACATTTTTCGATGGAGATGAAGAAGTCGGCTTAGCTCTAGCGAAATAGAAGAGCGGAGATCGAGCGTCTATGGGGCGCAACGCAGTTCCGCATGAACTCCAGTGGCATGGACGCAGACGGGTACAAGCCAGCCACAGACCCGCGGAAGTAGCAGCCGGACCACCCATGGAATTGGCCGGTAAGCTGGGTTTACATCAGACTTGTAGATCTCGTGTTCTTCCTTGTCACGTCATGAGCTGCTTGTGCGGGGCCGAGGTGCCACTGCCACCACGGTTCCTTCCGGCTTGGAGTAGCTTAGTGGCAGTCTCGATGAAAGCACAGCACCAACGACCACAACCTCCATGCGTGCTAATGGACTACAACTATACTGATGGCTCCAATGCTGTGGAGTTGGGTTCTTGTCTAAAAGGGTCATCTCCGCATCTCATGGATACTTGGCAAAAGATGCTACACAAGTAAAACAAAAATATAGAGAATGCTAAGATTAACAGGGAAGCAAACATCAACTGCAAGTTCATAGTACTTGACATGGTACATTGATTCAGATTTGCATGCATGGAGCTAGTACAATAGACAGGAGCACGCCCGCCTAATGCATGACTGCGTGAGCCGGAAAACAATATGAAAACGAAGAAAAAGGTTTACAGATTGAGGAAACAAGAAACACACACACACACACACACACACACACACACACACACACACACACACACACACACACACACACACACACAAAACATGGATGCATGCATGCATATACCCACCTATGCACGCTTCAAGTCCACTAACACACTACGCCAAGCAGGCGTCGAAGCAGGCGAGCGAGCACTCTATCGGGCACGGCCATGTCGCTAACTGATAGCAGTACGGGGTGCATTGGCCCGGTCTTCCTTGGTAGCAGTACAACCTACAAATCTCTTCGTCGCCGCAGTCAGTATCGCAATCGCTTGCCGACACCGGCTGTGGACTGATGCTGAGGAAGACGAGAACAAGCACCACCCACATCGCCAGCTTCACCTTCACCGCCATTGGTTGATGGACAAAGCTCTCAGGAAAGAGAAGAGGCAACAAAGCTAGCTAGACGATGATCAGTGAGGAACAGCTTGGCTCGTGTGCCTGTTTCTTTATAGCCGAGAGGACGAAGACCCGCTAGCTAGCTACTACCTCTGTTTCAGTTTACAAGTCCTACGCGTATACCTAGGTTGCCAATTTTATCATCCCAATATAAACTATATAACACAAAAATTATACATTTTGAAAATAGAACATCTGAAGTTTATATTGATATAATTTTTGTAATATATAACTTGTATTAGCTTGGTCAAATTGACGACCTAGGGATACGCGCACGCCCTGTAAACTGAGAGTGCGCAGTGGGTCAATCGTGCGCCCGCCAAGTGGACGTAAACTATTAAATTGCAAGTTAATTAATTGCTAACCTGCTGACAAACCAGTAGGAGGGCCCGTACCCGCCGGCTGCGCTTCATGCTCCACTAGCTGGTCATAAATGCTAGTACTGCATATACAGCTGACCTTTTTATTTTATCGTATTTTATTTAAAACTTTCGCATGTACAGCTGAATTATTGTCCACTACTCTCGTCATATGTTCCAGCGTATAAAGAAAAGGGGTAAAAAAACTACTCCCTCCGTCTAGGTGAGTAAGTTATCTTAGGTTGTGCACCGTGACCAAGGAGGAGGGGAAAACGAGAATACTTAATGTTCATTTGCTAATTAATAGCATTGCATGCAATGAACTAACCAATGCATGTCGTGTTTGGTTCTCATGTCATTAAAAGTATGCACACCCCACATATCTTATTGGTTGATATGTCAAGAAACAAGAAACGAGGTAGAATTTAATGCACCGCGCCTAAGTGTTTTGGGAATATTTGGTTTTCGTAAGATGACTTACACACCTAGACGGAGGGAGTACGAGCATTATATTTTCGGGCTAATGATCTACAGACTACAGTACATCATCGACCAATCGAGAGTGCGCGCGGGTCGCTTTGCCGGAGCCGCGTGTCGGGTGCTTGCGCCTGCCACCACGCTTCCACACGCGTTGGAGGGCCCATGGCAACACCTAGCGTGTTTGCTACCCCAGCTACCTCGTCCCGTTTAATCTTAACACAAACGACCGGCGGATCTAACCCTTTGACTTTCGCCGGACAGGGTTTGATCGATGGACCTTTTCACCGGGTTGTCCTAGCCCAGCCCATAGCTACACCCCCGAACACGGTCCCGGCCAACCCACCCCAAGATTCCCACCGTGTCGGTCCTACGTGGCCGCTTCCCCCCTCCGTCACACGGCAGCAGCGACGCCTGTGGGGGGGGGGACCCCGAAGCCGCGTGTTGTGTGCTTGCGCCTGCCACCATGCTTCCACACGCACTGGAGGGACCACCGCAATACCTGGCATGTTTGCTACCACCGGGTACCCCGTCCCGTCTAACACTGACACAGACGACCGGCGGATCTAGCCCTTTGACTTTCGCCAGACGGGGTTCTACAGATGGACATTTTCACCGGTTGTCGTAGCCCAGCCCATAGCTACACCCCCGAACATGGTCCCGACCCAACCCACCCCAGGATTCCCTCCATGTCGGCCTGACGTGGTCGTTCCCCCCCCCTCCGTGAGACGGCTGCAGCGACGCCCGTTAGGGGGCGCACACCTTTGGAGCCACGTGCCGGGTGCTTGCGCCTGACACCACGCTTCCACATGCGTAGGAGGGCCCGCCGCAACACCTGGCGGCCTTGCTACCCCCAGGTACCCCGTCCCAGACGACCGGAGGATCTAGCCCTTTGACTTTTGTCGGACGGGGTTTGACCGGTGGACCTTTTCAATGGGTTGTCATAGCCCAACCCATAGCCACACCCCCCGAACACGGTCCCGGCGAAACCCACCCCATGTTCCCTCCGTGTCGGCCCGACGTGGTCGTTTCCACCCGCCGCGACACGGTGACAGCGACACCGTGAGGGGGGGGTGGCACACCCTGGAGCCGCGTGCGGGGTGCTTGCGCCTGCCACCATGCTTCCACACGCGTAGGAGGGCCCACTGCAACACCTGGCGTGTTTGCTACCCCTAGGTACCCCGTCCCGTCTAACCCTGACACAGACGACCGGCGGATCTAGCCCTTTGACTTTCGCCGGATGGGGTTTGACCGATGGACCTTTTCACCGGGTAGTCATAGCCCAACCAATAGCTACACCTCTGAACACGAACCCACCACAAGATTCCCTCCGTGTCGGCCCAACGTGGTCGCTTCCCCCCACCGTGACACGGCAGTAGCGATGCCCGTGAGGGGGCGGGGGCACACTTTCGGGAGCCGCGTGCCGGGTACTTGTGCCTGCCACTATGCTTCCACACGCATAGGAGGGCCCACTGCAACACCTAGCGGCCTTGCTACCTCCCAGGTACCCCGTCCCGTCTAACCCTGACACAGACGACCGGCGGATCTAGCCCTTTGACTTTCACCGGACGGCGTTCGACTGATGGACCTTTCCACCGGGTTGTCATGGCCCAGCCGATAGCTACACACCCGAACACTGTCCCGGCACAACCCACCCCAAGATACCCTCCATGTCGGCCCGACGTGGTTGTTTCCCTCCTCCGTGACACGGCGGTAGCGATGTCCATGAGGGGGGCACACCCTCGGAGCCGCGTGCCGGGTGCTTGTGCCTGCCACCATGCTTCCACACGCATAGGAGGGCCCACCGCAACACATGGCGTTTTTTCTACCACCCAGGTACCCCGTCCCGTCTAACCAGATTCCCTCCGTGTCGACCGTTTCCCACCTCCGTGACACGGCGGCAGCAACGTCCGTGAGGGGGGGCAATCGATATAATAATTCAGGTATGTTTTTTGTTTAGATAAGGCATTTAAGTTAATCAAATTACTTTTGAAAAAAGAAAAAGAAATAAATAAATAAATAAATAAATAAAGAAAAAATTAGAACAAATATATGCCGATGGCAGCAAGGCTTATAGTGATGTGCATTACCGAGAGGGCCCAGAGATACCTCCCCGACAATCGGAGTGACAAAACCTAATCTTGAAATACGGCAACCCAACATGTACCTTTGGAGACACCTGTAGTACTCCTTTATAATCACACAGTTACGTTGTGACGTTTAGTAGCACCCAAAGTGTTCCTCCGGTAAACGGGAGTTGCATAATCTCATAGTTACAGGAACATGTATAAGTCATGAAGATAGCAATAGCAATATACTAAACGATCAAGTGCTAGGCTAACGGAATGGGTCAAGTCAATCACATCATTCTCCTAATGATGTGATCCCGTTAATCAAATGACAACTCTTTTGTCCATAGCTAGGAAACATAACCATCTTTGATAAACGAGCTAGTCAAGTAGAGGCATACTAGTGACACTATGTTTGTCTATGTATTCACACATGTATTATGTTTCCGGTTAATACAATTCTAGCATGAATAATAAATATTTATCATGAAATAAGGAAATAAATAATAACTTATGTTTCCTGGGGGCGAGGGAGCATGCAAGGAAGTGCAATTTAACTAAGGGCTCGTGCCAAACCCTTGACGACGATGGGCGGCAGGGGAACTGCTCGCCATGACCCACACCCTTGAGGTTTTAGTGGAGATGCCAAATTTTTCTCGCAATTTTCTATTCTTTTATCTAGTGCGTTTGAGTTAATATTTTTTATTGTTTGCACGGTTTAAAACAGGAAATGCCTAAAAACATAATGAACAAGTTATTATTCTGGATGAGCCAACGAGATATTTTGTTCTGAGTTTATAATGTGTTTTTTGCATGATTATTATTTTTTAGACATCAAAATGATGATACATTTTTTATGTTGATGTTTAAATTGATAATTAAATTACTCTAATTTTCATTCAGATGAACATTGTTTTATTATTATGAGTCATCACTTATGATATTTTAATTCCATGTTATTCTGTCCAATGGTGATTTGACATAGATTTCAAATTATTGGCATGTTTTTTTACCAACGTAAACTTATAGTCATGCAAGTTTACTTATGAATCTTTATGAAAATTTTAGCTTCTGCTCCATTCTGATACGACACGATCGAACCACTTACAGGGAGTAACTTCCCATGTTGGAAGTCCCAAGTCGAATTATGTTAGGGTTGTAATGAGTTTGATTATGCCTTGAGGAAAAAAACTATAGCACTAGTGCAAGGTGCTACAGGGTATGAAGAACTCAAAAAGGGCTATGATGTTAAGATGGAATAATGGAACAACTCCAGCCATATTGCGCTTCTTATCATGAATGTGACAATATCACCGGACATTGCTGAGGCACTCCTTAGAAAGACACTACTAAAGCATTCCTTCCTGAAATGGGGGAGCTATTCAACGGCTCCAAGCAAGTGTACGCTCATGAGCTTTTATCGGCTGTGATGTTGTGCACGCCCTTGTTCTCATCTCCTCCCGAGGTCCCATAGGCGGCCCCATCCTCGACGATGGGGGTCGATGATGACGCACACGACCCATACGTTCTCCTTGTCATACACAACGTCCACACTGCCATCTAGTCCTAGACCAAGCACGAATTGAATCAGCGAGCAACCATTCAACCATCTCTTGTATCTCCATTACTAATCTTCCTATATCGTTGTAAAACGTCAACTTGCAGTCGCTGTACAAATTAGTACAGTACATGGTTGCATGCCGTTGCAACAATTTTGTACAATAAAAAAAATTAAAAGTAACCATGTTTGATCTATTATTTCAGATAAAAGTGTGGTGAATTACTAATTGAGCAGTTTAATTGTCTGTAGCTTTGTGAATTGTTTTGATCTTTGATTCTGTAGCTAGAAAACAATGCATATACAAGCCAATAATGTTACTCTTTATTCTAAAGTCAGAGCAGGAGTAGAACAGATCATGGAGGGAGCCCAAGTGCCTACAGACCACAACATGATATGTATACTTAAAATATGGAGAAACATGCATTGCCAATTATATCGGCGCATTTGAAGATGACAGTAACTGGTTGTACGATTCTGCCGCCCTAAGCTTATGAAAGGTGCACTTCCACCCCCTTCATAGAAAATATGTTTCTTAATTAAAAATATATTCCTAGCTCTACTTGAAAAAGAATATACAGATGTTTCCAACTCACAATGGGCGTCTAATCTTTCGGGAAAAAGCAAGGGTACATATCTTGTATGTTATCCAAATATTCCTAAATACACAATATTTTTATTGAAGGACATCTTAATTAATAAAGAGCTTTCATACACTCGCTATGCATGCATGATAGAAGTATGTACCTGTTTTGAGAAAATTTAATATACTATGCAGGAGAAAATGTATATGAAGAACTAAAAATCGGGGAATACTACTCAGAGGATTTATATCAAGATATGTAGTATGTGTTTACTTTTGTCCTGGAAGGAGTTCGATTAAGTTTTTGGTGTAAAGCAAAATTCATGGAAACTTTAGGAGAAAGTACATAACATGGAATTAGAGGACAAGGTCTCTGAGCTAGACACATGTTAATTGTACTATGTAGTTCTATAGCTCCGTCAATATAAATACGATTTCCTATCATTATAAGTGAATTTTCTGTTAGTAATGTAATTTGGTAAGTGAAGTAAAGTATTATGTACTTGTATCCCAAAACATATGACACGTCACTGGTACCTCCAAATATGATATCCATTGTATGATTAAAGAAATAATCAGTTAGAGGCATCAAATCAAGTCTTCCTTTTTTTGTGGGGAAAATCAAATCTTCCTTAAATAATTTAAACTGCACACCACAAGTACTGTTGGCCTCTAACCGCCACCACTTTGGCAAGAAACAAGGCTTGTTGGCTTCAGATTGCTTCCAAAATTGGATCAGGGCCGGCCCATAAGGGGGTAGGGGCCCCGGCCCAGGTAGTAGTACAGTATACGTGTTAGGATATTTTCTTCTTTAGGTCCAGAAAAAGAAGAAGGCCCAACCCACCACGTTGCTAGCACTCATGGACCGAAAGAATACCCTGCTGCAGCACCGCATCGATCTTCTCAAGCTCCAGTATCCTCGCCTCCGGAAAATTAGATCTTTTGCCCCACTTTACTTCCCACTTAGATAATTTGCCCCCCCCCCCCTTGAGAGGCTGCCGGGTGGGGCCGGGTCCACTGGTCATTGAGACAACCCTGGGGCAAATCATCTAACCCCTTGTAAAGTGGGGCAAATCATCTAATCTCCCCCTCGCCTCCTCGGCTCCTCCCCCAAATTCTCCAATGCAAGAGAACAGCGCCGCCACTCCCGTGCATTTCCAAATTCGAGGTGCCGCTCCAGTGCATCCATTAATGGAGACCGATGGTGCTATTCCATTCCCCAATCATCTCTTTTTGTATCCTCAACGTTCCCATCAAGTAGACGTTTGAGGAATTGAGGAATCGCCGTATTAGAGATGGTACGTCTCCCTCCAATTCTTCTCTTCCTAGTTTTTACTGTTGTGTTGGCCTGTTATTAAAAGCTTCATTGGATCCAGGGATGAGAAGGGGGGATGAGGAATGAGTGTTGCAGCCTTGCAGATCTGGGAAGCTACATCGACAATTCGACATCAACTCATATTCAGGTGCTTTGGTTCCCTGTATTGACTGTTTTTCTGCAATTTTTTGGTGGCATATCTTCTAAAAATTGTTTATTGGTGAAAAAAGGAAGTGAAAAAACGTAGAGATGAACTGGTAGAATCGCAGAAAGGTTCAATTGATATATTTTAGAAACGGTAGTTCTTCGAAGAACTTAAAGTGTTCAGAAGTATATTTGCCTTCTTACTTAGCTCAGAAGACTTTTATCGAATGATATTTAATTACGCAAATGCTGTGCTAAATTTGTAGAAACGGTTTCTCAAACTTATGTTGAATTAGATGATCTCTTCTCGGAATTACGACTATGACAAATGAGTATACCAGAATCTGATGTGCCATTGCGTGCTATGGAGATTTTTGAGTTCGTTGGAGACATAGACTCTTTTCCAAATATATTAATAGCTTATCAAATTTTATTTGTTGTACCGTTCACTGTAGCATAAGCTGAACTCAGTTTTTCAAAATTGGAGTTATTGGGAAACTATTTCAGATTATCAATGTCACATGAAATATTTGAATGGTCTTGCTACTTTATGCATTGAGAAAGCAAAGTTGGATGAAATAAATACTGATACAGATCTGATCATCATGTTCAGGAAGCTTTGGAGACGTTTTCTTCGGGTGAAGACATCGAGTAACAGACAGATTAGAGAAAACAGAAACTAATGTAAGTTCTCATGCATTAACATTATATCTCATGATAACACAAACGCTTCAAGCTGCTATCAGTTTTGACAAGGTTTTCATACTTATAAGAGGGAGATGATTGTCTCTTTGTGGCCCTTAGAAGAGCGATCCTTTGTAGAACTATAGTGTTTCCATACTATTAGGATGTACTTCTCTAGACCGTCAATCCATGCTATGTACTGAATTGCTTTCGAAATACAATACATTCTGAATTTTTATTTGTCCATAAGGGCCTCATTTTGTCGTCTCGCCCCAGGGCCCCGAATGTGTATGGACCGGCCCTGAATTGGATTAAAACAATCACCTGCAAAAATATAGCATGCTAGCTTCAAATCGCTTGCCCAAACATGACAGCGTACTTGAGGACAGTACATATCATTGCAGACTAACAATAGGAGGGCAAATAAGCTACTTTATGCTGAATTGAAGTACTCAAATTAGAGCTAGTGCAGTATGCCACAAAGAAAATATTGGTTGTTGAGCCAAACCAGATTAAAAAAAAAGAGGAAGCATTAGAAGATCAGAGTTAATAGTTCGTGCCATCTACAGCTTGCATAACTGAATTGAAGCCAGATGGATGGAATTTTCTGAAGACATGTTGCATGTGTACGTATAGGTTGTAGGTTTGTTGGGCACATTGTGAGGTGTGAGTTGTGGTATGCCGGTGTGGGTGTGTGTGTGTTCTTAGTCGACCGAATTTTACAGCTTGTATATCTATATAGTTGAGGCGGATTTTTTTTTTGTATTTGCATCAAAAGGATTATTGCGCCATCGTTGACCTGTACCTACTGGCTAGGCGGACACATCCATCTGTGACGCTTCTCTGCTGATTTCCTGGTATAAAGTTTAACATTAAGTATACAATTAGAAAAATAAATACAACAAGGTTATCTTGTCTTCACGTGACACCAACTATTAATGTTCAAAGAACCTCTCCAAAAACTTGATTGTCTTCAAAAATAAATAAATACAACAAAGGTATCTTGTCTTCACGTGACACCAACAAAGGTATCTTGTCTTCAAAGAAATTATAGAAATGATTCATAAACTTCATTTTTTTTAAGTTGTGACGAATCTACTAGTGTTCCTGTAAAAAAGTTAAATCCTTTTTTTTGTAGGTCTGACTGATCGAGTTAAGTTTGAAGTTGATGGACTAAGTTGGCATGATGTTTTCTCGCAAAAGAAAAAGGAGTTGGCATGAAGTTTTGTTCATGAAAAGTTTGCATGATGAAAACTTTTGACTACATGGGTGGGTCCTCGCAAGTCATGGGCACAGACGAGTATTTCTGGTAACATTGTGCGTACATACATTGTAGAACATGTCATCGGAGCAGACAAACCGATCGCGCAAGCACATGCCAGTTTCCTATCGTAACAAGCTTGGCGTGGAAGGCAAGCTTGGCGACCGGATATGTAGATACCTTTTTCTTTGTAACTGACCTTGTGTAACCCTAGATCCTTCCGGTGCCTATATAAACCGGAGGACTTAGTCCGGAAAGGGGAGATACTCATTACCATAGTCATACAGGCTAGACTTCTAGGGTTTAGCTATTACAATCTCATGGTAGATCAACTCTTGTAATACTCATATTCATCAAGATCAATCAAGCAGGAAGTAAGGTATTACCTCCATAGCGAGGGCCCAAACCTGGGTAAACATCGTGTCCCCTGTCTCCTGTTACCATCGACCTTAGACGCACAGTTCGGGACCCCCTACCCGAGATCCGCCGGTTTTGACACCGACAGAGGGCGACGCGGGGGCCGGGTGGGGGGGGGGGGGCATTCGTAATGGCTTTTACCTAGCATCAAGGATCGGTTGCAGTTCCTTCCAGATTGTATCCGATTCCTCTAATCCAGTTCAAGCCTTTAACATTGAAGATTATTCGGGACAGGACTCAGCTATCGTCCTTGAAGGATAAGAGATGGGCATTCGTAATGGCTTTTACCTAGCATCAAGGATAAGAGATGGGAATGTTTACGCGAAGCAAATGATGTAGCTGATTCTATAGCCAAATTCTCCCTTTCTAGTAGATCTTCGGAGGTTTGGCAGAGCTCAATCCCTGACTTTATTTCTCAACTTGTTCTAAACGATCTCACTATCATTTAAGAAATAAAGTTTTATACGTCAAAAAAAAGTTATCTTGTCTTCACGTGACACCAACTATTAATGTTCAAAGAACCTCTGCAAAAACTTGATTGGCTTCAAAAATAAATAAATACAACAAAGGTATCTTGTCTTCACGTGACACCAACAAATGTATCTTGTCTTCAAAGAAAATTATAGAAATGATTCATAAACTTGATTTTTTTTTAACTTGTCACGAATCTACTAGTGTTCCTGTAAAAAAGTTAAATCCTTTTTTGTTGTAGGTCTGACTGATCGAGTTAAGTTTGAAGTTGATGGACTAAGTTGGCATGATGTTTTGTTCAAAAAAAGATTGCATGATGAGATTTTTTGACTACATGGGTGGGTCCTCGCAAGTCATGGGCCCAGACGAGTATTTCTGGTAGCATTGTGCGTACATACAATGTAGAACATGTCATCGGAACAGACAAATCCGATCGCGCAAGCACATGCCAGTTTCCTATCGTAACAGGCTCCAACTCACCTCTAACTAATCTGTTGATTATTCCCCCGAAAAAAAACTAATCTGTTGCTTAAATTGTGGATCGAGGGACGCCGATCAAGCCTTCGCCGGAGACCCGAATTGGCCAGCAAACACGCAGACACGAAAGATGGCGCCCCAGAAACGCCGACGGAAGAATCCGGCTCCGCCCATCGTGATCGAGTGGACGCTGCCGTCCGACCTCCTCCTCGAGATAGTTGCGCGCTCGGATCCCTCCACCTTCGTCCGCTGCGCTGCGACGTGCAAGCTCCTCCGCCGTGACATCCTCGACCCCTCGTTCATCCGCCGCGTCACCCAACCAGGTGGCATCATGCCTTCTTGCATCCTTGCCTACCTCCACGCTCGCCCCAAGCGCAACCGGAGCAACCACCCGGGACCCCTACTCTCTTTGGTCCACCCCACCACAACATCGGCCTCACGCTTCATTGGAAATAACCTCGCGTCCTACATGTTGCGTCGCGACGTAGATCTCCTTCGCCACTACCGCCCAGTGACTGCACGGGGTGGCCTCATTGCCCTCCGTCGCCATAACATCAACAGAAGCAACGTCTTTCAGCGCAACTCTAGCTTGTGCGTGTACAACCCCATGACCGACGCCCGCACCTACCTCCCCCATTCATCGGCCTTCTATCCAAGCCGGCATTACACGTTCGTTTTGCTCACCGCAGCGGATGGCATCGGCTGCTCCTTCATGTTGTTGGTCGTCGATGTGGGTCCTTACCAAAACGGCGGACGCCGTATCACGGTGGAGGCGGCCAAATCGTCGAAAGTCGATGGCGCCATCTGGGGGCCTAGGAATTCTATTGGTCACCGCCACCTTCCATTCCAAGCATTCCAAGACCACCGTGAGGCTGTTGTCCTCCATGGCGGCGTCATTCACTGGCTATTCTCCGATAACAACAAAATCCTCATGTATGACATCCGCACAGAGAGACTAGGCACAATGAAGCTCCCACCCACTAACAGCCAAGAAAGAAGTCGACACCTGGGGACGTCATTGGATGGGAGGCTGCGGTTACTCACCGCTAAAAGGTTCATGATATCTTTGTGGCTGCACCAGTCAGATGGTTGGGCAAAGGAGGCTGTGATCAATGTGGAGGAGAAACTACTGTCACTACATCCCCATATCTCTCCCGCCCGCATAATGATTGAGTTCCAGTTTGTGGGAGAGAAGAGTGGTGCGGTGTTGCTGTGGGCATATCGCACTAACCAACGGCAGCGTCAAGGGCCACTCACTGTCCTTGACTTGGAGACAAAGGAGATGCGCAAGCAAGATTGGTATCCTTTCTTGTTGTTCGAAGTCGACTTGTCCTCCCGGCTACAAGCCATGAAGATCTTTTCCTAACCAGCTACCTGCCTGCAGCTTGTAACTGCCGCACATGAATCATGACACATCTGGCATGCTAACCAGTGCAATAAGCAGGGCAGAACACAAAAGCCATATTGCAGTCCTTTTTCTGGGCTTAAAGACGTTACCACTTTTGAGTGTTGTATGTCTATCGGATACTCGAGGGTTTATTTCTATTTGGAACTGCACAAGTCATGTAATTTTTGTTAATTCTTACGGATGCGAATCATTGTCTTTGGTGTACTTTCAGAATATCATACAAGTACTTTTTTTTAATAGAACGGCAGGTGCTCTGCCTATTCATTTAAGATTAGGAATGTACATAAGAGTGAGCAGTCGTCCAAAGAACGCTGCCTGTACAAAAAAAAAAGGGGGATTACATTGCTACTCTCAGGAAATCTTAGTCAGCTTTTATCAGAGAAACCACACCGTCCGCTGAGGTAGACTTGGCGTTGAAGACCCTCCTGTTCCTCTCATTCCAAATGTGCCATGCAAAATAAGCAGCAGCAACGGCCTGCTCTTTGTTGTGCTGGGAGCAAACCCTCTACTGAGCACTATAGCCAAGAAAAGCACATTGCTTTGATCTAAATATGAGTTTGCGATTATTGTACGGACGGAGATTTGGCCAACAAGCACAGCCAAAGACACGGGGAGATGTGTAGTATGGTTTGACATGGAGAAGGCGTTCCATAGGTGTTTCATTATTGATGACACGACTAGGTAGCATGTTGATGATGTGGACAGCTGTAAGAAACGCCTCGTCCGAGTATTTGAGGGGCATAGAAGCTCCTGCTAGAAGGGCCAAACCGACCTCAACTATGTGCCTATGCTTGCATTCGGCCGACCCGTTTTGTTGGTGAGCGTGTGGGCATGATACATAGTGAGATATGCCTATGTTTTGGAAGAAGGAATTGAGTTTCTCGTATTTTCCTCCCCAATCGGATTGGACAGCTAAAATTTTGCTGTCAAACTTCCTTTCAACGAGTGCTTGGAAGTTCTTAAAAACTTGAAACACGTCGGACCTTTTCCTAAGAAGATAGATCCAGGAGAACTTGCTATAGTCATCGATAAAACTTACATAGTAAGTGTGTCTGCCAACAGAGGAGGGAGCAGGGCCCCACACATCAGAAAAGATCAATTGCAAAAGTTTAGTGGAGAAACTAGTAGATATAGGATATGGTAACTTATGACTTTTAGCACACTGGCATGAATCACTAATAGTTTCAATATTTCGCTCACCAACAAATGGGAGCTTATTTTTCCTAAGTAACTCTTCAACTAAAGAAAAAGAGGCATGTCCTAAACGATCGTGCCATCGTGTGGACGAAAGCTTGATAGCACCACAAGCTTATTTATTGAATCTTCTAAACTCCAGAATCAACGGGTAGAGCCCTCGAACACATCTACCTCGATAGAGAACTTTCTTCGTTGTCTGATCCTTAATCAAAAAGAAATAAGGATGAAACTCGAGAAAAACATGATTGTCAATAGCAATTCTATAGAAGATTTTTGTGGGCACTTGGAACATGCAAGATTCTTTTGAGATGTATTTTGTGTTTAGGGGTATTAAAAATTGAATGACCAATGTGACGTATGCCCATACCTTCACCACTGGCCGTGTGGATTTGATCTTTTCCACGATACTTCTCCTTCATGGTGACCTTCTCAAGCTCGTTGGTGATGTGGTTGGTGGCTCCGCTATCGACATACCAATTTGTGTCGATCTCGTAGGAACCATCAGCAGCGGCGGCAACTTTTTCTTCGTCTTGCGAGGAATCACCATCATCATCTTCGTAGCGGTACCAATAGTCCCTCGCCGTGTGGCCGGGCTTGCCACAAATTTGGCAGCGAGGCAAGTCCGGACGCGATCTGTTGGAGCGGCCACCACGGCGCCCTTTCGAGCTGCAGGAGCGTCCGCCGCCGCCGGACCTCCCCTTGCCACGAGAGGAGGAATGAGAGCGAGAGCCGCCACCGCAGCCTCTGGAGACAGAGTTGGCCGAGGACTTGAAGCCGCCACCAGAGCCGTGAAACCGCGCCATGCGCTGATCAAAATTGCTAAGCATAGCGAAGAGCTCATCAAGGGTTACCGGAGTGACGCGGGCGTCCAAAGCAGAGACGAGGGGCTGATAATCTTGGTCCAGCATGTGGATGATGTAGGATATGAGCCCGTCGTCTTGGATCGGTTTTCCCGCCGCGGCGAGCTCATCAGCGAGCCCCTCATGGCGGCGAAGGA
The DNA here is from genome assembly GCA_021437245.1 of Aegilops speltoides. Taxonomy (NCBI): domain Eukaryota; kingdom Viridiplantae; phylum Streptophyta; class Magnoliopsida; order Poales; family Poaceae; genus Aegilops; species Aegilops speltoides. The sequence goes on from CM038147.1 coordinate 572,993,535, forward strand.
GGACACTGATTGGTTGCCCTTCTGCGCGTTGATCAGCGCCGTGCGAATGTTGTTGACGCGGCTGAGTGACTGCGACGACAACATGCTCGCCAGTGCCACCCAGAGTTCTCGCGCCGTGGTGATCGTGGTCACCGTGATGAGCACCTCCTTGGATAGGTGTTGGAGTAGATATCCAAGGTCCTGCTGATCCTCCTTCACCCAGAGCGGATGGAGAGGATTCGGCCCCTCGGTTTCTTTCCCAGCGGCATCTTTTGTGACGTGGGTTTTGGCTGGCTCGGTCGACGTGTCGTCAACGTAGTGGAAGACGCCGGTGCCCCGCAGCTGCGGCGTGATCTGGGTCCGCCACAGGATGTAGTTGGTGCGGGAGAGTTTCTCCGTGACTCCTCCGCTGAGGGTTGGCTGGAAGGAGGAGGTGGAGGAAGACATGCTGCGCACTTTGGTGGAGATGGGTTGGCTATTGTTTAGTGGAAGAAGATTGCTCTGTATACCATGTGCGATTGCGGTAAAAGTCTTGCCGATCCAGGCTGACGTGCTGCGTGTTAAATAGAGGGGTTGCGAGCCCTAATACGCGTACAGGTTGTTGGAGAGATTACATCCTGGGAGAGAACAATACAAGAGATAAAACAAGATAAAGAGTACATGAATATCCTGTATAACTCCTCCTCCTTCGGTGGTGATCCTCCTTGCCGTACACGCCATCATGTCACGCATATTATGTTTAACAGTTCGCTCATTAGCACTGATGATTAGATATTGTTTGGATTGAGAAGATGGTTGTTGATGGGATCTGGTATGCACTGATCGACGTTTGGAGAGGGGATCCACATTTTTTCCCATAAAAATATGGTGAGGTTAGGAATAAACTGAGAAAATACAAGGAAATCAGCTAACCAAACAAAGATACCGCAGCAGGATTTTATACGATGTTCAAATAATGTAGAGAAAATGATTGCATCTTTCTAGTGAACAAGTAAATATGTAGAATATAAATCTGATGCCCACACCATGACTAAAATGGACGCAATTAAAGAGCCCAAAAGAATGCATATAGCCAGTATTAGTATTAGCTCAAGGACTTCACTGTTTTTCTCAAATTTGCATGTTTATTTCCATAAAATTCATTTCGTTCAGAAAACAAATACGTAGACTAATTAAGTTTCATTCCTACACGCTGCATTTGTTCATCGGTGTTGGCCGGTGGAGGGGCGCACACGGGGTCACAGGCAGGACACTTGCTCTTGCACTCATCATCCGAAAAGAAGCATGGACTACCCTTTAGATTCCGGCAGCAAAAACAGTTTTCGAGATCGGGCTCCTTCCCGCGGGTACATTGGCTCTTGACGCAGAATTTTACAGTAAGCTTGCTCTCGTCCAATGAGGTTGCGTTGACGGCTACCAATGTAGCTCCGGCAAGATCAACTACTACATAGTTCCTCATTCCAGCCACGAATCGACCTGTTGCATCAAACAAATGTTGCGTGTTCGTTAGTAATATGATACGTACAAATATTGTCGTTTGCATCAATCGAAATGGAATTTGAATGGATAGGTGGTAACCTCCTTTTCTTTGTAGGAAAAAGAATGGTAGTATCAATGTTGATGAGGTATATGAGTGATGCATACTTACATTGTACGATAGCTGCGAGGCATCCGATGAGGAGCAAGATCGTCAGCACTGTTATCTTCATATTGGATCGATCTTTACGGCGGGCGCAACTCTACGTCACGTCAAAGTCGAAAGGATTGTGTGTGAGCTGATGGTGGCAAAGGCGGAGATCTTTCCTCGCGCTTGGATATATATATATAGAGGCCATTATATTTGGGGAAGAAATCAATTAATGGCTAATTGATTTGCAGATCGCACAAACACAATAGTAAATTGGAGACGCCCAATTTATTCTGTTTACAAATGTAGCTAAGTTACCAAATGTCAGGTACTCAATCAAAGCGAGCTTAATTAAGTTGCCAAATGAAAGGTTTTATTTTTTGGACCAACAAGTTGCCAAATGTAAGGTGGTACTCCATCCTTGTTTAACGTAATCGATGGAGGTGGACGCCGCCGCCCTCAGCGCCGATCTGCGTCGTCTCCCCTGCTCACGCCGCCACCCCCAACGACGACAGGCCACCACCGGAGACCCCCGCTTCCCCGTCGCCTCAGGTATCCTGCCTCCTCCTACGCCTCTCTGGTATAGTAGACCCCGCGAGCGATTTTGCCGAAGTTCGTGAGATTTTCCGTTTCCATTCGTCTGCTGTTGTGAGATTTAGTGCCGCGCTCCGTTTCCAGGGGCCTGGCACGGGGCGACGCTTGCTCTTCCTGCGGAATTTCATTTCTGTGGCTGGGGAAATTTGTGGAACTTTTTCATGGGGAAATTGAAGCATGTTTTCTAAGTGTCAGTTTGGGAGTGCTGAATTCGAGTGTGGAAGCAGTCGTACGATTAGTGATATGCGTGGAGAACCATTAGTAAACTTCAATAATTAGTGCTGCAGAATTACTCCAGTAATTATCCATCTACTAATTTATCAGAATGAGAAAGGTAATCGCCGTCGTCTGTTTTTAATTTTCTTTCAGACTAGCTATTTAGATGAAACATGTTTTCTAGATGTGACTCTGGGATTGCTTTTTTTTTTAGAAAAGGAGGATGACCCCCGGCCTCTGCATCTGGTCGATGCATGCGGCCACTTTATTGATTATTTTCGAGACCCTTACAAAGTATTACAACAATATGCCTGAATCCGTCATCTTGGCATCTTATGCCCCTACTCCTATCCATATGATGAAGGGGCGCTAGCTGGGCCAAATACCCAGTCCACTCACCTAAGCCTATCATCAAAAGCCAGAAGCCCAAGCCGAGCCACATACCGGGTCTGGGGCAGAACTGGTTTGACGCACTCACATGTGTCGTCGCCGCCATCTTCCACTGGTCCGTCTTCAGAGCAGATATTGAGGCTTCTACCTTGTCAGGCCACTCTGCCATCGACGTCACCATGACTCCAGACAGCAACCCCCTCCCGCGCGAGTCCAGCACCGCGCATCGGGCGCCGAGTCTTCACTGCACCACGCCGTCGAGATCCGCCGTCATCAATGTGCAGGATGAAGCACCGCTCCACCAAAAAAAGCCTCTCACTGGTCCCTCGAACCCGTGTACGCCTCCAAGAATGACGCCCCCAAGGAGGAAACGACACCAACGCGCCGCCGTCATCTGATCTACTGATCTAGGGTTTCCCCCGGAGGTAACGGATAGAGGTCTGGAGCTTCTCCACGGCGATGCCTTCAAGAAGGTAATGACTCAAAAGAGTGCCGCCAACGCCGGTCTTGGCATCAAGCCGAGAACTAGGCTTTCACCCGGATCCGCTGAAGGAACCTCCATCAAGCATCGTGTGCACGGGTCGCCGCCGCGTCGCCACCACCACACCGGGGCCCCAACGCAACCGCCAGCACGACCACCGTGCCTAGCAGCCGTGGAGGCCCGGCGTCACCACGCCCGCCGGCAGCCACGCCCGGGTCTCGACCGGCCAGATCCAGATCCGGAGAAGGGGATCGGGACGGAACGGAGACCTCCGGTCGCCGCAGCCGCAGGCAACACCACCGGACGGAGCTCCATCAGCCCCGCAGCCACCGCGCCATGCCGCTGCCGCGCCCTCGCAGCACCACGCCGCCGAGCGCCGCCGCCGACAGAGCACCGCGCCATGGTCAGAGGGCGGGGAGCCACGGCGAGGAGACCCCACCGCCGCCGGCCGTGCCCGGGCTTTGCCCGGCAGTAGCCTTTGGCGGCGGCGAAGGGGAGGGAGGAAAGGAGGTCGGCTGGTGGCTGGGATTGCTTTGTTCGAGTGTGGAAGCTGTGGGCCGAAGACCATTAGTAAACTTTAATGATCACCTCAGCTTCTCTTGATTCAGAATTTCTCCAGTAAAGATCCATATACTAATTCATTACATACCAAAGGTTCATCGCCGTCCTCCATTTTTCGCTTTCTTTCTCAGACCTTGGGTATACTTTCATTCAGAGAAGAAACAATGGTCTTGCAAACATTGGGTATGCAGACATTCAGATTTAATATTGGAAACGGATTCTGCCTTGGTCATTCTTCATAGTTGACATGGTTCCAAACCAAAAGCCATCATCCTCTTCCTCTCCCACTTACCTTCATATGTATTCCTCACCTCGGGGCAGGCACGCTGCAACTTGATTTATATAAGTGTAATTAGCACTATTTACTTTTCAGGTATAGTGATTGTTCTATTTTTACTACTCATACTCATCCTGATAGAATTAGAAATAGATGGATTGGTTTATCTCTTAATATAATCGATGGATTAGTTTCACTGTTTGAATAAAGTGTAACCATTATATGTGGGGGTATTCTAGGATAACAGCCGTGTGGAATTACTCACTCAAGCATTATGATATACCGACAATAGCTCACTGTTTAAATCTATGTACCTACTCCGTACGAAAGTTAGTATAAAGTTGAGACACTTATTTTGGGACAGAGGGACTACACCACTTGAAGCCTTGAACAATCTGATTACAGGAAGCTTAGTACAACTTGCACATATAATCTGTTAGTAGTCTGCTAGCACGCATGGTAACAACATAGATATGCTTTGGCAAAACTGTTAATCATGAGAATAAGCTTGTTTACATTAGTAACACGAATCTTGTCTAACTAGAGATGTATCTGTTCGTTGGAGTCACCACCGCTGGGAACTCCTCCTTATTGTAGAAAGCAGAATCCTCCCCATGCCTCTCCAGGATAACGGCGTCCGATTCGTAAGTCAACCATGGATTGCGAGCATGGCCCTCCCGGACGCGCTGCTCGTACCGTGCAGCGATCTTGGCGTAGGCAGTGTCTGGATCATCCTCCGAGTCGTAGGGGCAGTCGGAGTCCTCATCCATCGACACATCATCGTCCACCACCTTGTCGACCGCCCCTGGGTTGCAGTAGTTCATGAACGCATCAACCAATGCCCGAGCCTTGAGGAACGCATCCTCCCCCTCCTCCCCAACCTCCGCCATGGCCTTGAGGATTGCATCTTCCTTCTCCTGCTCCTCCGACTTGGCGTTGACGGTGAACGACGCCTCCTCCTCCGGCTCGGTATTGGTTGCAGTGAAGGGATTCAGCGGCAAACCATCCATCGCCGTGGAAAACTGCTTCGTTCGCAGGCCACAGTTAGATCTGCTCTCCAGCGTGTTGTGTTGGAGTTGCCGGTGGCTCGCGTATCTATATATCTTCTCTCCCTGCTCGATCGGTCTGGAGTTGGAGTTGGAGTGGAGCACGTCTTACATTTTTTTATTTAATAACGAGGAGCACCAGTTACCTTGCTTTTTGTTTTTAGAAATACTATACATCTTGCTTGGGACCCGACCCGTAATTATCGATTGGGCGGCCGAATGAAGATAGATAAAGAAAAAAGATATATTTTTGAAGCGCTCATATAAACGCGCATACACTCACCCCTATGAACGCACACACGCACACCCTACCCCTATGAGCGCCTCCGAAAGACTGAGCCGGCATATCTTCTTGAAATTTACGAAGTCACCGTAGGCACCTCGTCGTCGACGGGAACGTCTCCTCCCATTGAATCACTAGTGGAAAAACAGGCTTTCCGTCCAGCCCATAAGTCGCGAAGCTGTAGGAACCGCGACCAATGGCACCTTTAGTCGCGGTTCTGGAGGTGAACCGCGACCAAAGGCCTGGGCACTGGGCGCTCGGTGGCCAGCTGGTGCACGTGAGGGGCTTTAGTCGCGGTTGGCCAGGCCAACCGCGACTAAAGGCCTTCGGGCACCTTTAGTCACGGTTTGCCAGGCCAACCGCGACTAAAGCCCCTCCCCTATATATACCCATCCAGCAGCCAACACTTAGCCATTTGGAGCCATTCTCTTCACAAGTGGGTGTAGGTTTGCTTTTGGTTCCTCTTATGCACATAAGGTGTTTGATGAAATGCCCCAAGAGCATGAAACAAACATGACATGAAGTGTTGGAGCCACACTCTTGATCGCGGTTAGCAACTTGATGAACCTTTGATGTGTCAATATGCATGTGTGTAGTTCATAACAAATGCATGATGGTTAATTATATATTTTATATTATAATAATGCAGATGAATCGGCAATGGATGTACGGTAACCGACTCTCCGGCGAGTTCAGTCGGGTTTGAAAGATTTCCTCGTAGTGGCTAATGCGAACAAGCGGGGGTTTTGTTATCTGTCCATGTGTTATCTGTAAGAATGAGAAGGGTTACTCTTCCTCAAGAGTTGTTCACATGCATCTGCTTGAAGGGTTTCATGCCAAGCTATAATTGTTGGACCAAGCATGGAGAAAGAGGGGTTATAATGGAAGAAGATGAAGAAGGGGATGATTTCATCGATGAAAGCTATCTTGCTCATTTCGGTGATACTTTCATGGAGGATGCTGAAGGTGAAGGGGAAGGTGAAGAAGAGGCACGTGATGATCCCGTTGATGATCTTGGTCGGACCATTGCTGATGCACGGAGACGCTGCTGGCCTGAAAAGGAGAGGAGAATTTGGATCGCATGTTAGAGGATCACGAAAAGCGCTGTACCCGGATGCGATGATGGTCTGAAAAAGCTGGGCTGCACTGGATTTGCTGAAATGGAAGGCGAGGCAGGTGTAGCTGACTCGGCATTTGAAAACTTGCTGAAAATGTTGAAGAATATGTTTCCAAAGGATAACGAGTTGCCCGCCAAGATGCGTCTGAAGCAAAGAAGGTTGTCGCCCTCTAGGTTTAGAGGTTACGAAGATACATGCATGCATCAACGATCGCATCCTCTACCGCGTGAATACGAGAATTTGAATGAATGCCCGGTATGCACCGCATTGCGTTATAAGATCGAGTCGATGACCCCGGTGACGATGTTGAGGGCCGAAACCCAGGAAGAGGGTTCCGCCAAGGTGATGTGGTATGCTCCTATAATACCACGGTTGAAACGTCTGTTCATGAACAAAAAGCATGCCAAGTTGTTGCGATGGCACAAAGAGAAACGTAAGTCGGACGGGAGTTGAGACACACCGCAGATGGAGCGCAATGGAGAAAGATCGACAGATGGTTCAAAGATTTTGCAGTGACGCAAGGAACATAAGATTTGCTCTAAATACGGATGGCATGAATCCTTTTGGCGAGCGAGCTCCAGCCATAGCACCTGGCCCGTGACTCTATGCATCTACAACCTTCCTCCTTGGTTGTGCATGAAGCGGAAGTTCATTATGATGCCGGTGCTCATCCAAGGTCCGGCAACCCGCAACGACATCGATGTGTACCTAAGGCCATTAGTTGATGAACTTTTACAGCTGTGGGGTGGTGTCCGTGTGTGGGATGAGCACAAACAAGAGGAATTTGACCTCTGACGTTGCTTTTCGTAACCATCAACGATTGGCCTGCTCTTAGTAACCTTCGGGACTGTCAAATAAGGGATACAATGCATGCACGCACTGCTTACATGAGACTGAAAGTGTACATTTGCCAAATTGTAAAAAGAACGTGTACCTTGGGCATCGTCGATTTCTTCCAAAATTCATCCAAGATGAAAGAAAGGCAAGCATTACAACGGCAAGGCAGATCACCGGCGAAGCTCGCGAACGACCGGTGCTGAGGTATTTGATATGGTCAAGGATTTGAAAGTCATCTTTGGAAAGGGTCTGGCGGACAATCAGTTCGAAGGGAGCTGACGGGCACGCAGCCATGTGGAAGAAGAAATCTATATTCGGGAGCTAGAATATTGGAAAATCCTAGAAGTCCGCTCTGCAATCGGCGTGATGCACGTTACGAAGAATATTTGCGTGAACCTCCTAAGCTTCTTGGGCGTGTATGGGAAGACAAATGATACAAAGGAAGCACGGCAGGACCAGCAACGTTGAAAGACCACGATGACCGGCATCCGGAATGGTTTCAAGGTCGTGCCAGCTACGCTCGACCAAAGAAGAGAAGGTCATCTTTTTGAATGCCCGAGCAGTATGAAGGTCCCGTCTGGATTCTCGTCCAATATAAAGGGAATAATAAACATGGCGGAGAAAAGTTCCAAAACCAAGTCTCACGACCGCCACGTGATTATGACGCAATTGCTTCCGATTGCTTTGAGGGGCTCTGCCGGAAAATGTTCGATTAGCCATTGTGAAGCTATGTGCATTCCTCAATGCAATCTCTCGAAGGTAATCAATCCGAAGTTCTACCACGGTTCTGAGCGATGTGATCCAATGTCTTGTCGGTTTGAGTTGGTGTTCCGCCATCCTTCTTCAATATTATGACGCACCTCCTGGTTCACCTAGTCGAAGAGATTTCCGTTCTCGGTCCTGTATTTCTACACAATATGTTCCCCTTGAGAGGTTCATGGGAGTATTAAAGAAATATGTTCAGAACCGTGCTAGGCGAGAAGGAAGCATCGCCAAGGGCTATGGAAATGAGGAGGTAATTGAGTTTTGTGTTGACTTTGTTCCTGACCTTAAGCCGATTGGTCTTCCTCGATCGCGCACGAGGGGAGACTAAGTGGAAAAACACGATCGGAAGGAAATCAACGATATGTATGGACGGCCATTCTCTGATGAAGCACACCACACTTTGTCTTGACCAATTCCAACTTGGTGGCTCCGTGCTTTGAGAAACACAAGAATATTTTACGCTCGGACAACCCGGGAAGCTGAATCCTGGATTAGGAAGGCCCACATGGAGACTTTCGGCAGTTGGTTGAGAAAACATTTAATGAATGACAATGATGTTGTAGATCAGCTGTACATGTTGGCCAAGACACCATCTTCGACTATAACGACTTTCCAAGGGTACGAGATAAATGGGAATACATTTTACACGATCGCCCAAGATAAAAGAGCACCAACCAAAACAGTGGTGTCCGCTTTGATGCAGCAACCGAGAATGGGCAAAAGGTCACATATTATGGTTACATAGAGGAGATATGGGAACTTGACTATGGACCCTCCTTTAAGGTCCCTTTGTTCCGGTGCAAATGGTTCAAGCTAACGGGAGGTGGGGTAAAGGTGGACCAGCAATACGGAATGACAATGGTGGATTTCAACAATCTTGGTTACCTTGACGAACCATTCGTCCTAGCGAAAGATGTCGCTCAGGTTTTCTATGTGAAGGACATGAGTAGCAAACCGAGGAAGCGGAAAGATAAGAAAACGATCAAGACATCATGCGATGATCCAAAGCGCCACATTGTTCTTTCGGGAAAAGAAACATCGTGGGAGTGGAGGACAAGATGTACATGTCGAAGATTATAATATGTTTGCTGAAATTCCGCCCTTCAAAGTGAACACCGACCCAAGCATTAAGTTAAATGATGAGGATGCTCCATGGATACGGCACAATCGTAAGCAAGCAGGGACACAAGGGAAGAATTGATGTGTAATAATTTATTGTACCAAACTTTGTATTTGGTCGATGAACTGAATGATGTATGAAACCTTTTGTCAAACCTTCAAGGGATTAGTTTTATTTTTCTGATTTTTTTATATATAATTGTATTTTTAAGATTTTAAAATGAATTAGTTTTATTTTTCTGATTTTAAAAGGAAAAAGGAAGAAGAAGAAAGAAGGAAAAGAAAAAAAAAAAGAAGAAAAAACAGAAGAAAAAGGAAAAAGCAGAAGAAAAAAACAAACAGAAGAAAAAAAAAAAAGAAGAAAAAACAAATAGAAGTAAAACATAAGAAAAAAACAAACAGAAGAAAAAGCAGAAGAAAAAAAGGAAAAAGGAAGAAAGGAAGAAAAAAAGAAGAAAAACATAAGAAAAAAAAAAAGAAAGAAAAAAGAAGAAAAAAGGAAAAGGAAGAAAGGAAGAAAAAAAGAAGAAAAACAAGAAAAGGAAGAAACAAATGAAGAAAAAAAAAAGAAGAAAAAAGGAAGAAAAACAAGAATTTAAAATGAATTAGTTTTATTTTCTGATTTTTTGATATATAATTGTATTTTAAGATTTTAATAACATAAATAAATAAGTAATTAGAAACTTTAATAGCAAAAATAATTATCATAAAGTAAAATAAATAAGTAATTAGAAACAAAATAAAATAAAATAAATAAGTTTTTTGTTGTAAGTAGAAACAAAACAAAATAAATAAAGCAAAAATGAAAACAATACAAATTAAACAGAAAACAATACAAATTAAAAAGAAAACAATACAAATTAAAAAGAAAACAGAAAACAATACAAATTAAAAAGAAAACAGAAAACAGGCCTTTAGTCGCGGTTGGCGACGAGACCCGCGACTAAAGGGTACCCATTAGTCGCGGATGGCGAGACAAGCCGCGACTAAAGGTGAAGCGCGCGAACGAAAAAAAACCCTTTAGTCGCGGGTGGGCGAGCAACCCATGACTAAAAGGTACCCTTTAGTCGCGGTTCTCATCGCCAACCGCGACTAAAGTTAGGGGCCTATAAATACTCGTCTTCCTCGCTTTGTTAAATCGCCCTCGCCCTCGCCCTCGGCCGCCTTGCCCGCCGCCGATCGGCGCCGACGCGACGCCGACGCAACCTAACGCCTGAAAGCTGCAGCCTGCGCCGCCCCCCGTCCCGATGGCGCCGCCTCCGCCGTGCCTGCCCTTGCCCGCCGCCCGTGCCCTAACGCCCTTGCCGCCCGCCCGCCCTTATCCCGCCTGCCCGCGCCTGCCGCCGCCGCCCTTGCCGCCGCCGCCGCCGCCTGCCGCCGCCTACGCGCCGCCGCCCCAGCCCCTGCTGCCGTCCGTGCCCTAGCGCCCTTGCATCCGTGGAGAAGAAGAAACAAAAGAAGAAAGAAGAAGAAGAAGAAGAAAGAAGAAGAAGAAAGAAAAGGAAAAGGAAGAAGAAGAAAGAAGAAGAAAGAAGAAGAAAGGAAAAGGAAGAATAAGAAAGAAAAAGAAAAGGAAAAGGAAGAAGAAGAAAAGGAAAAAGGAAAAGGAATTTTTTCTTTTTTTTTTTTTTGTTCTTTTAATTTTAACTAGTTAATTAGTTTAACAAAAGCGGTAAATAACTTAAAACCCTAAACCCCAAAAACAAAAACAACAGAAAACCGCCAAAGAAAAACAAAAGGAAAAAGGAAGAAGAAGAAAGAAGAAGAAAGAAGAAGAAAGGAAAAGGAAGAAGAAGAAAGAAAAGAAAAGGAAAAGGAAGAAGAAGAAAAAGGAAAAGGAAAAAGGAATTTTTTTTTTTTTTTTTTTTAATTTTAACTAGTTAATTAGTTTAACAAAAGCGGTAAATAACTTAAAACCCTAAACCCCAAAAACCGCCAAAGAAAAACAAAAAATAAAATGGAGGGGCGGCGAGGGGGCGATCTGTGCAGTGTATTTTTTGGGATCGAGAGGCGGCGAGGTTATACATGTGTGTTGTCCTCGCCTCCCTCTCCGTGACGCCGTCGTCTGCCCGCCCGTCTCGCGCTCTCACCGCGACACCCTCTCCCACCCTTCCTCGCCCCTCTTGCCACCGCCCTTCGCCACCGCCACCGCCACCGCCCCTTCTTCACTTAATTAATTTGTTTTACTACATGTTTTCAGGATCGACATAATGGCGGACGATAGAGCTGACCCGATTATGGACAACTATGATCCGGACGGTGAAGCACATATGTTCGGCATCATAAACGGCGATATTCAATATGTGCCGACCGGAGAAGAAGAAGATGATATCTCTTCTTATCTGAACCTTGACGGTGAAGATGAAGGCGCCGTCGAGAAGATGATGTCAAGAAACGTCGATAAACGATTTATCTTCAAATGGAAGTAGCAACCGCCTCCGGCGCCAAGGTATATATATACATTGAGCCTCGGTGATACAAACTAACTGATTTGAATAAATATGTGTGTACTAACGCGCGACTCTCTTTCTTATTTTAGCCCTTGGCGGATCGTCAAACAATCGAGTACGTCGTCAAAGCGTGGCGCAACCGGAGACGATGAAACCAGGAGAAACATGCACCATCCAGGTTGTCGATCAGCAACCGCAGGCCGCTGGAGCCCCGCAAGAACGCCACCAAGTTTGTCAGCCAATGCGGAGCCATTGTTAGAGACAACGTCTCGATCACCGTCCAGGAGTGGAATGAGCCAAAGAAGGCACGAATTGATGGTTTCACTTTTGTCGATAAGAGAACAAAAAAAGATTGCTTCAAGAAGCTTATGGAACATTTCGTTCTACCTCCGGAATACAACAAATTCGATGAGGAGGGTAACAAGATTGAGGAAAACAAGGAGAGGAGGAGGCTAGTCAAACACTTCGCTCTTCATAAGATGGCCGACGCATTCCGGAAATTCAAGCAAAATCTAGCCCGTGACTTTGTCAAGCAGAACAAGACTCCGGATTTCGTAGGACAATATGAGAAACTGAAAGATGATTGGCCAGAATTTGTGAAGCAAAAGAAATCGGAGCAGTTCCTTCAAATATCGAAACAAAATAAGGAAAATGCGGCTAAGAAGGAGTACAATCATGTTATGGGGCCAGAGGGTATCGCATTTGGGTGCCTAGGTTCGAGAAGATGGAGAACGAGCTGAGGCGCGAGGAATCCGTCCAGTGCGGAGGATGGGACCCAAGGGCCAAAAGCTGGTGGTACGGGCATGGGGAACGCTCAACCCGGAGACAGGGGAGTGTGTTTACGGGCAAATTAATTAAACCCACCCAAGCCCTTATTGACGCAATGAAGGATGCTCAAGAGGGAAGATCAAGTTCAACGGAGAGAACGACGCTACCGACAAAAGCCCTCGGGAATCCTGAACACGGAGGACGTGTACGAGGCATGGGGCACATTCCGTGGAAAATAGGGTTCCCCGAGCGATGACCCGTCGGTTTCTGAAGCCGTAAGAGAAAGATGGATCGGAAGCGATGTTGTGGCGCGGTTGGCATCGGAAATGGAAGTGATGAAGAAAACCATGAGTGTACTAGTAGCGAAAGAGATTCAGCTCGGTGCAGCATGAAGATCATCCAGCGGATCTCGGAAGCCAGCAGCGTAAAGCAGCGTGGCTTCCACGGAGGCCCCACCGGCTGGTGCGGATGCACCGACGATCGAAATTACTGCACCGGAGCCTCGGTGGTCGAAATTACTGCACCGGAGCCTCCTCGCTACCCGTGGGCGATATAAAGGAGATGAAAGAATGTCATCTGTATTATCCTATCGGGAACATGTCCATGAAGGTAGCCATCGGCAGTGCTTTACCATGTTTACATGGAGCACTCCACCACAACAACCCCATTAAAGATGGCTATGCTCGTGTCACGGTGGAGGACATAGTCCAAGGGTTTGAGGACACTGAGATTGAAATTGCTACACCAAGGGGAGAAAAGACTTGAAGATGTCAAGCGCCATTACATTCTATGGCAAAAGAAGTTTATCAAGTTTCCAGGCGAGGCGCCAAGGACAACAAGTCCACCCCCCTACGGTGGTGGTGGTGGCGGTGGCGGTGGTGGTGGTGGTGGTGGTGGTGGCGGTTCACCTACACCTCCGTCACATCAGCCGACGCCGCCCCGATCCTAACGTCCGGCGGTGATCATCCGCCGCCCCGATCCTCGTCCGTGGGTGATCGACGCCGCCCCAATCCACCTATGGCAAAGAAGCAGAAGCAGTCCTGGATTATTAACCAGGACCCTTATGTACCTAAGACCACAAAGGTACCGGAGCCATCACTGAAGCCTCTCCCCACAAGGCCTTGGGAACGTAGTGCCGAGGAAGTCGACGCGGGCGCGGCTGCTGATTTGGAGAAATGGAAGGCGGACTGCAAGAAGAAAAGAGAGCCCGAGCCCAAGCCAGTATTTTCTGATGAGCAAAAGAAGTGGGCTAAGTCATTTTGAGCACACCGTCCCAAGCCGCAAGAATCTGCCTACCGACTATGCACGTGAACTTAAAAGGCAGGCACTCATGTTCAAGGAGAACAAAGAGCGGAGAAGGCCGAAGTATAAAAAGCGGAAACAAGTTGCCCAGCTCGGGAACAAAGTAAACAATCGATTGCCCGCTTATAGTGGAAGCCTTCGTCCGGATGCCCCGAGATCATACAAGCTGCGGCAGCAGGATTGAGTATAACGAGTGCGAGAGAACAAGCGCCAACTTAGGTATTACTCTTCGTGAACTATTAGACCTTGATGAGTTGCCAGTGAAGGAGGTAGTAATTACATATGTCAAGAATGGGCCTCTCGTCGAGCTGCGCGAGAAAAGGATCTACGACCAAATGAAACGTCTGCTGAATTGGTACAAGGGTTACATAAAAATAAAACGCCAAAGAATATATTTATGCGGAAGTTAGACATGAGCATCACTTCAAACATTACTATGTACAAGTTGAACTGAGTGAATTGTTCCAGCTTTTCAATCTGCTTGAGCTCGACAAATCTATCATCGGTTGCTACGTTACGTAAGTGATATTTATTAATTTCTACCCCATCTCGTTCATATTGCCTGCACTATATATATGTCCTAACTATATTGTTGTGTCCTCTATTATACATGCAGAATGAAGATTAAGGAATGCGAGTAAGGAACATCCATGATGTTGGGTTCATTGACCCACACATCGTTAATGATATTGTGTTGAAGCATTACCCGCCGACGTGGAGGCGCACTGTGGCAGTTCTTACAAAGCAGGAACTCAAAAGTGATATTCTATTTCCTTACCATTTTGGGTGAGTGTTTCATCTTGAGCACATTCTCTTTTGTTTACTCCATGCATGGTATGTGGCGGCTAATCGATGAGTTATGCATGACGTACTGTGCATGTATCGTGTCCGCAGGTTCCACTGGATTCTGCTAGTAATTAAAGTTAACACCTCAGAATGTCTCGTCCACGACTCTCTGGATAAGGATCCAAAGCTTTGGGCCGACATCAGAAAAATGCTGCAGAAGTAATTATTTTCATTCATTTGCGCTCTATATCGATTGGCCTATTTCGTTCATTTCCTAATATCAAGTAACTAATAACTCTCTTGTTCATTTAATTTTCTTTGCCTCGTAGGGTTTGGAGACGGTTCGTAGATACAAAGGTCGGTGAATTCAAAAAAGAGCTAGAATTCAAAAGGGTAAAGACTAAGACTGGGGATATTCAGCCACCGGTGACCAATCTATGTGCATACTATGTCTGTGAGATGATCCGGAGATACACCTCTGAGCGGGTTGATTCGAGTGATACCAATGCTAAGAGGAATAACCTCCGGTGGATGCTTAGTCCAGAAGCTCGCTTCCGACCACTTCAAGAGGAACTAGCTGGATGGTTCTGCAGGGAAGTCCTCCATCCTAAAGGAGAACACTATCACGAGGACGTAGAACTTTATATGGATTAAATCATGTATGGAAACTTGTTCAAAATTGTATATGGTCATCCGATGATATTGAATATATATTGTATATTCCTCTTGAATTCTTTTGGTTCTAATTTCAAATTTATTTGAAATTGTACATTCATATATGCATGTATGTAGTACCGTAGAATATATGAAACTCCTTCAAAATTAAAATAAAGCACAAAAGAAATAAAACAATACAAATTAAACAGAAAACAGGTTTAGGGGGTGGGGCTAAAACCCTAAACTGCAAGGCGGCCTTTAGTCGCGGTTGGCCGAAGAACCGCGACTAAAGGTCCTCCGCCTGACGGCCACTGGCGCCCGTGGGCCGGGCCTTTAGTCGCGGTTCTTAAGCAGCCGCGACTAAAGGTGGTGGGCTTTAGTCGCGCTTTGCTGGTCGCGGTTGCGCAGCCGCGACTAATGGCAGTTGCGAACCGCGACCAAAGGCCTTTTTTCCACCAGTGAATGCGCATCGCCGGAAATCCTGAAATAAATCCAGGAATAAATGGGGCCAATCTTTGTTGGGCCAGTCCAGCACCATAAAAAATCAAAATAATTCTTGTTTTAAAAAAATCAAGATAATTCTCAAAAAAGTACTATTAAATAAACAAGGTCTAAAGCATAAAAAAATAAGGTCTAACGACCACTTGGAAACATATTATTATGCTGAAAAGGAAATCCTAGACTTAACACAAAGTCGAAAAAACCTAGTAGTTTCTTAGAAAAACTAGAAACACACATTTTTTTGAACACATTACAGACGCAAGTGCCCTGCGCGAAACTAAAAAATGGGCCCTATCACACTAGAAGTAATGAACTATCGAGCAATTATATTTGATATAGTGTCTTACGTAACAAATTATGTTGTACTTAAACACAAGATTAAGTTGAATAAAATAAAATTATAGTGATATGGCAGCAGATATCAATTGAAGATTATGCATCAACGTTTGACAATTAAACGAACCGTCTAACTCACCTAGTCTTGTGTCCCGTCAGATTGAACTGCTATACTGTGATCTTTAATCAAGAGCAATAATGCAAGAACATATTTTTCCATTGATCCCTGCGAAAAGTTAATTAGGAAATAAGAATTAGGAGAACATGAATAGAATTAGCAGTAAGAAGCCATCGGTACTCCTATGTGACTCAAGAATCCGACATCACTAGAGGAATAATCGATGGATGAGAAGTTGCGAACCAATGAGATACTGTATTTACAGAAGTACAACGTAACCTCATCCTGCCTCTGCCTATACCTGTCGCCGTATCGTCCGTCGCGGCGTCGCCGGATCTAGATGTCTCATGGCAGGAGGCATGAGGATGCGCTTGCGCCGTGTCGCCTGCCCATGGATTCTCAATGCAATTGATGGAGCAGAACTGAACCGCCCTTTGGTTAGAAAAATCGAGCAGATCAACTTTTTTTTTAGGGGAGATCGAGGCATCGAGCAGATCCGCATGCCCTAGCACCCTGGCGTCTGGGATCGCAATCGAGGCATCGAGCAGTGGCATGGGATGCTCGAGCAGCGGCCCGGTGGACTCACACGCCAGCTGGCAGAGGCCCGGCTCTATGCGCGGCCCAACGCCTACCCTGCAAAAATATGTAGGCATATAAAAAGTTTGGGGCCCGCTAAATTGATGGGCCCTGTGCGGGCCGCACGGTATGTACAACTGTCGGCCCGGCCCTGATTTTTGTATGTCATAACGAATTTAAAGCTTAATGTGTTCAGTTGAGTGAAATGCCACCGGTTTCGCTCACGCCAGTTGTTATGGATATTCGTGTTGCTAACTTGGATAAGTTGTGTGATCATATAGTTGAAGAAAATCATTTTTTCTTTTGTTAGTAATGAGTCATGCGAGAGCTTTGTTCATGACTTTGGTTATGTAGAGAAAAAAAATGAAGAAGTGGTTACATCTATTTCACATGCTAATTTTATGTGTGATATTATGCCTGATCAACCTATGAAAATTTGCCGCATGACAAGAATAAAATTTCTGAGTGGACAAGTCTGAAATCTTTTACTAGTGCTCTTACCCTTGGAAAACTAAACCTCTACATGCTAGGACCTGAGCAGAAACCGGACTCAGCCTAAACTCCTAAGCCTACACGTACTATTACTTTAAGACTCAAACTCTAACCAACACGTATACATGGCCAAGTATACTAATTCTAGCCGGACTATTACAACTCACGACATGTAAATCACGCTATCTAATTTAGTCCAACACAAACTGAATCTAACTAAAATTACGTAACAATCTCCTCTTAATCTTGACATGCCATCTTCCACATGTTTTCTCTTGTCTTTACTAGTTGTTGACTCGCGACTCGTCGACAAATCGACTTAATCATCATATCCGTGCTAAATACGTAGGTAGTTCAACTCTTGTTGGAGTCCTTCCGATATAGGTAGTAGATGCTGCTTGAAACCCGTGTCCATGATGCGACTGGATGGTGCAGCTGCAATACAGGCCACGCTCTCGATTATTTAGTGTCTTTAATTATTTTTATTTTAGTGTCTTTAAACAGCATCGAAGAGAGGCTTTTTAATTATTTGGTCAATTGTAGTTGGTCCTTTCAATTATGTTGTTAATAATATCAAACTTTTTGAATTATTTATACCAAACCTTTTTTATTATTTATGATTAAGATGCGACCTTAACAAGTTACGTTTTTCGGTGATGTTAACTAAAACTGACCACAGTGTTGCATCAAATGTTATGATACGATATTAGCTTGATATTTGGAAAATGTGCATGCACTAACTTTTAAACATATATTCTTTGTAAAGAGAAGTTTCTTATTTCTATTTAGTGGTATTCCTCAATAGATTTATTGGTTAAACCAAGGCTTATGGCTAATAGGGAAACAAAAATAGAAAAAAAATCACAGTATATATAAACAACATGGTAGAGAGGCTTGTAGTTAAGAAAGGTTACTAGAGCTCTGAGTAGATCGAAAGGATATTTATGGGCATATTAAATACTCCCTTCGTCCAAAAAAAATGACATGGTTTTAGTTCAAATATGGACCAAAACTATGTCACTTATTTTGGGGTGGAGACAGTAGCATATTCTAGAGTATAGAAAATATCTATGAAGTACCTGGAGTAGATATCAGGTGATACCACGCGCTTGCATGTACCTTGTGTTTTCGCAAGATAAATATTAAATCTATCCGCGTTGGCAGGTGCGGGCGTGCCAGCATACAACAGTATACGAATTCATTACTTCGAATACACGGAAATTGGAGACGCACTTTATCGAATTATCAAAGTATTGCCTATTTCTATTTCACATATATGTTCCATATTGCGCCTGAATATATATATCTGACTAAGACGATTGCAGAAGTCCTTAATTCCTGGAACCTCAAAATAATTCCAGTTAATTACATCTACGAGTCTACACTCGCACAATACCTCCGATTAAGCTGAATCAAATGATCATCTTACCTTTATAGAATCTCTATCTCACGCCTTCATAATTATATGCATGGAAATAAAATAGATCACCAAAGCACAGATAGGGGACACACATTTTAACGTGGAAAACCCAAGTTGGGTAAAAAAACCACGGTGGCACGGAGGCCAAATCCACTATGAGAAATGTTTACATGTCAAGGAGTTACAACATGACCTTTTGATTCAAGATAAGCCCTTCTAAAAATGCTCAGGACAAAAAAAAAAACTGCATTGCTAAAGATGTAGTCATAACATATCATCAACCATGTAATATTCAGCCCGACCTCTCCATGAGCAGTCGGTCAAAAATCTGATATGAAGCCTTGAAGTAGTTGTCCGGCCGGCCCCGTCGGTCGCGGACTATGTGTTTCAAACCATGTCGGTTAGGATATGTATGCATCATATTCCGGCCTCGTGGGTTCTGAAAAAAGAGAGAGATTGAATAATGAACTGACAGTCAACCTGAATAGTGAGTGTATAAACTTAAAACAATGGCGTCTTATTATCCCTGTGTAGATGGCCATGTCATTGTTGGTACGTGCTCCACTCTCATTATGAAGTTGACCTCTGCATGTCAAGTGAATCTCCTTCTTTGTAAATGTTTGCAAACTCTAGTTCAGGATGTGTGTATATGTGTTGCAGTCTTGGGAAGGCTTCTGCTCATGCCATGTCCCATGCAGGCTGGTACGTGTACAATAATGCATGCACGAATTTGCATGTAGATCATCACAAATCAACAGAACTCAAATAAATGAAGATCAAAGGGTAAAAAAAAATGACAAGATGGCCACTTGACGGTGAAAAGTCCACATCAGCGATTCAATCGCCATATAGAGTCAAGATGTCATAACCATCTCCGTTTTATATCGGATCATCATACATCCGCGGCGACGACTGGAGTGTCAGGTAGAGCCGCGAGATGTCGTAACCGTCTCTTTTAATACATCATTATCATACATCCGCGACGACGATTGGAGCGCCAAGTAGAGTCGCGGGATGCAATAGCTATCTTTTTTTTCACATCAGATCGTGGCATATCTGGGGCGACGATTGTAACGTCAGGTAGAGCCGGTATATGTCATCACTCTCCTTTTCCATATCGGATCTATAGATATCCGCGGCGACGATTAGATCGCCATGTAGAGCCGCCGGATGTCATCACTCACTTTTTTCCATATTGGATCTACACACATCCGTGGCGACGATTAGATCGTCATGTGGAGCTGCGGGATGCAATAACTCTTTTCTTACATCAGATCATGACATATCCGCGGCGATGATTGAAACGTCAGGTAGAGCCGGTATATGTCATCACTCTCCTTTTCCATATCGGATCTATAGATATCCGCGGCGACGATTAGATCGCCATGTAGAGCCGCCGGATGTCATCACTCACTTTTTTCCATATTGGATCTACACACATCCGCGGCGACGATTAGATCGTCATGTGGAGCCGCGGGATGCAATAACTCTTTTCTTACATCAGATCATGACATATCCGCGGCGATGATTGAAGCATCAGGTAGAGCCGCAGGACGCCATATATTCCTTTTGTAGATCAAATGGTAAAACGCCAGCAACAACGATTCGATCGTCAGGTTGAACGGCGAGGCGTTACGAACCTGCAATGGAAGAAGAAAACAGAAGAAAGAAATAAAATAGCCGCATCTCACCTTCATGCGACTCACTTACCAAGTAACATCACCGATCCGGTCCTTGAAATGGAGACGTGGAGTAAAGATTGCAAGGAGCCGTGATTGCTAATGTTGTGTTGGAGATTTGATCGAGCTGTCATGTAGATGTGTATGTGTGTGGTGCTGGCGGCGGCGTGGTTGCTGTGAGGAATGAACTGCGCCGTTGCGCTATGCGGCCGCCTCAGAACTCGAACCTCCCGTCCTCTCGACGCATCTGATGATTATCTATGTATTATCCCGTATGGCTTATCCTGGAGTAGATTCAACGGCCACTAACCAACAGCTTCCTCCGCACCTGTGGTGGAACTCCTGGATATCACGCATGCATACTTATCCAACTAAACGAACTCCAAAAGTTCAAATCAAATCTGCCAACGGCTGTCACTTGTGCATGCATCTAAACATGTATGTGCACGTAGTAGCGACTGGTCCAAGTAATCCAGCACGTACCAATCAATCCACCATGTGTACTTATTATTCCGCTTTAGCTATGGGTCCCACTTATAATCTTTTTTTTCTTAGAGATCGCTGCCATCTACTAAGCCACGTAAAATTCTAAGATGCCTCACGCGTGTGTGTCCTCAGCGTCTGATTGTCACCACCCCTGTATACATCACTATGATCTCTTTTTAACTTGGCAAATGAGAACCAAGTTGATATTTTCTCAAACTTCCAATTATGATTTGAATTTTTTAAACTCGCAAAACCATGACAAAATATCATTGAACACCTTGATACGGGCTCCTGTGAACCATCGAATCATAGATCCAACGACTCTCGGGAGCTCTTTGCCATTTTCCGAAAAAGCCATCCGAGAGTCTCAAAATTTAATGTAAGTACAATACCTTTTGAGGAGCCATCAATCTAAGATTCAACGGCCCACGAGCCCGTGTCTTGGTAAGACACTCGCTTGTGCTCGGACGAAGCCGGGTGCAGATTAAGAATGAAGTGCACTGTGCCGCATCACAAAAACTGCCTGCAAAATCACTCTAATCAGGTTTAGGGGATGATTCACATGGTTTGGGAAAACACAGGGTGTTAAATGCACGGTTTTATACCTCAAGGGGTAAAATAGTCTGTTTGTGAAACCCTAGGGGGGTTATAATGACTTCTTTCCGGTGCAGTCAGCCAAGATAGGAAAAGGGAGTGACACTTTCTACTCCTAGCGCAGCATCAGTCACCGAGTTTGGGCAGGCGCCTCCACCGTAGGATGCACCCTCACCTGTGTCCCGAGCTAATCCATGTGGATTTGGGGGGGGCACGACTCATGATCTGCCGACATCCGTCGTGAGCAAGCCCCGAGCCTTGGCCCAAGCTAGCACACAAGACGCAATGTTTGTGGCCACGGACACCGATCCGCTCACCACCGCAATGCTATCACGACAACCACTGCTGACTACCACACCCGCTGGGAGAGCAAGAGCACCGCCTGTGAGCACAACCCGGACCAAAGCCCACCTCACCTACCCAGAGCGAGACCCCCGATCTACCCCAGGCCCAAACGTATCGACCCGAGGAAAAACCCTTGGTCGTAGCCACTCGACGAGCGTGAGCCCGCACGCCACCGGCCCGTACCCATGAGAAGTAGGGTGGTCACCGCCACCCAAACACCACTGCCGAGCACCAAATGTTGTGTCGTGCTGATGTCAACGACCCGAGCATCCCTGAGCCACCACCAGCCCACCAACCCGAAGCACTGGACTTCCCCAACCTTGGCCAGCCATGGCTTGCACTAGCCACCAGGGGGAGCCCAGCTAGCGCCGTCAAGCACCACCAGATGGCAGCCCCGCGCCACAAGGGGAGCCGGCTGCCAGATTTCGCAGCACCAGATTAGGCCACTGCGCCCCCAGCGGCCCTCCACGCGAGCACAAGGAGGCACCAGGACCACGCGACACGCATGGGAACTCTTTGCCACCACCGAGTCCGCGCCTCCAAGGTACACCAGATTCATGAGGGAGGGTGGGATTTTAATGACCAAAACAAGGAGTTTTAGCAATCGCGCCAAGTTCACAAACCTGTACCCGAGTGAATCACCGCCGCCTAGGCCACTGAGTATTACACCTTCGCCAGGATTTGGGTCCGAGGGAAATTTTACAGCACCTCTAACTTCACCTCTGCGCCCAGATCCAATCTCCCCCTGTTAGCTTTAATCTTGACATAGTTGTATCTGCATGTTTATTTCACTTGCATGTAGTATAGTATGTATGTGCAGATGTACGTGTGATGCGTACAAGCTAGTGGTTTCAGTTAAAAGAGCATGCATGGACTGAGTCCGAGGTTCCACATGAAACGGTGACGCATGCTAGTCTGAAGAGCCAACAGCCTGCACCAGAGTTTGCAGAGGGAATAGGTCATGATTAGTCAGTAGATAAGCTAGCAGCAACTAGCGTATGCATGTGCGAGTCTTGTGGATCGCAGCAGTAGTGGTTATGTGAGTTAGTCGTGTGCGTGCATCCAGTAGACTAGGACGTGGTGTTAGTGGCGTGAGTGATGAGTTAGTCACAGCTTTATATTTCTCTGTGTGTGCATCGAGTTGTACCTCATCAAGAGAAATACAAAGGAGAAAAGCAGTGAGCTCTGGAGACAGCATGGCACCAAATATCTTGTGCTCTTGTGTGTGTTGTGTGAAACAACCAAGAGAGAAGAGGGCCGAGAGAATCGGCTCCAACACCGCCAAGGATTAAACTAAGCTCTGAGTACCAATTGTGAGACCCAAGGTATTTGGACGAACTAAATTCAGAGATTCATACTTAACTCGCAACATCTTAGTACTTTCAGAGGAATGATTCGAGAGTACAAGTTGGTTACAGGAGGAACTAGCCAACCAGGAACACTAGAAATGTCAAGATTTTTTCGACAAAGTTATTGACTCAAAATGAAGCATCAAGAGGATACAAACACAATGAGCACACCCGGCCTCTGCATAGCTAGAATACACACAGCCAACACCAACCCACGCACACAAGACCACGCCACAAAATAGCAAAGTCATATAAGACCAAAGCTATATGTAGGCGGGCAAAAAAAATATAGCGATTAGATCCACAATGGGCAAACTACATCAATGACCATATCCCACCAGCCATCTGATGACACCACACAAACGACGGGGTTCTTCAACAGCAACGCTTTCAAAAAGGGAGCGACGCTCAATAGCCGCCGTCACCGTATCCAACCACTCAAGGTTAATATCTAGGTTTTCACCTTGAAAAACCCGTTCGAGCATATCCGAGCAATGCCTTCAATAAGGTCACAACGTAAAACCATCGCCATTGCCGTGCATAACAAACTCGGGTCACCTAGGCTTTCCCCCCGGAGCTCAAGGCTGGGTGCGCAAGAAGCACCACCATCAAATCAGTCATGTGTTGTCACCACCACTTTTGCACGATCCCAACAGCTATATGCGATGTGTGACCGCCACTGCTGGCCACCACCCCTCTGCATCAAGACCTTGTCCATAGTTTGCATCTCACCTCCGAAATGAACCGCCGGATCTAGAGGCCGCTGCCGGGATGAGATTACCCAGCCGCCGACGGAGCCCAGTAGACAGCACGGCGTTGGATCTTGGTATTGCAGCCAAACCGACGGCTGCTGCATCCCATCCAAGGTGTCCCACCTCCATGATGGGTTAGGCGGCTTGACAACCACCATGCGAGACGGGGTTCGAATCTGGCACACCTGGGTGTGCGTCCAGATCCAGCCAACCTCCATCGCAAACAGAGGAACAGCGGCCGGCATCGCGCCTCCTCTGGTCACGTCAGATCTGGACGCGAACAACGCAGAAAGGCATGTCCATCCGTGTTGTGGTCGATGAGAACTCGTACGCGTGCAAAGGTAGCCATCAATCAAGCACACATGCAGCTTGATTGATTTGCTGCCTAGCGACACACACGTGAGCACATTGAGGTTCGAATCAAACTCGGTGTGTCCTCGAGGTCCAATCTCGTTGTGACGTCGAGATCCCAGAAAAAACAGCCATAAGTAGGGACCCCGCCGCCGCCGTCAGCCGCACTAGCTTCGCCGGCGGCGTCCTCCGGCAACGGCGAGAGGGGAAAACGGGAGGAAAGGGGGTTAGGAGGGGGAAACGGCGATGCCGCCCGTGTCGCCCAGGAAGAGCGACGCAGGGGCAAGATGGTTCTCCAATTCTCTAGAGGCGTGTTTCATAGCCTTACAATTGAGAGGAAAAACAAAAGAGGAGGTTGAGCTACTGTAGATTTTTTCGCAAAGTAAAACACCGACGCGGGTGCACGCGAAGCGGTAGCAAGGAAGGAAACGCATCCGATGGCAGATGAACGGCGATGGCATCTTCCCGCGGTCGTCTCTTCATTCAAACTTAGCTGAACTTACTTATGCGACAGAGTCTAATTGTTCAGAAAGAACGCTGCTGGGTCCTGACATACCGAAGTGGGACTCTTAGGGCCTGTTCGGAGGCCCTCCGCTCCATGAGGCCGCTCCCGGAGTCAACGGGAGTTGTAGTTAAAAAGTGCGGAGCGAGAAAAACCGTACTCTGCAGATTCTAAAATACTGTGGAGCAGGTAGACTGCCGAACAGCCCCTTATTGCCAACCGTCTAGACTCGTGCCGGGCGGATGGACCAGACAGTATGTACGTTAGGTACGTTGACAGATAATAAAGCAAGGCCGACATGTATGCATATTACGGACGTACGTATAATGTCCAATGCAAGGACGACAGGGGTCCATCTTCACGGACGTACTTCGTTTCCTTGGCCGCATAGCACGTTGGAACTAGATTTGCGTACGCTCTCGGGTCCGATGCCGTGAAGGATTCTGTTCCAAGTGTGTCCCGGCGGATCTCCTGCTCAAGTACGCCAATTGTCTTGTCCGATCTTGATCTTGATCTGGCTAATTTCTCGATCGATCGAGTCCGATCTGGTCGAGGATTCTCACCCGAGTTCAATTCAGCTTGGCTACGTATTGTGTATTATTAAATGCCAGGGAGGATTTGAGTTTGTGCCCAGCCGGCCGGAGACGACTTACGTGCCGGCCTTACTTATTCAAACGCACACGACTGCTGGTTTGATGGAGGCAACGAAGATTGCAACGACGCTCCCAGTTGATCTCCTCCTTGAGATCGTGGCACGCACCGACTTCGTTACCGTCGTCCGTTGTGCCGCTGTCTGTAAGCACCTCCGCTGTGACATCCTTAGTCCGCTGTTCATACGTCGCTTCAGCCAGCAAGCGGCTTCCACCATGCTCGCACACTGCCCCAATGACATGCAGCTCCTCAATCCGGTCCACCCGGCCACGTCCGCAGCTGTGCAGTTCTGCCACGGCTACCTGACGCCTTGCATGTTACGTCACGCCGCCAACCTCTCTGGCCAGTACTATCCGGTGACGTCCCATGGCGGCCTCGTCGTCCTCCGTTTTTACGAGAAATCTAAATCCGAGCTCTCCTCTGGCCTTTGTGTCTATGATCCCATGACGGGCCGTCACACCTTCCTCTCAAGACCGACAGGTGACCAGACTACTCGGGACAACCGGCAGGCGTATGTCCTGCTCACCGCCGCAGACGAAATCGACTGCTCCTTCATGCTGCTCTTCATCAGTGTGTGCGAATGGGGCATGAAAGTACAGGCTGCCACATCCTCCTATGGTACCTGGGGGCCCATTACTTCTCATGTGAGCCACCCTGCCTTTCCATGGATGCACACAATTGGGTACAACACCCCTGCTATCCTCCGCGGCGGCATCATCCACTGGCTAGTGTGCTACAGGGACAAAATCCTCACATATGATGTGGGCACAGGGGCGCCGGGATGTGTGAAGCTCCCACCCACCATTCACAATCAAAGCAAGCTCCACTTGGCAGCGTCACCAGACGGGAACCTGTTGAAACTGCTCGCCATAGAGGATTTCAAGATATCAGTGTGGCTTCAACTACCTACGGTCACAACAAGTTGTGGTTGGTCGCTGGAAAATGTAATCGACATTGAGCACAAACTACGGTTGTTGTGCCCAGACATCCCCCACAGGAGTGGCGATGTAGTTGTTGATTTCGAGGGCTCCGGGACGAGGAGTGGCGACGTGCTGCTGCTGCAGGTAGACAGGAAATACGGATGTACTAAGCTCATAGTTTTTGATCTGCAGACGAGGGAGATGCATACACATAAGTGGGGCTTCTCATTCTGGGAGATCAACCTATCATCCCACCTAGAAACTATGAAAGTATTTTCTTAGCTAGCTAGCCAAGTAAAGAGAGTAGTATGCAAATAAACAGATGTTTGCGTGACTAAAGTATTTTTGCGCCTAAGAGGTATGCTGTTTTTTTTTTTTGTTACTGTTGGTAACCGAACTTACTAGTGCCCAAGCTCAACCAAAGGAAAATGTTTTGACTCCTAAAATATAAATATGTAAGTTTTTGATATTTTATTTTGTGTCATTGTTTTTTATGGATCTCTGATGCAATAGAGAAACAGGGGATGGCACGACCAATAAATTCAGAAAAGCAACATTTTTACACGGTTGCTATATCTGGTTTACCAAATTATCTTTCAGATCACACCTCTATTGAAATACCGTGATTTATTATATATCTACTTGACGGAACATTAAATTTCTAAATGAATCTTCTGGGGCATTAGATCATGTACAGCCGGACCACCTACTTTTTCCCTAAACGTCTGAAACGCCTGCCCGGTTAGTGCCCGGTCAAAAAATAGTGACCCAACCAGACCCCACGTGTCATCCCTAAACGTCCAAATTGGCTGGCACCCCTCAAATCGGCACAAAATATGAGGGGTTTGCCGGCGTGCCTGGGCAAGGCTCCACGTCAGACACATGAGGAGCTCTCGGTAGGGCGAGGTGAGATGCTCGCCCTACCTTGATTTCCTACTATTTTCTAATACGTACTCAGATCGATCGCTAGAAAGAGAACAAGCTCGAAAAAACCGCTAAAAGAACAAACATAGTCGTTCGTTTCTCAGAGTGGGCCGCGCCCAGCCACGCAGACCAGAAGGCAATTCCCAACGATTTTTTTTTCTCAAGGGACCTCACAACTTCTCCTATAGTGTAACCAACGCAGCAACAAGGTGAGGCCCTTGGGTGCCATGAACCTACATTTAGGAGGGGGTCTTACTGTTGTGGAAATAATTGGAAGTTACATTTTGAGTTCTAAAAATTGTTTTGCTTACTAACGAAGGATGTCGACCATTAATCTGTACACCATTTCGTACTGTGCTAATTTATTATGAGTTCTAATAAAGTAGAAACCAGAACCAGCAGATGCAATGGATGAATTGCCGGTTTGGTAGAAATTGTGTGGAACCTCGTATACTAGATTTCATTAGTGTGCGTTATTAATGTGTACGGCCTAATTTGGGTTTGCATCATTTTTTTTACGATTTAGAGTCCGCCCCACCTTAAAAAAGTTTCGTCCTCCGCCACTGACGCCAGATGTAGTGAGCCGGTGACCCCACCTGCAGTGACTTGGGGCAGAAGGTCGTGGCCACGATGGCGCCATGCATCAAGCTCGCCGCCGGAGCTAGGTGCGCAGGGGACCGGAGCCTGCGTGCCGGCGTCACCCTGGAGCTCGCCCGAGCCTCGCTGGAGCCAGAGCTATGCACCAGGGCAGCACCAAATCCGTGTCCTTTTTGTAGTTGATAGGAATATGGTGCAATGAGATTTGCTGGCTGGCCGCCATTGTTCTATTTATTTAGCTGCTGTGTATTTGAACGACACGATCGGAGAAATTACCATAAGAGCATCTAGCAGGGCCATGCGGCGGCGCCGGCATGAGAAGGGAAGGTATCGAGCTCGCTAGGGGCTCGCCGTCGACTTGGGTTGGCTACGCCGCCCACCATGCGTGCCGCTAAGTTAGGGATCGATGTGGTACGTGCATGTCGCCATGCATGATGTCATGTCCACGTCACTTGAACGCATGTGCACGTCTTGCTGAAACTAGCTGACTAGCCGTATATACTTACGTAGATATATGCGTTGTTTTGGCCATTTGCCTCACAAGCAGGAAGTTGTCATGGAGATTTGTGCCACGAATGAACGCTGATTGGTTAATGTTCACAAGCTCGCCCATCCTAGGGCAGACCCGGTTAGCCATCAATTTGGAAGCTAGCTTAGGAAAGCTATGGACCAGGCTGATTGTAACGCCCCGAGCCCGATACTTCAGAAGACTTCCAGATATTCCGAGATTCGTCGTGTGATTTGTTTTGTTCGTTGCATTCATCCTTGCATCATGTGCATTTCATCATGCCATCATGTCATTTAATTTTTTAAAAACTCAACTAAATAAATCGAGTGGATCCTCGGTCCATTTAAATCGAGGGATATTCACAATGGTGATTTCTCTTTATAACATATCCTCTCGATATTTAGAGAGCTACTATAAAATATTCCATTAGCTTGGAATTAACCGTAACACACTTGCAAAATTCCCATGCCCTTTCTACTTCAAGTTTGGTCCCCAAACTTTGCCAACATTTCTTTTCCCATTTATCGAGGCTCCTCCTAATTTCTCAACATTTTTGGACACTTCTCAAACCCGTCCTAGTTCAAATCATTTGGTTTAAATTCAAAGGAATTTGAATTTATATCTTTTGATCATGCCACTTCTATTTTTCCTGGATCAAGCTCATTTTTGTGAGTCTGGGAAAATTATCCCCGTGCCCAACTCTTTCTCTAACCTTTCTCTTCTTCCCTTTTTCTTTCTCTTTATTTTCTGTTTTGAAAAGAGCATTAGAGAGAGAGAGGGAGAAGCAAGCCCAGCCGGCCTCCTGCAGTCCAGCTAGGCCCAACCAGTCAGCCCATCTAAACCTAACCCTAGCCCGACCCTCATCTCTCGCGATCCCCTCGCTCTGCCC
This sequence comes from Aegilops speltoides, assembly GCA_021437245.1. Classification (NCBI taxonomy): domain Eukaryota; kingdom Viridiplantae; phylum Streptophyta; class Magnoliopsida; order Poales; family Poaceae; genus Aegilops; species Aegilops speltoides. Next base: position 573,022,781 of record CM038147.1, read on the forward strand.
GATCCCCCACTCTCTCCCTCGTCCTCCCCTCCTGCATCGAGCGCCCCCGCGATCCACCTCGCCCATGCCGCCCCGCCAATCTGCCGAGCCACCACCAACCACCACGAGCTCCACCACGGGCCTTCACGCCGGCGACCGGCGCCGTCCCATCCGCGCCCGATCCCCATCTCCTCCCTCGCGCTGCCATCTCCCTCGCTTGACCCCCTCGGCCTCCTCCACCCCGTCGCCGTTCGAAGCCCGGCGGCCGTTCTCGTCGCCTCCGCCACACGACAGCAGCCGCCGCCCGGGTCCCCTCTGCTCCACCATGCACGCAGCGCCCGAGCCCGGCCGCGTTGCAGCCTCTGCTGCCGCAACCTTGACCTCCCTGTGCGAGCCCCGCCACCGCCTGCTACCTCGCCTCCCCAACCCGAGCTGGCTCGGATCCGGCCATCTTCGCCGCCTCCTCGCCGGATTCCGCCGTCATTTGCATCCCCGGCCTTCCTCGCTCAACCCTGCGACGGTGCTCCCCTACATCTGCGCCCGAGGCCATGGCCTCCTCGTCCCGATTCATGGGCGAATCGCTGGAGCCGCCGTCCTCTGCCTCGCCAGCGCTGCCTTCTTTGGCGCTCCGCCGTGCCAGTTCCGTCGCTGCCGCTACAAGTCCCGCTCGAAAACAGCCCCTGCATCGCGCCAAGTCTCTGCACCTTCACTTGCTGTTGCTGTTGACGCCAAGTCCAACGACCACCAAGCAGGGAATTCGCAAGCTCCATCTCCGTTGACCGTTTTGGATACGCCAAGACCGAACCCGTCAAGTACCCTGTGGATGCGTCAAGTGCCACGGCGTCGCATTAATTTCTTCCTGAACGTGTTCAACTACACGGTGATGCGCCAAGTACCCCTTCGGATGCGCTAGTTCGACTACATGGACGGTCAAGTACCTCTACCGCCGCCCGGACATCTACGAAAACGTGTTCAACTACCGTCGCCACGTGAACAATGACTTCCACTACGCCGTGTACGACTACTTCCACGACGTCCGTGAACCACTACCGTCGACCTGGACATCTACGAAAACGAGTACAACTACTTCCCTCGACGTTTTTGAGCCGCCCCGAAATGCACGCTTCGAAGGTATAACCCCGAGACGACCTTCCGAGAACGAATGTGGGTTGTATGAGATGCCCGTGTTTGCACCGTGCCCGTTTGTTTCATGCACGTTCCTCCTCGTTACCATGCCGTCGACCCGTGGGAACCCGGTAGTCGGGAGCACACCACCATCTTGCATGACTCGCTCACGCTCACTTCCTTTTGCACCGGTATCTCCGTGAGCTACCAGAACCGATATGTTGCCGTGGCACCATTTCTGTTTCACCGCCGTGGCACCTTTTTCCTTCCGCCATGGCGACAAATGCCTCGTATCATGCTCATGTCAACATTTTCATAAAAAATGCATAAAACTTGTATATGTCATCCGCATCATGATAATAACAATTAAAATGTTTAAAATTGTTGTTTGCATGAAAATTGCTAAAGGCACATGGGGACTTTCCGGAATTATTGTTTGTTGTTTCCGGCCTCATTTAAAATTGCCTAGCTAGGTAGTTTAATTATGCTTTACCTCTTGCCATGTTTAACAACATTTAATATTGTTGAGTAGCTCATAACTGAGAGAGAACTAAATAAGTGATGTGGTGTTTCGTCAATATGCAACTTGTTGCATATTGAGATCCCCTTAATTTGTAAGATAGTTTGTTGCATTTTGCCATGCCATGCCTCTTTAAACCGGACATGCATCATACTTGATTGTGCTTCATGACATGTTTATGCTTGTGTGTTTACCTTGTTGCTTGTTTCTTTCCGGGTTGCTTCTCTCGTTAGCTTCAGTTTCGTTCCGGAGTTGTGAGGATCCGTTCGACTTCGTCCGTTTGTCTTCTTCATGGAATCGTTCTTCTTCCTTGCGGGATTTCAGGCAAGATGATCATACCCTCGAAATCACTACTATCTTTGCTATGCTAGTTTGCTCGCTCTTTTGCTATGCCAATGCTACGATGCCTACCATTTGCTTGTCAGCCTCCCAAATTGCCATGTCAAACCTCTAACCCACCATGTCCTAGCAAACCGTTGATTGGCTATGTTACCGCTTTGCTCAGCCCCTCTTATAGCGTTGTTAGTTGCAGGTGAAGATGAAGTTTGTTCCTTGTTGGAACATGGAGATGTTGTTCCTTGTTGGAACATGTTTACTTGTTGGGATATCACAATATATCTTATTTAATTAATGCATCTATATACTTGGTAAAGGGTGGAAGGCTCGGCCTTATGCCTGGTGTTTTGTTCCACTCTTGCCGCCCTAGTTTCCGTCATACCGGTGTTATGTTCCCGGATTTTGCGTTCCTTACGCGGTCGGGTGATTTATGGGACCCCCTTGACAGTTCGCTTTGAATAAAACTCCTCCAGCAAGGCCCAACCTTGTTTTTACCATTTGCCTACCTAAGCCTTTTTCCCTTGGGTTCTGCAGACTCAAGGGTCATCTTTATTTTACCCCCCCGGGCCAGTGCTCCTTCGAGTGTTGGTCCAACCTGAGCGATGTCCGGCGCCCCCTGGGCAACCAGGGTCTATGCCAACCCGACGTCTTGCTCATCCGGTGTGCCCTGAGAATGAGATATGTGCAGCTCCTATCGGGATTTGTCGGCACAGCGGGAGGCTTTGCTGGTCTTGTTTTACCATTGTCGAAAAGTCTTGATGTACCGGGATACCGAGTCTGATCGGAGTGTCTCGGGTGAAGGTCTATTCCTTCGTTGATCGCGAGAGCTTGTCATGGGCTAAGTTGGGACACCCCTGCAGGGTATAAACTTTCGAGAGCCGTGCCCGCGGTTATGTGGCAGATGGGAATTTGTTAATGTCCGGCTGTAGAAAACCCGAAGTTGACCTTAATTAAAATACATCAACCGCGTGTGTAACCGTGATGGTCTCTTCTCGGCGGAGTCCGGGAAGTGAACACGGTGTTGGAGTTATGTTTGATGTAAGTAGTTTCAGGATCACTTCTTGATCATACTTTTATCGACCGTGCTTTGCCTTCTCTTCTCGCTCTCTTTTGCGATTGTAGCCATCATATATGCTAGTCGCTTGCTGCATCTCCACCTCATTACTCCATCCTTCCTATAAGCTTAAATAGTCTTGATCTCGCAGGTGCGAGATTGCTGAGTCCCCGTGGCTCACGGATACTTCAAAACCAGTTTGCGGTGCCTATGTTACCGGCGGTGGCGCAACCAAGCTCAAGGAGGAGCTCGATGAAGATCTTGCCCTTTGTGTTGTTTCGTTCTAGTTGATCGAGTAGTGGAGCCCAGTTGGGGTCGATCGGGGACCTTTATCGCATTTGGGGTTCTTCTTTTATTTTGGTTCCGTAGTCGGACCTTGATTGTATCTGGATGATGTAATGCTTTATTCATGTATTTGTGTGAAGTGGCGATTGTAAGCCAACTATGTATCTCTTTCCTTATGTATTACATGGGTTGTGTGAAGATTACCTCACTTGCGACATTGCTTTCAATGCGGTTATGCCTCTAAGTCGTGCTTCACACGTAGCCGCATCGAGGCGTTACAAGTTGGTAATCGAGCCTTCCCGACCTTAGGAGCCCCACCGCTTGATCGTTTTTAGCGGCGAGTTGTGTCTAGAAAAATGTTTTGAGTCATTTAGGATTATATATATCGGAGAGTTAGAATTCTTTTTACTCCTCGGTCCTTCGCCGCTCTGGTAAGGCATCCCGACGTAGAGTTTTGACTCTTCTCTTCGAAATTTCACTAAATTTTTTTTAGGATCACGCGGGTATCTTGGAATCGTTCGATGGTTTTATGATGAGAACATTGTCTTGGTGCCTCTGTCGGGGTTTAGTGGAAGTGTCCCGGAGTTGAGCTCGAGGTGTTGTCGTCATAATTTTATCGTTGCAGTTCGGAATACCGAGTTTAGTACGCCGACATCGAAAATCTCTTTTATGCGTTGTTGGTGAGATAACCCGATAACCCGATCTTGAGGTGAGTATGGGAGTATTGCCATGACTTCGTATAACGGATGCTTTTCAAGGTTGAGGTACACGATTTCGAAGGTTTCTTGGTTATGTGTTGACGGATGGATACAGCTTGGATGTAGGTATTGTTAGTTTGGGTGAGATATATTGCTTCCCCTGTATCCCCAACACCAGATTGCATAACCAGAAAGTTTCGGAAGTTTTATAGGTGGGAATTCAAGTAGCTCCTAGAATATCTTTCCGATAGATGCATGATATGGGATTGGGTAAATCTCTATCATATGTTTGTTCCGGCTTATTCTGCAAGCCAGTCCTTTGTTTTTGTTTTGAGTTGTGGTATTCGAGTTGCTTCAATGTCAAGTGTTGATTCCATACCTTTCCGAAATGGTGTTCTCATACTCCGATGTGAATACCAATCCTTCTCGACAATCGAGATTGTCATATCAATCCTTTTCAACCGGCGTGTTTCTCTTCAAGTGGATCCGATCACTTCAACATCAGCAAGACCAATTATCATTTCTTCTCAACGGTGTTTGTTTCATCCGTCTCCAAGTTGCCTTTGTTTTTCCCGCCCACCCACCCTTTTTCCTCAAGGACTAAGATTTCTTTACCAAGTATCCTTTTATTTTTGTGAAGTTTCTCCATTCTTTTCTATCAATGTTCTTACCCGGTGGTCCTCAAGAAGATGTTCTACTAGTTCGTCATTCCTAATTCATTTCACTTCTCCGGTGGATTCAAGTCAAGTTTTGTTGATCATACCTTTTTCCTCATTTCAATGTCTTCTCATACCGGTGCACCTCATTATCATTCTACTTCTCGTTATTTGTTATTCGGGAGTGCTCAAGATATCTCGAAGATTTGTGTTTCCACTCTGCATTCGTTCAAGCTCTTTCGAGATTGGTATCTCATTCAAGTCATTTAATTCAACCGGTGCAACATCTCTTCTAAATCTTTTCAACGGTGTTCTTTTGAGTGGGCCCTAACCCACAGGTCTTTTCCCAGGATCTTACCTGACTCTTCTATTTTCCCAGAGCTATCCTAAACTCTTCTCCAAGTTTGACGTAAGAATGAGTTATCATCAGTCAATTGCTTTTCTCCAAGATCTTTCAAATTCTTTTCATACTTGGCTCAACCTCTTCGCTTTTGATTCTTCCGATGTGCCTCAATAATTCTTGGTGGTGTTTCTCGTTGTTATTCTCATCATTTGAAGACCGAAGAAGAGTTTCTCTTTAATCTTGCTCTATTCTCTTCAAGATTCATGGTGCTAGCTTGTTGCCATCCTCTCTTAATTGTTTTCGATTGTGAGAATCTTTTTCAACCATCCGGAGCATTTTAGGAGTCTTTTCAGTTTCATTCTCCGGAGCCAATCATCTCAGAATTATTCATTCAAGCTTTCAGCTCTCATTCTCCTATCTTGCCGGTGCATCAATCGAATATCCTCTAATCAGTTCTTGATCTCTTTGTTCTCATGTATCTAGTTTGTCTCAAGCACCTTCGTTCATTTGCTAATTCTTACCGGTGATGCACCCCTACTTCGACCATTTTCAATTCTTACGGTGGTTCTTTCAAGATCTCTCTTCCTTGTTCATCATATCAATTCATTTGTTGTTCCAATCCTACCGGTGGTTCGTTGAAGACCTTCTCAAGTTTACGCCATATCTCTCTTAATCCTTTCTACGAGAATAAGTAGTATGCCAAATCCGTTGATTGTCATCAATTTAAATTGGTGAAGGATACGCATAACATAATTCTTATTCTGGTTTCATCCAAGTGATTAATCCTTTCCTTCGGAGTTTGTTCAGGAGAAATAAAATTTTGGCTTCTTGTTGTTCATCTTTCTTCCGGAGTTCTAAGTTTTCCGCACTATCTCCTCGCGAAGCTCCATCTAAATCATTGCAAGGATTCACCTTGTGTTTTCAAGTTCTCTTTCTTTTTTATCATCCTTTTATTACCGGAGTTCTTCATGGAGGCTCTACATGGTGGTTCCTCAAGGATTCTTTTCACTCTTCAATTGTTCTTCAAGATTTCTCTTGAAGTTATGATCCGCCGAGCCATACTTCAAAATAAACATGGTGCTCAACGCATATTTTGTTTTGAGTAGTTCAAGCATTTCTTCATCTTGCATTCCGAAGTGCAATTCTTTCTACCTGATCTTTTGAGGTGGTGTTATGTCATTCTTGACAATTTCCCTTCATGCTTCATGATTCACATGTTGTCAAAAATGAGGTATATTAAATCCATCAATCTCTTCATTGGAGTTATCTTGGTATAGATTTCACCTAAAGCCTTCCCTAAGGAATGTTGCTATTTTGGTGCTTATTAAAGACCCAAGTTATCTCTTTTCCATCTTGATGGAACAAGCTTTCATCTCTTCGTTAATCTCAAGCAAGCAATGGTTTCCATTAGTGGCTGGTTGTCACCTCATAATTTTGAGATGTTTTCCATGAGCCCACTACAAGCTTATTCGTTTCGTTGTTGGTTTTCCAACAACCCCGTTTTAACCTTCTTGGAAGGGTGCTTTCCAAGCTCAATTTTGGCAGAAGTTGCCATTCCCCCCTCCATTCTGTTATTCCAATGACCTATCCTCTATTCTTTGTTTCGGAGGTATTGTAATGTTGCTTTTCTCAACCCATCATCTCGTTTGTCTAAGATCATGTTCTTTTCATGTTTGTCCATTTAACCGGAGTGTTGTGTTCTCATTCAAGTTCTTTCATCTTATCAAGTCTTGCATCTCTTTTCAACCGGTGTGCTGTCTGAGATCTTTCTTACCCCTTGTGCCATTTTTCAATAGCTTCGGAGGCAGTGTGTTGTTTATTTCATCAAGTATCCTCTCATCTTGTCAAGTTCATGTTCTATTCCTTCCATGTTTAACCGGAGTGCTATCCGAATTCTTTCCCTCTCATCTTGTTTTAACCGGAGTGGTTTCGAATTCTATCTTGTCCATTAAACTCTTGATACATGTCTTTGCAACCTTCAAGTCCTCGTAATGTTCCTTGTTCCTTTTTTCTAACGGATTGTTTGCAATCTCGTTCATCTCTGTTATACCCTTTCTTTTAAATTGCTCAACCTCTCAAGGTTCGTGGTTTCACTCGTTTGTCAAAGAAGCAACTTAGTTTTACCTTTCTTTTTCTCTTCTGTTTTCCCTCCGGTGCCATCCTAGATCTCGGGACGAGATCCTCTTGTAGTGGTGGAGTGTTGTAACACCCCGAGCCCGATGCTCCAGAAGACTTCCAGATATTCCAAGATTCGTCGTGTGATTTGTTTTGTTCGTTGCATTCATCCTTGCATCATGTGCATTTCATCATGCCATCATGTCATTTAATTTTTTAAAAACTCAACTAAATAAATCGAGTGGATCCTCGGTCCATTTAAATCGAGGGATATTGACAATGGTGATTTCTCTTTATAACATATCCTCTCGATATTTAGAGAGCTACTATAAAATATTCCATTAGCTTGGAATTAACCGTAACACACTTGCAAAATTCCCATGCCCTTTCTACTTCAAGTTTGGTCCCCAAACTTTGCCAACATTTCTTTTCCCATTTATCGAGGCTCCTCCTAATTTCTCAACATTTTTGGACACTTCTCAAACCCGTCCTAGTTCAAATCATTTGGTTTAAATTCAAAGGAATTTGAATTTATATCTTTTGATCATGCCACTTCTATTTTTCCTGGATCAAGCTCATTTTTGTGAGTCTGGGAAAATTATCCCCGTGCCCAACTCTTTCTCTAACCTTTCTTTTCTTCCCTTTTTCTTTCTCTTTATTTTTTGTTTTGAAAAGAGAATTAGAGAGAGAGAGAGAGAGGGAGAAGCAAGCCCAGCCGGCCTCCTGCAGTCCAGCTAGGCCCAACCAGTCAGCCCATCTAAACCTAACCCTAGCCCGACCCTCATCTCTCGCGATCCCCTCGCTCTGCCCGATCCCCCACTCTCTCCCTCTTCCTCCCCTCCTGCATCGAGCGCCCCCGCGATCCACCTCGCCCATGCCGCCCCAACCACCACGAGCTCCACCACGGGCCTTGACGCCGGCGACCGGCGCTGTCCCATCCGCGCCCGATCCCCATCTCCTCCCTCGCGCTGCCATCTCCCTCGCTTGACCCCCTCGGCCTCCTCCACCCCGTCGCCGTTCGAAGCCCTGCGGCCGTCCTCGTCGCCTCCGCCACACGACAGCAGCCGCCGCCCGGGTCCCCTCTGCTCCACCATGCACGCAGCGCCCGAGCCCGGCCGCGTCGCAGCCTCTGCTGCCGGCAACCTTGACCTCCCCTGCGCCAGGCCCCGCCACCGGCCTGCTACCTCGCCTCCCCAACCCGAGCTGGCTCGGATCCGGCCATCTTCGCCGCCTCCTCGCCGGATTCCGCCGTCATTTGCATCCCCGGCCTTCCTCGCTCAACCCTGCGTCGGTGCTCCCCTACATCTGTGCCCGAGGCCATGGCCTCCTCGTCCCGATTCATGGGCGAATCGCCGGAGCCGCTGTCCTCTGCCTCGCCAGCGCTGCCTTGCTGGAGCGCTCCGCCGTGCCCAGTTCCCGTCGCTGCCGCTACAAGTCCCGCTCGAAAACAGCCCCTGCATCGCGCCAAGTCTCTGCACCTTCACTTGCTGTTGCTGTTGACGCCAAGTCCAACGACCACCAAGCAGGGAATTCGCAAGCTCCATCTCCGTTGACCGTTTTGGATACGCCAAGACCGAACCCGTCAAGTACCCTGTGGATGCGTCAAGTGCCACGGCGTCGCATTAATTTCTTCCTGAACGTGTTCAACTACGGGTGATCGCCAAGTACCCTTCGGATGCGCTGGTTCGACTACATGGGCGGTCAAGTACCTCTACCGCCGCCCGGACATCTCTGGCGTGTTCAACTACCGTCGCCACGTGAACAACGACTTCCACTACGCCGTGTACAACTACTTCCACGACGTCCGTGAACCACTACCGTCGACCTGGACATCTACGAAAACGAGTACAACTACTTCCCTCGACGTTTTTGAGCCGCCCCGAAATGCACGCTTCGAAGGTATAACCCCGAGACGACCTTCCGAGAACGAATGTGGGTTGTATGAGATGCCCGTGTTTGCACCGTGCCCGTTTGTTTCGTGCACGTTCCTCCTCGTTACCATGCCGTCGACCTGTGGGAACCCGGTAGTCGGGAGCACCCCACCATCTTGCATGACTCGCTCACGCTCACTTCCTTTTGCACCGGTATCTCCGTGAGCTACCGGAACCGATATGTTGCCGTGGCACCATTTCTGTTTCACCGCCGTGGCACCTTTTTCCTTCCGCCATGGCGACAAATGCCTCGTATCATGCTCATGTCAACATTTTCATAAAAAATGCATAAAACTTGTATATGTCATCCGCATCATGATAATAACAATTAAAATGTTTAAAATTGTTGTTTGCATTAAAATTGCTAAAGGCACATGGGGACTTTCCGGAATTATTGTTTGTTGTTTCCGGCCTCATTTAAAATTGCCTAGCTAGGTAGTTTAATTATGCTTCACCTCTTGCCATGTTTAACAACATTTAATATTGTTGAGTAGCTCATAACCGAGAGAGAACTAAATAAGTGATGTGGTGTTCCGTCAATATGCAACTTGTTGCATATTGAGCTCCACTTAATTTGTAAGATAGTTTGTTGCATTTTGCCATGCCATGCCTCTTTAAACCGGACATGCATCATACTTGATTGTGCTTCATGACATGTTTATGCTTGTGTGTTTACCTTGTTGCTTGTTTCTTTCCGGATTGCTTCTCTCGTTAGCTTCAGTTTCGTTCCGGAGTTGTGAGGATCCGTTCGACTTCGTCCGTTTGTCTTCTTCATGGAATCGTTCTTCTTCCTTGCGGGATTTCAGGCAAGATGATCATACCCTCGAAATCACTACTATCTTTGCTATGCTAGTTTGCTCGCTCTTTTGCTATGCCAATGCTACGATGCCTACCATTTGCTTGTCAGCCTCCCAAATTGCCATGTCAAACCTCTAACCCACCATGTCCTAGCAAACCGTTGATTGGCTATGTTACGCTTTGCTCAGCCCTCTTATAGCGTTGTTAGTTGCAGGTGAAGATGAAGTTTGTTCCTTGTTGGAACATGGAGATGTTGTTCCTTGTTGGAACATGTTTACTTGTTGGGATATCACAATATATCTTATTTAATTAATGCATCTATATACTTGGTAAAGGGTGGAAGGCTCGGCCTTATGCCTGGTGTTTTGTTCCACTCTTGCCGCCCTAGTTTCCGTCATACCGGTGTTATGTTCCCTGATTTTGCGTTCCTTACGCGGTCGGGTGATTTATGGGACCCCCTTGACAGTTTGCTTTGAATAAATCTCCTCCAGCAAGGCCCAACCTTGGTTTTACCATTTGCCTACCTAAGCCTTTTTCCCTTGGGTTCTGCAGACTCAAGGGTCATCTTTATTTTACCCCCCCCGGTCCAGTGCTCCTTCGAGTGTTGGTCCAACCTGAGCGATGTCCGGCGCCCCCTGGGCAACCAGGGTCTATGCCAACCCGACGTCTTGCTCATCCGGTGTGCCCTGAGAACGAGATATGTGCAGCTCCTATCGGGATTTGTCGGCACAACGGGAGGCTTTGCTGGTCTTGTTTTACCATTGTCGAAATGTCTTGATGTACCGGGATACCGAGTCTGATCGGAGTGTCTCGGGTGAAGGTCTATTCCTTTGTTGATCGCGAGAGCTTGTCATGGGCTAAGTTGGGACACCCCTGCAGGGTATAAACTTTCGAGAGCCGTGCCCACGGTTATGTGGCAGATGGGAATTTGTTAATGTCCGGTTGTAGAAAACCCGAAGTTGACCTTAATTAAAATACATCAACCGCGCGTGTAACCGTGATGGTCTCTTCTCGGCGGAGTCCGGGAAGTGAACACGGTGTTGGAGTTATGTTTGACGTAAGTAGTTTCAGGATCACTTCTTGATCATACTTTTATCGACCGTGCTTTGCCTTCTCTTCTCGCTCTCTTTTGCGATTGTAGCCACCATATATGCTAGTCGCTTGCTGCAGCTCCACCTCATTACTCCATCCTTCCTATAAGTTTAAATAGTCTTGATCTCGCGGGTGCGAGATTGCTGAGTCCCCGTGGCTCACGGATACTTCAAAACCAGTTTGCGGTGCCTATGTTACCGAGTAGGTGGCGCAACCAAGCTCAAGGAGGAGCTCGATGAAGATCTTGCCCTTTGTGTTGTTTCGTTCTAGTTGATCGAGAGTGGAGCCCGGTTAGGGTCGATCGGGGACCTTTATGCATTTGGGGTTCTTCTTTTATTTTGGTTCCGCATGGGACCTTGATTGTATCTCGATGATGTAATGCTTTATTCATGTATTTGTGTGAAGTGGCGATTGTAAGCAACTATGTATCTCTTTCCCTTATGTATTACATGGGTTGTGTGAAGATTACCTCACTTGCGACATTGCTTTCAATGCGGTTATGCCTCTAAGTCGTGCTTCGACACGTGGGAGATATAGCCGCATCGAGGGCGTTACACTGATAGGTCTGAAATCGTTGACTCGACACGCTTCCGGAGACTTGGTGATGAGAGTGATTAAAGCCTGGTTGAGTCTACCAAAACCATGGCCATTATTGAGGACCAGTTTGTGCAGCGCTGCCATCACATCTCCTTTGATAATGTTCCAACATTTATGAAAGAACACTCCTATGAATCCATCCGGTCCCGGGGCGCGATCAGCTGGCATGGCTTTGATTACCGCCCAAACTTCCTCCTTCGTGAATGGAAGCTCCAATTCCGTGAGATCCACATGCTGGATGTTGAGAGCCTCCAGGTCTAGCATGTGCTCTCTAACCGTGCCCACTCCAAGCAAACCTCTGTAAGCTTGGAGGAATGCCTCCTCTTTCCCTCTTTGATCCGTGATGATCTGGTCGTCAACAACAATAGCCGGGATGAAGTTTTTCGTTTTCCTATCATTGGCCACGAGATGGAACAACTTCGAGTTTGCATCCCCTTCCGTAAGCAAGCGTAACCTGGACCTCTGTCGTGCAATCGTTCTCTCAAGCGAAGCAAGACCCAACACCAGCTGCTTGAGCATACCTCGCAGCCACCTCCCCTCTGGGGTAAGCAAGCGCAAATCCTGCGCGCAATCCAATCTAAGTATGACCAGCTTCGCCACCCCAATTTGGAGTTTGACATTTCCAACTTTCCTTTGGCCCCGAGACGTGAGAGCACATGCCGTGTTTCTCAATAAAACATCCAAACGGTGAAACGGTTCAACAATCTCAGAATCACACGTCCAAGCCTGCTGTACCACCTCCAAGAACCCCTCTACCTTAGTCAAAAAAATTCAAACCAGAATCTTCTCTTCGACTCCATGCGCTCCTCCAAGGAGAGGTATAGTGGGCAGTGGTCAGAAGATGCCGTCGAGAGAGCTTGTAGCAAGTTGTCAGGATGCTCAAGCTCCCAATCCACTGAGACAAATGCCCTATCGATTTTAGTGAGGGTGGGTACCTCCCGCTCATTACTCCACGTGAATTTACGTCCATGCAAAAACAGCTCCTTGAGGGCGTTATCATCAACAAATCTCTTGAACTTCCCCATCATCCTGCGATCCGGAAGTGTGTTGTTTTTGTCCATCGCATGAAGGATCATGTTGAAATCGCCAATCACCGGCCACGGTCCCGGGCAGAGCGATCGCCTCTCCGTCAACTCATGGAGAAACTGGGTTTTCTGGTCATCCTCTTGTGGCCCATAAACCACCGAGAGCCACCACGGGCTCCCCTCCCTCGGCGCAACATATACAGACAGAGAGAAAGAATCAAGGGTGAAATTAGAAAGTTGGACACGTGAGGAGTCCCACCCCACAAGAATCCCACCTCTAGTCTCGGATGCCGGGTGATACGCATAACCATCGTAAGATGGACCTAAGAATTGCAAGATGATATACTGGTAAACATGATCCAGTTTAGACTCGACAATACAAACAATCGCTACACACAAGGAATCCATAAAATCCCGCAGCGCCTTCTTCTTGATCGGGCTATTCAAACCCCGCACGTTCCAGCACACCACGTCCGTAGGGTTGTACAACATAGGGGAAGCAAATCCTCCATGTCAGTACCCAAATCCCGCCTACGTGACCGTCATTGCCGCAGACTCCAGTTGTGCCGACAGATTAGTGGGCACTGTCTTTCCAAAGATCGCCGCAATGGCTTTCAACTGTTGCTCTTGCACTGGGAATCGAATACGGATCGAAGGATCCCAAGCGTGTCATCCGAGACTGCCAACTCATAGGAAGCCACTCCCAATGCCTTCAAGAGCACCGTCTCCGCAACTGTCGCTTTGGTATTTCTAGCCCCACCCACCGAATTCACCACCGATCTGGTCGTACGCCTAGGTGTCAAAGGATCCTGGCCCAGCCGCACAACACGGGCACCCTCAATCTCCTTGAGCAAAGGCGGGGCCAACTTCTTGAGAAGTCCGGCGCAGAAAGACTTGATATTTCCCAAAGCTACCAATTATTTAGCCGTAACATTAGCCGGTATCTCCTCTAGTTGATTCTGCCGAGCCACCATCACGTCCTGTTGTGCACCAGAGCATGGCACCCCCACGTACGTAGTCACGTCCGCGCATGGAATCACCGGATCAACTTGGGAGGCCGTGTCCAATGAGGACCGTCCGAGCTCCGGGGTCCCACCCAGCTCAGAAACCGGAGCCCAACCAACTGCGTGGGCGGCAGCCGAGACACCCATCTCTGTGCACTGGGGCGACCGGATCTGCTGCGCCGGCTCTTGGAAAGAATCCACCATGTCTCCCAGATCCATCAATGGCAAGGCCACAGGGGGGAGCAGAAGATCCGGAGTCCCCCCCCTCCCCCCCCCCGCGCATCCCACCGATGGGACAGTAGCATCGGAGGCCGTAACGACTGCAGCGGGACCGGCTGTCTCCATCGGTCTATCCTTGTCCACCTGAGCCAACTTGCCAGCTTCGGCAGCATCGGGAACATGGCCGATGACCGGACCAGCCATGGGATCCGCGACCATTGTCATATCCGCCATCCTGACCTGTCCCTCTCCACTTTTGTCAGCCTGTGTCTCGTCTCTGCCACCCGATAAGCCCAACTCACCACTTTTGACCAACTCCAACCCTCTAGCTGGCGTCTTCCCTGCAGCCTGCTCCACCAACTCATTCGGCACCACCAACCTCCTCTGCGGACCGTTGGGGGTCCGGCCCGGATGATGCGAAGCATCCTTCGATCATCCCCGTAGACCTTCCATGGTCTCACCAAGCACCAAGAGGACCCATAACTAGTGCACGAGCTAGAGCTCTCGAGACTGAGGTGACTTCTATCCTTAGTGATATTTCATTTGATCCTCTCGAGACATGGCTACTACCTAAGTCCGGAATGTTGTGCATCATTAGGTACCAAGAGGACCCTCCTGATAATGTACATGAAGATGGTCAAGACCCCAAGTCCACGCAAGAAGAGAAGCAACAGAAGAAGGCGAGAACAGCCTCCAGGCACCAGACATCCGGCCATGATCCTAGACATCCGGCCTGTGGAGATCTACATGGCCAGGACTCTGCAGAAGAAGCTACATGGACCGGACATACGGCGTCCAGCCTGGACATCTGACCCTCCTCACCGGAAATCCGGCCAACTGCCCGGACATCCGTCCCCAGCGTATAGGGAGCACAGAAGGTTGCCCCATCAGCCCGGACATCCGGCCATCACCCCGGACATCCGGCGCCTCCCGAAGCACCGGACATCCGGCCCCTCCGCCCGGACATCCGGCGCCGCCCATCCAGAGAATAGAACGTCTATCCTCACCAGCCCAGACATCCGGCCCTTCAGGCCGGACATCCAACCCCTCGCGAGCCACCGGACATCCGGCCTTCCCTGTCTACGAAGAGTGTAAGGGCCGAGGCCCATGTACCCCTCTTCGCCCCTAGACTATATATACTCCATCCCCACCTATGTTTTAGGGTTAGCATTGTGATAGCTCACTTGAGATAGAGCATTTCTCATCCGTACCGGATCTACTCCTCGTGAGGGACCGCACCTCTTCGGACAAGATCCACTCGGATTCCAGGCCTCCATCCGGAGAAGACAATCAAGACCTCCTCACGGAGAAGAACGGTTACTCTTGTATCGTCCCTTGTTGATTTTGGATCTCGCGTTACTTTGTGCCTCGATGATCTAGCACTTGTGTGATCAATTTCGTGTCGGTCGAGTGTTTCTCTTGTTTTCCCCTCGTGTTCTTCCGCGCGTTCTTCGTGTTCCCCGCAGGATCCGCTCCAAACGTGAAAGATCGCCCCCTAGGGTTCTGCCCTACATCATCTTGGTATCATGAGCCACGTTGATCACGTTTTTGGAGCCCCTACCCTGTGTTTTCTAGCTTGATTTTGTGGATTTCGTCCTAAATCCAAAAGTTCCCCACCAAAAATAGCCCCGAATTTTTTTTGTGATTTGTTGGTGTGATGAAGTTTTGTTGGATTTGATCCACAGATATGCTTTGCATCGAGTGGATCTAGCTTTTCCCCACCTTCTCCATGATTACCATCCACCAATTCGTCTGAATTTCGCCCCGGAGTTGCCCTTTTTCCCATGGAGTTCATCGTGTTCGTCCCTGATCCAGGAGCCCGGACATCTGCCCGTGTCCATCGGACATCCGGCAGCTGGCCCGGACATCCGGCCCCTAGCAGCAGCAACTCTATTCCCGGACACCATTTTCCGCAAAGTTTCGCCAAATTTTGCCCCGGTGCCCACGCTTACTTCCGCATACCACCACCATTTCCAAAAGCACTCACCGCTACCTCCTATGACGATTTTTGGTCTTTGAGATTTTGTGTTGTGGTTCCCGTGTCCTATTGTGTTTCGGCTATATAGGTACTGTTCGACGTCAACATCACCACCGCTCATCTCCATCGACTACTCGTCATCGCCAAGGATGGTAACCTCGACGACATCTTTGTCATACCTTGCAATTGCATTGATACCCACATGGCCTTACTTTTGCGTAACTTACCCATTGAGACTAGCCATTGAGTATTGCCGGCAACGTGACTTGTGCACATTAGTGATTATACTCCATAGCATACATACCATACCATAGTGGTGCATATCTTGGCATCAACTTTTGTGTCACAAATTTTTCATAGCATACACACTTGCTATCTTGGTTCCTGAAGTTTTGCATGAGAAAAGAGCTCAAAAGTGAAAGAGCCACCCAAGCTTTTAAGCAAAGAGGAAAGATAAGCAAAGAGCTTCTAAACAAGAAACATAGCATCATACTACATTAAGATTGTCATACCCGATCATCTTGGATCCTAGCACCAAAATACCATACATATAGTATACTTGGGATAGAGGTCGTTGCATTTTTGCCTAGTAGGTTGTGCACAAGTTACGTATCCGCCTATTGTGCAAGCGTGCTAGCGTCTCTCGTGTATTGTGCAACAAGAGCATTTTCGTGGATTCCACATTTTGGCTCACTTTTGGTTTGCACAATCCCACTTATCTATTTGCGTGTGTGTTTCCGTGTACCAGTACTTGCTTGGTCTACTTGTTGCATTTGCAAATTTGTGAATCTTTTCCAACATTATTGAAGCTCACTTACAATTGCATCAAATTGTGTGCCACCATCCTAACCAAGCTCCACCATAAGCTTTTACTTGTGTAGGTGTGAGAACCGACAAGAATTAGTACCAATAGTGCTGTTTCATTGTCTGCATTTGAGTGAACTTGATTCATTGTCAACATCGGTCAAGGTACAATTGGTATAAGTTCTTCTCCTTCTACCACTCACATTTTTGCTTGGAATGATGGATAGGCCAAGTTCTTCTACCAACCCACTCTTCATCGAGCAAGACAATGACATGTCCTCGTTTGTCACCAAGAGCCACCTCTTTGGTGCACAATGAGCGTTGCATCAAGAGCAACAAGCTATGACCGACCGCATCGACAACCTGGTCACCGACTTGCGACTCTCCGAGCAACATACCAAGGACTACCTCGACAACAAGCTCGACACTCACAAGCAAGAGAACGATGCAAGGATGGACAAGATTCACGCCTTGTTGGTGAACCATTCTCCTTCTACATCGTCATACTCAAGACGGAGCCGCTCAAGTCGACACTCCGACGACACCTTCTCCAGCTCAAGTACACCGACATCAAACACTCTTCGACGAGCCGCGCGTCAAGACCGTCATGCATCTCGCAATCCTCTACACGACAAGCATTCACAAGAGCAAGTCGATGACCAAGTACCTCGTCCTCAACCACACCAAGTCGCTTTTGCACAAGCTCAAGAACGACAACGTCAACGGTGCCAAGAGGAAGAACGAGCGCGTCTCCATCAAGCGGAACAAGACGCCAAGTCTCAATGTCTTCAACAGCAACAACATGAAGCACAAGCTCTTGAGGCGCAACGTGCCCTTCAAGAATCATGTCGAGCCATTGCCAACTGCAACCGAGACCAGCGCAATCAAGAGCAAGCACTTCGAGAAGAAATCCAAGAGCGGAACTACCAACCGCGAGTGCAACATCAAGTTCCTCAAGCTCCTCCACAAGCTCGACAAGCTCCTCCTCAACCTCAAGGTCAACAAGAGCAAGTTGATCATGGACTTCCTCCACGCCAAGAGCAACATGAGGACGATTATCCTCCACGTCAAGGGTGTCATCATCACCATCGCCAACAACACAATGAAGATCAACGCTACGGCAAGCTAAAATTCACAATGCCCAAGTTCAATGGAAGCAATGATCCGGAAGAATACCTCTCATGGGCATTGAAGGTCAACAAAATCTTTCGTTTGAACAACTATGAGGAAGAGAATAAGATCTCTATGGCATCTCTTGAGTTCCAAGACTATGTGCTCATATGGTGGGAACAAGTCCTTGAGCGCCGAGAAGCAAAAGGTGAACCACCAATCACCACTTGGGCTCAAATGAAAGATGTCATGCGAGCACGATTTGTGCCCACCTACTACAACCGCGATCTCTTCAAGAAGCTCCTACTCCTCAAGCAAGGAACAAAGAGTGTTGAAGAATACTACAAGGAAATGGAGATAGCCATGATTCGAGCCAATGTCACGGAAGATGATGAGCAAACTATGGCACGTTTCTTGAATGGACTCAATCATCCCATCAAGAAGATCGCCGACTTCCAACCCTACTCCAACCTCATTGAGCTTGTGCATCAAGCTACAAAGGCGGAACGTCAAGTGCAAGATGAGTTCAAGTATGCCAAGTACACATCCAAGAACTATGGCTTCTCCAACATCCAAGCTTCAACGACTCCTCCAACTTCTACCTCAACCAAGCCATCTACAACCAACGACGACAAGTCAAGTTACAAGAAAACTTCAACAAGCTCGAGTCATCTTCCTCCTACTACAAGCAACTTCAGGCCGCGGGCTTCATCATCTACTCCGACCGATGAGACCGTCAAGACAATCTCCTTCAATTGTTTCACTTGCGGCGGCCGAGGCCACAAGTCCTATGATTGCACAAACAAGCGCACATCCTCAATGATGATGGAACCTATGACTCCATGAGTGACGAGGAGATGGAAGCCCTTGAGAAAGTTGCCATGCACCGGCGCGTGAACGAGGATGAAGATGATCAAGTCTTTTGTGGTGAGGATTCGAGCCCCGCTCTCGTTGTCTCCAAAGTCTTGACTCTTCAACATCAACAAGACGAAGCCAAACGATGCCACATCTTCCACACAAAGGCCGGAATCAATGGAAGGTCCGTCAAGGTCATCATCGATGGAGGTAGTTGCCACAACTTGGCATGTGAAGAACTATGCTGCAAGCTTCAATTGGTCAAGATGAAGCACCCGCATCCATACAAAGTCCATGGCTAAGTGACTCCGGCACTATACGAGTTGAGCATACGGTCCAAGTCTCCTTCAAAATTGGTGCATATGAGGACACTTTGGAGTGTGATGTCGTCCCAATGTGCGTTCGCCACCTCCTTCTTGGTCGACCATGGCAATTCGACCGTGGTGTCACCCATAAGGGGCGTACCAATCACTATAGCTTCAAGATGAAAGGGAAGGAGTATGTGCTATGACCTATGTCTCCTAGTCAAGTGATAGCCGACAAGCAAGCCACCAATCGTGGAGAGAAGAGTGAGAAAGTGATCCACCAAAAAGTGAGTGAGAGCCACAAGCCAAACTTGAGCGCCTCTTCGCCTAGAGAGAAAAACCAAGTCCTATTTTCTACCAAAAGTGAGATGAGAGAAGTGTGTGAGAACCCATCGAGTGTTATGCACTTTGTCCATGTGTGCAAGGATGGGGACCCAAAAACTAACACCTCTCACGATCTACCTTTAGTGTTTCAAACTCTTTTGCAGGAATTCCAAGATGTTTTCCCCGATGAGCTACCTTCGGGTCTACCTCCTCTACGAGGCATTGAGCATCGAATCGACCTCATCCCCGGAGCGCCGCTTCCAAACAAAGCTCCATAGCGCATCAACCCCGAAGAAACTAAGAGATCCAACGGCAAGTACAACAACAAACCGACAACAGTCAAGTACGTGAAAACTTAAGTCCTTGTGTCGTTCCCGTTATACTTGTGCCCAAACAAGATGGTAGTTTTCGCATGTGCTCCGATTGTAGACCTATAAATTCTATTACCGTTCGCTATAGGCATCCCATTCCACGCTTAGATTATATGCTTTATGAACTTAGCGGTGCCACCATCTTGTCCAAAATTGATCTTAAAAGTGGCTATTATCAAATCCGCATACAAGAGGGTGATGAATGGAAAACTGCTTTCAAAACCAAATTTGGCTTGTACGAGTGGTTGGTTATGCCTATGGGTTTATCGGAAGCTCCCGGAACTTTCATGCGTGTTATGCATTTTGTGCTTCGACCTTATATTGGAGTGTTTGTTGTGGTTTACTTTGATGATATTCTTGTGTTTAGCAAATCAATGAAAGAGCATGTAAAGCATGTTAGGGCTGTTTTGCAAACGCTTCGCAAGGAACGTCTTTATGCCAACATGAAAAAGTGCATGTTTGGTGTCGACAAGCTAGTCTTCTTGGGTTTTATCGTTTCTTCCAAGGGTGTCCATGTTGATGAATCTAAAATTGAAGAAATTAAAACTTGGCCCCAACCCACCAATTTGCAACAAGTGCGTAGCTTTCTTGGTCTTACGGTTTTTTATCGTCGCTGTGTGAAGGACTTTAGCACTATTGCCGCTCCTTTCCATGCCTTGAGTAAGAAGAATGCTCCTTTTGTTTGGGGATCTTTGCAAACCACCGCTTTTGATGAGCTCAAGTCTTTTCTTACTCATGCACCGATTCTTGATTTGCCCAATTTTGACAAAACTTGTGAGGTTCATTGTGATGCAAGTGGTACCGGAATTGGCGGAGTTTTGATGCAAGAAAAATGAGCCATCGCATATTTTAGTGAAAAATTCTCCGGTGCTCCACTTAACTATCCCATCTATGACAAAGAATTTTATGCTTTAGTGCGTGTGCTACATGTTTGGGAACATTATCTTAGACCTCATGAGTTTGTCATCCATACCGATCATGAAACGCTTAAGTACTTAAAAGGTCAAACTATGTTGAACAAGCGTCATGCCAAATGGAGTGAATTTATTGAATCTTTCCCCTATGTGATCAAGTACATTAAGGGTAAGGAAAATGTAGTTGCGCGTGCACTTTCACAAATATGCACGCTTGTCACTAAACTTGAGTTGAATGTTGTTGGCTTTGAGCACATAAAAGACTTGTATGCTAATGATCCATCTTTTGCTACTCCTTATGCTAAGTGTTTGACGCATACATCTTGGGAACAATATTACATCAAAGATGATTATCTTATGAGAGGTAATAAATTTTGCATTCCCGAGTGTTCTCTTCGTTTGCTCCTTCTGCAAGAGGCTCATGGAGGCGGACTCATGGGACGTTTTGGATGCGACAAGACATTCGCCACGCTCTCCAAGAACTACTTTTGGCCCAAGATGTTCCGCGACGTCTCATGCTTCACCAACCGATGCTCTACATGTCGCAAAGCTAAGTCTAAAGCTCAATCCCATGGTCTTTACATGCCTCTTCCTATTCCTTATCAACCTTGGGAAGACATTAGTATGGATTTTGTACTTGGTTTGCCTAGAACTCAAAATGGAAAGGATTTAGTGTTTGTTGTTGTGGACTGATTTTCTAAGATGGCACATTTCATTCCTTGCAACAAGATAGACGATGCTTCACACGTTACAAATATCTTTTGTAGGGAAATCTTGCGCCTCCGTGGAGTACCACAGACAATCGTCTCCGACCGCGACGTCAAGTTCTTGAGTTACTTTTGCAAGACGCTATGCGCCAAGCTTGGAGTCAAGCTTTTCTACCCATCCGCATACCATCCTCAAACCGACGGCCAAACGGAGGTGACGAACCGCAAGCTCTCCACTCTACTTCGCGTGTTGATCAAGAAAAACATCAAGGAGTGGGAGGAGTGTCTACCAATCGCCGAGTACGCCTACAATCATGCAAGACATTCGACTATCGGCAAGTCCCCCCTTCGAGGTCGTCTACGGCTTCAACCCGTTGTCCACATTGGACATTCTACCTCTTCCTCTACAAGAGTGCACCAACCTCGACGCAAGTGCTCGTGCAAGATACATCAAGAAGATGCATGAAGATACAAGGCACACCATCGAGTGCCTAGTACAACGACTCACGACCAAGCTCAATATCAACAAGCATCCCATGATATTCAACATTGGAGACCTCGTGTGGCTACACCTTCGCAACGACCGCTTCCCCAACGAACGCAAGTCCAAACTTCTCCCTCGAGCCGATGAACCCTTCAAGGTGCTAGAACGCTACAACAATAACGCTTACAACATCGATCTCCCACGCGACAAGTACAACGTGAGCGACATCTTCAACGTCTCCGATCTATCCCCATACCATGGTGATGAGGATTTCAATCCGAGGTCGGATCTTTCCGGGGGATGATGCGGAGCATCCTTCGGTCATCCCCATGGACCTTCCATCATCTCACCAAGCACCAAGAGGACCCATGACTAGAGCACGAGCTAGAGCTCTCGAGACCGAGGTGACTTCTCTCCTTAGTGATATCTCATTTGATCCTCTCGAGAAATGGCTACTACCTAAGTCCGGAATATTGTGCATAATTAGGTACCAAGAGGACCCTCCCGACGATGTACATGAAGATGGTCAAGACCCCAAGTCCACGGAAGAAGAGAACCAACGGAAGAAGGCGAGAACAACCTCCAGGCACCGGACATCCGGCCATGACCCCGAACATCCGGCCGCTGAAGGTCCACATGGCCAGAACTCTGTAGAAGAAGCTACAGGGACCGGACAGCCGGCGTCGAGCCCGGACATCGGGCCCTCCTCACCGGAAATCCGGCCAACTGCCAGGACATCTGGCCCCGGCGTCCAGGGAGCACAGAAGGTTGCCCCATCACCCCGAACATCCGGTGCCTCCCGAAGCACCGGACATCCGGCCCCTCCGCCCAGACATCCGGCGTCGCCCATCCAGAGAACAGAACGGCTATCCTCACCAGCCCGGAGATCCGGCCCCTCGCGAGCCACCGGACATCCGGCACGACGCCCGGACATCCGGCCTTTCCTGTCTGCGAACAGTGTAAGAGCCGAGGCCCATGTACCCCTCTTCGCCCCTAGACTATATATATTCCATCCCCACCTACGTTTTAGGGTTAGCATTGTGATAGCTCATTTGAGATAGAGCCTTGCTCATCCGTACCGTATCTACTCCTCGTGAGGGGCCGCACCTCTTGGGACAAGATCCACCCGGATTCAAGGCCTCCATCCGAAGAAGACAATCAAGACCTCCTCACGGAGAAGAACGGTTACTCTTGTATCATTCCTTGTTGACTTTGGATCTTGCGTTACTTTGTGCCTCGATGATCTAGCACTTGTGTGATCAATTTCGTGTCAGTTGAGTATTTCTCTTGTTTTCCCCTCGTGATTTTCCTCGTGTTCTTCCATGCATTCTCCGTGTTCCCCGTAGGATCCTCTCCAAACGTGAAAGATCGGTCCCTAGGGTTCCGCCCTACATCACCGGATCACTGATCACCACCCGATTGGGCACCCGATGCAGCGGTGCCACATGGCCCGGGGACGTCACCGGTGGGAGCCTCCAATCAGAAGGGCCCACCCTCCCCACGAAAACCTGCCTGTACGAACGCCCATCACCGGCCGCCACCGGCCCGGCGCCACTCCGATCCACACCACAGCGATCCCGAACGCCCCTCGTCCAGGGTTGCACAGACCAGTCTCCTCCTACGAACGAACCCGACGAGCTATCTGGCAAACCACTCTGGACACTGTTACTGTCCACCTCCGAGCTCCGACACCACATGTCTGGCGGCGAGAAATCCCTCAATCTCCCAATGTGGATCAGCGTGGGATACTCGAGCATTTGCCTGAAGGACGGACGCCTCGTCGTAGGATCTGCACTCACCGGCTCTGGCACACAAAGCCTGCGGCTGACCGGCACCTCATCGGGATCAACGCACCACGCTCTGAGCTTGAAGATGGAGAGGTCCTTGCGGCTCTCTGTTTCCGGGGCAAGGCTGTCGATCAGGCAGGAGCTGCCGAGTAGTTCCGCTACCGTGTCCTTAGTCCACGCATGTGAAGGAACTCCCTCAATGAAGATATCAGCTTGAACCCGCATGCACCTCGCCGTCGCCTGAGCCTGACGCAGCCATGGCTTGATATGGAGCTGCACACCCGGCTGCTGAACCAGCGGGCTCGCCAGCGCTTTGTTCCTGAACTCATGCGATGCAAAGACGACAAGAATGTCCTCCGGGTGATACTTATGAACCAAGAAACGATGCCTGGGGATGTCCAGGTGAGACGCCAGCATCACCGTAGCCTGTTCACAGGATACCGGCGGCATGGCACCGCTGATGTAGACGACCACCGCAAGCTGGAGACAACGCTCCAAATCTTCCACGCCACCGGTTCGCTAAATGACGCACACCTCCGACAGGGGCACAACGAGAGGAAGGGGGAATGACATAGGAGGGGGACTGGGTGCAACCGGCGAGAGCGGCGCCCACTGCGCTCTGCCTGGGCTCCAACAGTCTCCGTTCCTAGCCGTGGCCCGATCGAGGCGCCGGTCTGTCTTTGGAGGCCTTGGCGATGACCGCCCTGCGAAGTTCCTCCACCGAGATCGGGCTACGCGGCTGAGAGCACTGTGAGGAAACGTGCCCAGACAGCCCACAACGAATGCAAAGGGGCACCTTGGTGCAGTCCTGACATCTGTGGCCTTCAGCGAAGGATCGGAAACAAGTACAAAACAGATCTGGCGGAATTAGACGCCGTCCGCAGGACGAAGATGACCCCGGGCGGGAGGCCTCCTGCTGGTGACGCAACGCCTTGCGGCGGTGCCACATAGCCTTACGGGACGGGCCCTTTCTCCCCCAGGGGCCAGCAGTCGCCGGCATCTCGATCACCTGCCCTCTCCCGCGGCTAACGAAGAGCGGGCAGAGTCGGGCGAGCCTAAAAGCTCCAGGCCAGAAACAACCGGCCGCTCGCCTAGGAGCGGCACGGAGACGGACGGCGGGCTCCGCGAGCCAGACGCCATGGGGTGGTCGCCGCGTCCAAGTGGAGAGCGGCGGGGCTGGTGGACGCCATGGCCGGAGTGGCCGTCGGCGGGAAGCGGGGGCCGCGGAGTGGGGAGCGGGGAGCGGCTTCCACACTACTGTATTTCTCAACAGGGAATCGTGCACAAAAGGCATGAGCTTCGGTCGGCAGCGGGGGAGGTGCGATATTTTTCCTTCTTCGCCCCTGGGATTCTTCGGGTCTTTCTGGGGGAGGGAGTTAGTTTCCCACCTGCAGCTGCTATTTGGAAGAATGGAGCACCTCTTTCTTGCAAGATATTCATGTGGTTGGCTGCCCAATACCGCATCTGGACGTCGGACAGGAGACTTAGGCATGGGTTGCAGGACACAACCTCTCCCTGTTTTCTCTATCATCAGGAGGAGGACAGGGTAGATCACCTCATGATTCAATGCGTGGTTAGTGAGAGAGGTATGGTTCCAATGCTTCGGCAAAGTCGGCATCAATCCAAACCTGATGCCTGGGCAGCACGATACGATGCAACAGTGGTGGATGAGTACGCGCAAGCAGGTCAGCAGGGCGGACAAGAAGGGATGCGATGCTTTCGTCATGCTGATTTGTTGGACGCTATGGAGACAAAGGAACGCTAGGTGAAAGTGCAACTATCCCTAGGTGGCTTTGATAATTCATAACAACATATAGCTCATTGAGCTTATGTTATTCCAAGACTATTATTTCAGGAAAGCTCAATGAATGGCATGGCATGGATGATGAAAGTGGATCCCTTAAAAATACTAAGGACAAAGGATTGGCTCAAGCTAAAAAGCTCAAGACTCTTCATTTTACATTTTAGTGATCCAAGATCACATTGAGTCTATAGGAAAACACTAGTGCAGAACCGGGCATTAGCACTGGTTCGTAAGGACCTATAGTGCCGGTTACATAACCGGCACTAATTTGTGGTCACTAAAGGCCCCCCCCCCCTTTAGTACCGGTTCAGCACGAACCGGTGCTAAAGGGCAACCACATGGCACTAGCCAGCTCCGGGGGCCTGGAGCCCTTTAGTACCGGTTGGTAACACCAACCGGTACTATAAGGTTTGGTGGGTTTTTAGTTTTATGATTTCTTTTTCATTTAATTTTGTGTTTCCATTTTAATTCTTTTTCGTTTGCTGGTATTTTACGATACTACACATTGTACACGTTATGCATCATATATACATCATGCATGCTTTAATTGTTTATCAACGCTGCTGCTATGTTCATTGCACCCGCAGATATAACATGCTCATGCATGCTTTTGCATCATTACATCATCATATATATATAATAACAAGTCCTACTAATCATGCATCATCATACAACTTCTACTCGTTATTAATAATAAGTCATACGATCATCATCCTCATATATAGTCATCGAACCCAACCCTACATAAATGTTCTTAGCACATGATCATCAGTATCAGGTAGGACCTAAACACCCTTAAGGTAAAATAGCATAAAACAATATAGACCCTGACTCTCCATTATGAAGAATGGCAATCATCCTGTCTCCAATTCTTGCCTTTCGCTGCTTATTGCTTCCAAGAAGCTCCTTACGACAGTCCATACATTTTTTCCATTATTTGATTGTTATGTCGCCACTTCTTTTAGAAACCCGGTATGGACATTTGAGATTCGTAGGACGACCTGGTAGTATGTTCAAAACATGAAGGCTACCACGCGTATACATCAGATGAGGCACACATTCATTCGGGATTATCTGTTAAAAAACATAATAATAACTTTGTAGTTAGCAATGATGTACTAGTTTTAGAAGTGTGCAAAAAGATGCACGGATGTTGTAATAGTAAAAAATAATCTTACCAAGGTATCTCCATGGTAGTTACCGTAGTTCAACACATGCACTAGTGGTACGTATTAACCATAATGTTGAGGAGTTTGATTGTAGATATTGTAATTCTCAAGATCAGTACAAAATCCGACCAGATGTCGTTTCTCCTGATAAGTTAATTCACAGCCTTCGGTGTAGTACGTTCTGTCTACCATCTTCCGCACATTCTTTAAAGAATGAAAATAAGTTGTCAATGGAGATAAGTTGTCAACTATATATTTTGAAATAAACAATATAAATTACTTAATAACTATGTTTAGCTCACATGAGGGAAGAACTGGAGGTGTATCCACAAAGACCCAAATCGTAGGTGTCTCTTGCTCGATTGTAGGATCACCAAGATCCATGGTGACAATTATACCCTCATCAAGACCATACATCTTGTAAAATGCATCCCAATTTTTGCAACCAAAATGGGTTACACTCTGAGCATTGTACAGCTTTACTTCAAAATCCACACCATGTTCGGTACTTAGGAAAAAAAATTTGGTTTCGAAATTTTCAT